>VZDJ01007749.1:50002643-50167839 GCA_008694505.1 Cyanoderma ruficeps
CTTCAGTTCTAGCTTTAAGCTGTCCAAGACTGTGACTATATTCTAGTCACAGTCTTGGACAGATCAGTGCTAGAATTGGAAGAAAGAGGACACAAAAAGAAAAATTATAGCTGTAGCAGAAACAACCTTTTTATATAAATCTGGTTTCTTTCATGTAATTACTTTTTTAGAGATGAAAATTGATGAAATACTTTGTCTGGTTTACATTTTTTCTCCTTTGTTCTCTATCTGTCTCTCTGAATATTTATGACAAATTATAAATTTGATTTTTTTCTTCAACATTTTGCGCATGTGTTTGTGTACTGATGGGTGATTGTGGCACATAGAGAGTTAATTCACCTGCAGGCTTTTGTATTTCTTTAGAAAACGATTTATCTACTGTCAGGAGCTGATATCTATCGTATTTGTGGAAATGCATAACTCAAGCAGGTCCTGCTGTCCCAGGGCAAGCAGGGACCTGGGAATAGCAGAAAAATCTGACGCTCAAAAAAACCCAAACAAACACAAAGCACAGGAGACACAAACTCTGGGCAAAACCACTCCTAGACCTGCAGCTGTATCACACACAGAGATATACAGGATAAAAAGTGCTTGAAAATGGCTTTTAATTCACTGTGCCTAAATAGTGAGTGTCTGCTCTCAGGAAAATATGGAAGTGCCAAAATCCAGACGGACCTCCTGACACTTTGATTGGGTTTATTTACAAGACAAATACTTTGGCAATGTGAGTAGAGGAGGTCCTGAGTGTCTAAGAAGATGGGATGCATAATGTACCATATCAAGTAGAAGAATGATCTATTAAATGGAAAGGAAGATGAAATTTCCCCTTGGTTGTGAAGGTCAGCCTGAGCAGATAGTTTAAAGCATCCCAAAAAGGGTTCACGTTACTGAAGATACTCAATACTTCCTTTTACTCCGTATTTTTTTCCCCCCAGTACTCAGCATGAAAACATTTATTTATCTTTGTCTTTTCACATCAGACTTTTGTTCAAAATTGTCTTTCTCTCCATCTGTTTTTGGCAATGTGCTTGACTATGGTCATATCTGGAAAAAACCCACAAAGCACTAAATGCAGATTTCTATTGAAACTTTTCATAAGGCTAAGATGCGAAGACAGATTTAAAATGTATTACTGGAAATTTGGAGATGGGTTTGAAATTCTAAGTTCAGGAACAATTTTGCTCTTTTCCTAGGTATTTCTATGTGATATATTTCCGAGTCTAGTTCTTTCAGCATAGAAGCTTGGTTTCAAATATTTTTTTTTTAAAAATCAGTGAATTTTTTCAGAAAATTCCTGTTCTCAAGGGAAGTCATGGGAAATGAAGTCACCTGGTTTTGCAAGGACATTTTTGACCTGACACCAAATACTTTGGTATATTTGAACAGTTCTCAATCAGTATTTGACAGGGGTAATTCATGTTGTATCAGAGCCAATCCCCATCTCTAATAATTGTTTGGCAACTTTCTATGTTCTGTCTATGGTCAAGCTTGGATATAGATTGTGCTGAAAAAAAAGACAATTATAGTGTATTTTCTGTCACTGCTTCTTAAAAAGGGTCAGCTTTTTCAGTGTCATAGAACTTGTCTGTGAAACAGCTTCTGAGCAATCTTCTAGATGTGAAAGTAAAGCCACATAAGTGCTAATAAAACAATACTCATTAAGAGTAGCAAGGATAGAGTAATCAAAGGAAAAGGAAAAGCGTGTTACATGGAGCTGCTAAAGGTCATCCAAATGCAGTCTATCTTGACATGCTGCAATGAACAAAGCTTATAGCAATAATTTTTATAGTTAAAGCAGAGAACACTGAAAACACCCAAATCTAAGCTAGGGTGCTGCTTTAGTCTGATTTCCTGCCATAAACTGCCTACTTGGCCAGCTAGCAAGGATGTTCTTGTTTCCTGGAAGTAGTTTTATAATGAGTTGGCCTTCTTGGATGTTAGAAAATGTTCATTTTTCATACACCTTGACTGAGGCTACTTCAGCAGTTTCCCAGTACAATGACTAATAGGGAGATATTGTCCACAGTAAAGCAGAATAGTCAGTATCAGATATTTTCTTTTGTACCTGCTGTGTTTCTATCATATAACTTTGGAAGTGTCCTTTAATGAGCTCAGAGTGCCAAGGTGATGTGATACCAGTGTGCTTGTCAGTTGTCCCCAGGCAGAGGCTGATTTGCATTCAGACCAGTCAGCCCACAGAACTGAGCTCCTTATCTGTCTGTCAGTACTTTGCATTAAATGTAGGACGGATCTACTGTGGAGTTCAACCTACTGTCTCCTACATATTAAATAAAAAGTTGTTTAAAGGTACTATGTATGCAATTCTCTGAAAAATGGCGCAAACTGACTTATGAGACAAACATATATATGCCAAGATTTAACCTAGATCAGATGTGATACTATGGTCTTGCATGATTTCGTGTTTTGGGTGTGCTTCAGAATACGTCTATATTTTGGTCATGTTGATTCCAAAAATCTTGCAATGATTAATTATGAAATATCAATCACAAATGGAAAAAAATTACTTGAGAGTTGTCTAATGGTCTATAGAAAGTCACAGCTACATCTTTGGCTGATCAGGACTTCAAAGGCACCAGAATGTGTGTTTCTATTCATACTGGAAACACAGTATTGCTAGTGGGGCTGATTGAAAATCTCATCCAGAATTAACAGTATTCCTAAACAAAAATAAAGCAAGAAAATTAAAAGTTTGTTTAAGAGGAAACCAGCTTCACCTGCACAAAGCTCAGTTGGCAAACATCACTCTAATCCTATATTTGCTTCTGCATATGTCTTTGTTACTCACTAGATTCAGTACCATTCACCCTTTCCTTGGCATTATACTTTCATCCTATATTTAGTTCTTATATTGTTGGGTGTTTCTGATAACAATATACTCCCATCTCATCCAGACACATAATTGGGTGTTAAAGTTAAATTTTCTTTCCTTGACCCAGCCGTGTTGCTGAGCTTGCACTGGGATGCGAAACTCTTTTCTTGTGAAGAGTTTGATTCTCAGTAGGACCGAACTCTGAGAATTCATCAGTAATGTGTTAGCAGACAACTCAAATATTGTCCTGCATTTTCTTGTTGAATGACAGGTATACTCAATTCCTCAGGTATAGGAATTCCTTATTTCAGTACCAAAGTCTTTCCTCTCATTACCTCATAATTTCATGTGAACTGATGTCTCTCCCAATTCCCTTTTTAATAATATCATCAAGACAGCCCAGAAATGAGCTCTTGAAGTATTTGTATATTCCTACTTTGATTATATGAACAACTAAACTTTTCACCAATAAGCAGGAGTTTGCACTAGAATCTGACAAACAGTAAACCTCTGACATTTCCTGCCCCCCAAAATATCTCAAATAATTGCTTTAATTTGTTTCATTCAGTTAGGTGTCTAAGTGAAATATTTATTATCTGAGATCAAGGCAAGTGCTTACATGCTGACATTAGTGGCAGCATATAGTACATCCTTCTCCCCTTTTCCTAATATTGTTACTTTTTTCCCTATCCAGGGAACTCTAGAGCAAAGAGAACTGTTATTTTTTTTTGTCTAACACAGACTTGTGTCTGAGGAATCTGGTGTGAGGGTGTAGCTGTTTCTACACTTCCCTCTATTTCTGCCCACCACTGGACATGAGAACTGATCCCAGGACAGTTCATTTGCCACGTAACCCCTGTGAGTAGGAGGGGAATATCTATTGCTAACTTGAGGCAAGAGCATTTTCTCATTGTGCCCAAGGCATAATCAGAAGGAATTGTGAAAAACCTGTGTGTGTCTATGTTTAGATATCACTTACAAGAACCAAAGTAGTTTTAGATTTTTCAGTTTCCTTGTTGTTTGAGGAGAAAGGACAACTTACAAAAGAATATTTCTAGACAGATTAGACAGAAAAGGTTCCCACTTAAATGCAATTTTCAACATATAAACTGGGCCAAGAACATATGTTTACTTTGTTGCATGAAGATTTGTATAAATTTTGCATTTTATGCATGCTGTGAGTTTCACAGGTTAGTTTAAAAGAAACTCCCAAACTGAGTCAGGAGCTAAACTTCAAATTTTGGAAAACTTCTAAATTGCCCTAAAAAAAAAATTCAGATTTTCTGTTGCTTAGGTTTCTAAGAATAAATATGACATTTCTTTATAAATTCCAGATGACAATGTTTGTTTTTCAGATTGAATGTATATGCACATACACAAAATGTGTTTTATTTTAGTTCTGTGTATTCTCACCAAGGCTGTGATTATCTCTAGTAATCATGACAGCCAGATCCCTTGACTCTTTCCTCCTTAAAGGGAGCAACTGTGTAACTTCCAATACAGTTGCCTAAAGCTGCACTTATATGTGTAAGATATTGGTGCATATGACATCTTTAGCCTCCTTCCCAGGATTAATATTTTGTGCATACAAGGGATGCAGAGGTTACCAACCAGTTCTCTTTCTGGCCACTGGGCTGATGTTATGGAAAATTGGTTTCAAATTGGATTCTTTCAAATTGGTTTCAAATTGGATTCTCTCACTTCCTCTGCTCTTGTACTTTGGTTTCAGAATAATAGCCTATGACTGAGGCTAAGCATAAATAGTAACAAGGGAGTAAGACATGGAGGAAGGAGGGCAGGTGGTAGGAGCTGAAATGTAAAGTGGTGAGGGACAGATAACCATGCACATACCATTAGTTATACAAACACCTATGTCTGGATGTAGATTTTATATATATATATATACTCTCAGGATCTTGCTACATGAAACAAGAAAAGATTCAGACAAGAATTTTTCCCCGTTTATCTCGCTCCCCACATTCCCAAACTAAAACTTTACTGTTTTATTCAATTTAAATAGGAATACCAGTGACAAAAAATCCTGACTTCTCAGGATTGATTAGCTCTGTGCTTTGGATATTCAGATGATCCGTCTCACGTCTCAAAAAAGTAGAAAAGCTGTCAAAACATAGGTGAACCCAAATATTTAACTGTTCATGTAAAATGGAACTGCTTCAGCAGAAGAGAAATAATTAAGAAGAACAAGGGATTTGCCTTAGTATCACACCTTCTATCATCCTCTACTAACCACTGACATTTTGTGGGCAGCTGTTTCGTTTATATGTGAATGTGTCTCAGACCATTTTGGTATTTGTGAAAAAGCATTTTTGAAGAAATAACGCTTTATCTAAATTCTCTTTATCAGCCTTAGTGAGGAGGATCTACTGAAGAACAGGCTAAAGGAGCAAACATAGGGTTAGAGGGATGATCAGAAAAGTACTGAGTACTTAGCACCAAGTAATCAAAACTTGTCAGTGCAAAACATTTGATCAGAAGAGCTAAAGAAGGAAGGAGCTCAAGCACTGATTGCAAGTTTGGCTAGAAAAAAGCTACCATTTTCAGACGTGGCAGGGTTGAAGTGTGTCAAGCGTAGAGGGAAGAGAAAAGCCTGTTGGTGATTTTGCTGTTCAATGAACCTTTTTTTCTGAATCTTGTGCATTGGATAGATAGATAGATTCGTTTCCCCACACTTTGCCACAGAGCCAGGTGCTTACATCTCCTGGGGGCAAGATGAGAAGTGTAAATGCCAGCTCCTGTAGCAGAGACAAGGTGACTATAGGTTCACTGGCAGGAGCTATTTAAGATGGTTTCTGATTTCATGTGACGATGACATTTACGTAGAGGTATGTTGGCTTATGAAGGTACTTTTTTGCTAATTTCATTTTCAAGCTCTTGACCACATACGTAATTCTACAGCTGTGAAATTGCAAGCAGTGTAGTGGAGATTGCTCAGGTTTTAAAATTATTATTCTTATTTAAATTGTTAATATTTTACTTCCTCGAAATGCTTTTAAAAATCCACTTCTTTTCAGTTTTACAAAATCTTAAAAATCACAGCATTTTTGAGCTCCTTAAATATTTTCATGAATCAGACACAGAAAACCACATCTGATTTACTTAGTATTTTTGCTTATTTACCTTCATATATGTAGGCTGTATAAAATATTATTATTTAAATTTTAGCAGTGTTCTGTAATACTTAGATGAACTTCACAGGTATGTGTGATAATTGCAGCAAATCAGAAAAGGACAAAAAAAAAAATCCAAACCAATTTCATTGGTTTAAATTGGTGTCTTAGTTGGTTCTGAACTGCAACTACGAGTCGAACTGGAGAAAATCACCTAAATTTACCCTCCCCCTTAGTCAGCGGTGAGCTCCATAGGACCCTCCCCAAGCCATATAAGGCCAGGAAGAATGTGCTAAGCACTGAGTGTGCTAAGAATAAAGTTGTACTGGGATGGATAAGGTTACTTTGAACTCTATATTTCATGTTTCCTGACATACCCCTCAAAGAACTGCAATTATGCTAGCAAGGCTGTAGGAGCAGTTGAACAACTCTTTCCCAGTCATTTTGATTTTTTGTTGCCTCTCCATGCATTCCTGTCCTGTTTAGAGCTGTGGGTTTTTTTACATTTTATTTGTGCTATGCATGGTTCTGGGGATATTAGAAAAACGTGCTGAAGGTTCACTCTGAGGCATGGCTATTTTTGTTAGAAGCTGATACTTTAGACTGAGCTTTAAGTGTTGCCTCTGGAAGGCCTTGGGTTGTTCTGGGAGGCCAGGATTCTGCAGAGGAAACAGACATTGCAGGGAGCATAAAAGAAGAAGGAACACAATTAGAAAAAGCAGAGGACCTCCCTCCTTCTCATTCTGCAACTCCTGTGAGAGTCAGCAACCCAGAAGTACTATCTAAGCTGCCATAGTAAATCTTGACCTTTTAAACAGAGTATCCCTTACCATCATCATGGCTGAGATAACAGCAGAAGGTACAGTAACTATTTTCATATATAATTAACCAAAAATGATATGTGCTTTAACAGTATAATTGAACTGGCATGTCAAAATGATTTGTTGTTCTTAACAAGTAGTGTTTTCACTCCAGGATCATTTAATTTTGTTTTCTGGATTTCTTTTTATTTTTATTTCCTGGGTTTGTTTTGTTTTTTTTTTCTTTCTTTCTACTTTTTCACTCCTGTAGCCTGAGTTTTTACCAGTTACTGAAGCAAGTTCTCTGCGTACCTCTAAAAATAACTTTAGTTTCATTTGCAGAACACCATTATTTAGGCAGCTCCATTAGAGTGGTACAAACAGGGAATGTCTGCAGTTCAGGGTGTTGTATTCTCAAGCCTTTGCTCAGAAAAAGCTTTGGTAGTCCCTTAAAATCAGAGACTTACCAGAGTCAGAATAGCTTAATTTTTTTGCCCTGGTTTTTCCATAGGGAGCACAGGGTATTTGTGAACTGTACATGAAGTTACTGAAGGGTAAAAGGTTAAAAACACTCTGCTATCCTTATTTAGGTAGACTTCTAAGGGAGTCAGTGGAAATTGTGCTGAAATAAATATACCAGGTGTCGGCCTGCAAAAATGAAAAGCTACTGTATTTACCAATAAATACATATTCTAAAATATGAATTTTTCATGTACTTTAACATTTCCTGACCATTCATATTTAAATAGCATTTTAGATGCATAACAATATTTCATCAGATGAAGTCAGAGGGAGGATATATTTAAAATGCAACCCTCTCCAATACTGAATATTTTTAGTTGAATTTCACTCCAACTTTTTTCCCAGTGTTTATCTAAATTTAATAATGACAATTTAATAATGAAAAAAATACAAGAAAAATGCTTTTAAACAGTCTTCTGAGAATTATTTTATTCTGTTTCTCAAGGCTATGTGGTGTTTCAGTTCATGAAAGACATAGTTTTCATCTTCCATTTTTTATTGTTCATAATTGTAAGAGCATTAAGTGCTATTAGAAAGTGATCCCCTTCCTTCTTAAGGGCTGATGTTAGGACTATGCCAAGTAGTACAATCCTTGCTTAATGTCTGGTTAGCCACACCAGGGAGGAAATGTGATTTTAATCAGCAGTTGGATGGATCCATAATTTACTTCTGGCAAATACTACCAAAACAGGTGGTTCAACCTGACAGCCCTAACCCAAATACTAACACTGGTTTATTCAGATATTCTTAACTAAGTTTGTTGGAAACATTGGTTATTTTTTATCTGTTATGAGGCAAATCAGTGAAATAACCAAATTAGTGAGATTTTTGGTCTAAAATTAATGGCAAAAGATATAAGAATTTCCAACCAGTCTGATGTTTCAGTCATGTAGCTTATTAAAGGAAGTAAATTAAAGATTCTAGAATGAAGCAAAAGATCATAGAATGGAAAAAAATAGAATCTGAAAATGTTTTTATTTTGTTTGTATAGTGTTTTTACAGGAGTGTTTTTAGAGCTGTAGCAGTGTATGTCTTCTGTGGGGCTTTTTGTACTAAGCATAGGCTTAGATTATAAGGGGCATCAGTAAGCTGACCTTCCACATGAGGAAATAAACTATGTAACAAGTCTGGTTTGGTTATGTTTGGCTTAGTTTTATTTTGTTTTCATGTACTTGGACTGCGCTTGTAGTGATTGACTGATTTTTAAACACTGTATCCACAAGATAGAAATTTTATTTATGGCAAAAAGGTAAGAATTCAGCCTGAAGCTATTCACTGCAATATGTTTTCCTCTGGGGCTAGTACTGGCAATCCCAGTCTGAAAGTTTAGATATAAAAATCAGCAATATATAGTTTGGATAAACAAAAAACTATTCAACTACCTGTTACTTCACACAATTTATTTTGTTATCCATACCACCTCCCAGCCCATGATTGGCTGGTCTCTTCATGACTTTGTCAGGACTAAGCCACTTGCTGGCCGCAATAGGTATTTATAACTCTTTTTTTTCCACTGTCAGTCACAGAGCCAGACTCTTGGGTTCCTTGCCTTTTGGGGTGCCATGCTGACACATCAGAGAGCAGGGCACAACAGCAATGCAGGCACTGCCATGGCCAGTGTGACTGCTGGGTCAGAGGGATGGCCCAGGAGGCCTGGCAGGGTGTGCTGGGGCATCAGGGTTCTTTTTCTGATTGTCTATGTCAGGACAACGATCTATTCTAGATGAACAGGGGCAATGGGGAGCTCTTTCAGGTCAGCAGCATGATAATGACAATGAGATTAAGTTACTTAAATCTGTAGTCAATAAGCAATTACCTTACCCTTCTCTCTACTTGCACCAAATCCCACATGTGCTACCTATTCTTTTACACAGCTACAGATTGTTGTGGAAATACTGGCGAAACGTACACTGCGAAAGACAAAATGAGATCCCTGAAGACAGCAATTTATAAATGTCCTTAGAAAGTTGGCAGGAGCTATGTCTCTAGCTGTCAAGTATTCAGGAGAAGATTCCAAAGGATTATCTTCACCATTCTCATATTACATATCGTTGCAATCACAGAAATGTACTATTAAAAAGTGGAAGTCCTTAAAATTGCATTAAAAAAAGTACAAAGACTCAGTACAGAGACTAAGTACTCTGTCTTTGCTATACTCTCAGGATCTAATATTAATAATATTATCAGTCATATAATTACAATGAATACTAATTATTGCTCTTATTAGTATTACATTTAAGCAGTTACTGAGTATTCTTGCAACAGCCAGGATCTTTACTGTGGTCCACTTAAGACTTTGTCTAAAAAACCATGGGTCTCTAACTAGGCTACTCTACTGTGTCTGTGAACTCAGGGATTGGACTGGACTCAGTGGCAGATGTAGTTGGAGCTGCCACCACTGGAACACAAACAGAAAAGGGCTGACACCTCTGAGAAATGGCTTCTGCCAATGTACAGCTTAATCTGCATGTGCACAACAGCTCCAGCACCAGCCCTATAGCCTGTCCTTTCTAGTCCAGTCTCCTGCAGGTCACAGTGCAAGGTTGATGGCCATCCCCTGACATTTTATCCTCCCACGCAGTGAAGAATGAGCAGAGACTCAGCTCTTCTTGCTGCAATGCTCTGGAGACTGTGCACTGATCTAATCCAGGGAGGTGAGGAGGAAGACAAGGTTTCTCTGCCAGCTGTTTGCCACAACTTATTTCCCCAGCGGAGCAAGAGAGAAGCAGGAGTCAAATAGAAATGTGACAATGAGTCACAGTTTGGTCCTTATTTTGCTGCTGAGAGCTGTGCAACTACATATTTCCCCTGTCTGGGAGCAGGCTGCAAGGAGACAGGCTAGCCCCAAGGCTACACACAGCTTGTCAGTGACAAGATCAAAATTAGCTTCTGCATTTCAGCCCTTTTCTCAGGCTATTGGATAACTATGAAAAGTTTTAAGATGCAAACCATTTCAAAAGGCAAAAAGATGTGTAGGCTGGAAGATTAGCAGACAAGAAATTACTACTGTATGAGAAATAACACACAAGAGCCAGAGGGTAAAATCCCAATTATTTCATGAGTGTGATGGTCAGAAACTAACAGAGGTATTCAACTGGCAACATGTTTAATGAGGGCACACTAGAGGCAAGAGGCAGATAGCTACTTCTCATGGTAATTCATGAATTGCTGCTAGAGGTGCCAGTTGTGCTGACTGCAACAGGGGCCTAGATGAATAAATTGCATTAGATGATTCATTTTGATGGCTAGAGGCATAAGAGGTTTCCTACCCTTCAGTTAGAGTGCTGTTTATGCTTGGAGCTAGGATGTTTCTGTAGAAGCTGCATCTAGCAAATTTTCAAAATGAAAAGATGTTTTCTTTTTCTGCCTTTTGACGTTGATGAGAAAGAAGATAGTATACATATTACAGCAGGGTAAGGCAAATACAACAATTTTAGCTATGATTTTTTTTTTAAGGAATCTGTCTGTTCATGTTCAGAACAACCAGGTAAAATCAACAGCCTAATTACACAAAGTGCAAAAAAAGTCGGAAAACCCAGGTCTGCTGGTAAAAAAGTCTTTGTGGGGAACAGAAGCTCCAAATTTATACTGAAATTCCTTAAAAATTATATTCTCCTATGACTGTGGGCCTATACAACCGTGCTAGTTAGTTTGTCTTCAGCCTCGGTGTTTTCTCATAGCCTGTTGAGGCAAGCATGAGGCCAAATTGATTAGCTTGACTTTTAGGTTTAAGAACTTGTGGACAATGCTACTCAAAGCTGTTACAGTATTTCTTCACCTTCAGTTGGTACAAGGCAACACTTACACATAATTCCTTACCTTAGGCAACCCCTTAGAAAGTCAGGAGCTTAGCTTTGTCCAGCAGGAAGACTGAAAACCTATAAACCAGGGGGCCAAGCTAATACATGGTGTTAGTACACAACAGGCTAAAAGTGTGTGTGTGCAGTCAGCTCCTGTTTACTTGTGGGCAAACAGTTGGACTGCGGGTCTGAATATTCATTCACTTTTTTGCATTTTTAAAGAACTTTTTTATCTTAAGTATTTGGGGCATATTTTAATGTTACTTATTTAATGAGAAATGTTTTTAAAATCCTACTAGTGTTTTCAAGTTATTGGGAAGATCAGTTACCACTGACTTAAAAATTAAATCTGTGCAACTACTTACATTCTCAGAAGTCCAAATCTACAGCTTCAGAGACCTAAACCTTGAAAAAAATTCCAGTCTAGAAATATTTTGAGTACTTTTATCCACTGCCTACACTATAAATACTGAGTTAGAGTATTTATTAGAGTATTACTGAATTAGAACAGATTCATTCTGTTCTTACTGCTTGGTTCTGGAAAGCAGAAATTTACTATAAAACAGTTCATAATACATGTCTGGCTTAGTTCAGGACATATGGAAGAGAGAGAAACAAACCAGAGTTATCCAATTTGAAGCAGGTCATCCATTTAAAGAAATAAAAAACTTTTTCTTTTCTTTCAAATGCTGACAATCACTGGTTTGTTCTCTGTTTAAAAAGATTGAACTAGCGGAAACTACTCATTTTACCAGCTTAAACCATATTACAGTAGTGAGGGTGAATTGCTTTAAATCAAAATGCATGAAAATACTTTTAGATTGCTGAGTTTAATCATGATTTAAATCAACAAACAAGAAACCTGGATTTCAAAATAGCAATTTTCAAGTTTTTTGCATATGTCATGTACCATTCTTTTTCCCAAAAGAGACTAACTAATATGGCAACTGAATACAGCCCTTCTCACTGAATTTGTGCCTTTTAGAGAGAAAGATAACCTAAATATCTGTCTAAAAAAAATTTCTATATTTTGAGAGTAATTTATCTGGATTCTTAGTTTTTCATGGTTTTTTGTGGGGTATTTTTGATGCTGGAGAATGATAAACAAAACATTTCTCTTTTGCTAGATAATGGTTTCATTTTTACTTGTAGTTCCTATCAAGCTTCATTAGGATGGAAATTGGAATTCAATTAAAATGGTACAAACCCAGCATTTAAAATTGTTTATATGTGTACATTTACATATTGGTTAAATAGAAAATGTCTATTTTAAATATAAGTTGTTTTGGTAAATGAAATGATTTATAAACAGATATAGTGCTATTTCTAATTTTGGTCCTGGCTACTGCATCCTACAAGAATATATAACTGATAGAGCTCATTTTCTCTCATGTAATGTTTATTTAAAGGTTAAGAGAAGAAAAAATATTTCCTACTTTTTTTAAAAAAAATTCCTTATTAGTCCTTGATATAAATAAGATAGTAATTGAGTTCAAATAGTGAAATAAATTGAAATAAGGAAGAACACATTCTTTGCATTTGCAAATAGGCTGTACTCTCAACAAAAGGCTGCCTTAATTTGACTTCATCTGCTCAGACAGTGGTTTCCAACAATTTAGTGATTTTTCTAACTCTTTTCCAAACTGTAATGGCTTAATCATAGCTTTTTTTTTAAAATAAACATGATTTCTATAAATAGTAAAATAAAATTGCAGTATTGTGAAAGTGTGGTCCTTAGCATAGAGTTTTCTTAAATTCATTTTCAATTTTAAAAGGCGTTTTTTTAAAATTACATTTACTGAAAACTTTAGTTTATGATCCAAAAAGAATCAACAATTATATTCCCTGCCTATATGCCCCCGCTGCAGCCTCATTTTAGTGGGTCTTAAAAAGGAGGATTGTTGAGGAGCAATATTGAAATATCTTCAGAGGTGTTAAAGAGGAACACAGTTTTTCACTGATTTAAAATCAAACCAAAGGTGTGGCCAAAGAGAACTTGCAGAGACTGGCAGGCTTCATATCCTTGCTGCTTTATATTGACAGATCAGACTGGTCATGCAGTACATGAAGTAGATAAGCAAGATAAGTAGGATATCAAGTCACTGCATTTAAACACTTCACTTAAAGTGATGGACAATCAGCTGTACTTATTATCCATGTGATCCCACTGTCATGTTCTCTTGTCAGCTTTAAAATATTTTTTAATATTCAATATTTTAGTTATATCCCTGTACCTTTATATAGTTTGTCTTGCTTTAGTGCATTGGAACAGACCATTCAGACTTTAGATTCCTGAGTGGGTGTGTGTTTAAGCTGTATGTGGTCAAAAGGGACCAGCAAGATTTAGCTTCTGTTTTTTTTCCTAATATGCGCCTACAGCACAGCTGATTTATGAAGTCTATTTCGGGAATCGTGAAGCAACTACATGGCTACCAAATCTTTGACTAATGGAAGAGATAGTGACACCAACAGGTAGCAGAGATGCCAGTTGACACTGCTGACAGATCTTGTTCTGTCCCATATTCTGTCCTTTTCTTCACAGCCTGCCATATTTTTTTGTCCCCCTCCTCTAAATGTAAAACATAATGAGAACAACATGATAAAGCACACTGTAAGCAGCTACATTGTTCTTTAGGCTCATTATATTTTGAGTAGAAAAGATGAGCTAACAAAACAGGTCATGCAGTGTAGAGGAGGCTAAATAGAAAGAAAACCATAGGAGGTACTGATTTTTTTAGGTTTTTTTTTTAATCCCAAATGGTCCATATGCTTAAACTTACCTCTGTTATACTTTCATTCAAATCAGTTCAGTTGCTCAAAATCATAGTCAGTGCTGAGCTTTATCCTTACAAATCAGTATGAAAAAGCTGTCTCTTTAAGTTTTGAATAAGGCTCACTTCAGTCCGGGGGCAGATTTGACCTTCTTTTAGAATAAATCTGGGAGCACAGTATGATCTTGTATCTGGTCTAGAAGTTCTGCTTGGTGCCATGCGAAGGCGTTTACCATTTGAAAGGAAAGTATTAAATGCCAGTCACAGAAAAACTTTCTCACTGGAGAAGTCTCCTCTTTCTATCTTCAAAGATACTTTTAAAAAATCCTTTACAAATATGTAATAAGTAAAGACCTGCTACTCCGTGTACGTGCTTATGTTCTCACAACTTCAAAAGTATTTCTGTACCTTTGCCTGGAGTCAAATTGTCAAAGGCACAATGAATCTAAGCCTTTATAGCCTCCTTTGGTATGTAAATGAACTCAATCTTTTCCTATATTCCATTATGTAGATTTAAGTTGTGGTTCTCTATGCGTGTCAGGATGGCTAAATCTTGTTTCAGTCTTTGCTGAGAGGCTATTCACAATTGACACAATTACCATAAATATAGTTTTCTGGTAACTATTTTACTGTTTTTAGAGGCCTAATTTAACACATCTTTTCAAATGCTAAGGTCCTTATTTTGCATTGGCCTTTTCCTTCTATAGCAGATAGGACCTTAATTTTGACTTCAGGTCTATCCATGGAACTCTTACTGAAGTCAGCTGGATTAGTACATGAACACATCTGGTGTAGGATATGCCTTAACACCCCAAAGGGGTGATAACCCATATACATGGTACAGTTCAGGTTATATACATTGAATAGTCTGGAATCAAAATATTTAAACTGCAACTGCAGCATAAATTTAGTATAATTTCAATGGCTTTTTCTAAGGAAAACATTAAAGCTTTTTTTTTCTAGAAGTTTTTTTGCATCACCATTCAAGATAGCAATAAAAAATGTGAGCATTTTACAGGGAGGCATCCAAAGTTAGGCTCATGCTTTTATATATTTATTGTTGATTTGGTTTGTTGGGGTTTTTTTGGTTGTATTTTTACCAGAAGTGTTAGTATAACACTATTATAGCAAAAGATCTGTGGTAGAGGTTGAATGTGCCTGTCTGGGACAGCTGCATGACTGCATCCTATGAGTTGGAGCAGAAGCACTATTACTCTACTCTAAATTTATCTTGCAACCTGTTAAGTCAATGAAGATGTTATTTTAGAGTAGAAAGTGAATTCTGAGAACACAAGGTTTTCTGCTGATTCAAAAATGGAAGGGCACAGAAACATTTTCTTCTTTTTTTTTAAATCTGTAAATATATTTGATAAAGTTTTTACTTTAGTAAGAGGCATGTCAACTTAAAACTAAGTACAAGCATATTTTTCGCAGCAAGAGTACCCCCATTATCAGAAGCTCTAGCAGAATTAATCCATGTGAGATACATTTATCCTAAAATTCCTCTCTTGTTCTAACATTGTGATTTTGTATTAATTAAATAGAAGCTGCCCAAAATGTTCTGAACAATGTAACACTCTACTCTGCTGTTAACAAAGTAGATGCAGTGATGAATTTCCAGATGAGTAGCAGTGAAAACTCTCTCTCTTCCTTCCCCCTCCAGAAATAAGTGCAGTGTGTTCCTCTCCCCAGAGACACAGCTCCATGCCTATTCCTTTCATTTATCAAAAGGGAGATATCCATAGATTTTGTAATACAACTTGACTGTATTTTGCCTGCAAGTTCTTACTGCACCCAGAAGTGTCCAGTGATTTGCTGTTGTTTTCTTTATACAGAGCTCATGTAAGAACAATAACAAGGGAAACTTTGCTAGGTCACTGTTACTCTGGAAAGGAACTTTGGAAATTATATGGAAAACAGTTACAAATATATGAGAATGCAATTTTGGGAAATCTTGGCAAGGTTAGCTACAAATATTGGTGAGGTTTCAGCATACACTTAAAACTAAAATTAAAGGTGAATTAAAGTCTGCAAATGCAGATATTAGTGCACTGGGAAGGGAAATCAGCGGTTTTGCCCGAGTTAATGAATTAAGATAATTTTAATTATACAAAGAAAACAGTGATGAGAACTAGGATTTTGTCTTAAAAACCAATTAGTAGAAAATTCCTTTTAAGCATATATTTGCCATTGTTTCATTCATTAGTCAGGATAGGCGAATGCATTTCACACTGTGAATGCTAAGGGCAGTTTCACAAAAGGGAAAGTTAGTAGGTTGTAAAGTTAACTTCTACAACAATGTTGCTATCCACTCTTCAAAGTGTAGATCAGAAATAATGCCACATCTGTGGAGGTTGTCAGGACTATAAGGTGGCAGTGGATCTATTTTTTTTCCCTGTGGTAGTGCTGAGGTCAGGGCTACACTGGTCTAATGACTTTACTTAATGCAGCTGGAAACAGTCTCTTCACTAGAATCCTAAAATAATTTAAAGATTCTTTGACTATCTTAATATTTTACAGAATAAAACTGTTTTGGTAATAATTTGAAGCTTCAATGTGCTAGTAAAGTGACTATTAAACTACACAACTGTTCAGAAGCACCCTTCCTTGCCAGGAGAAAAGGAGGCTCTGGGGAGACCTTATTTCTGTCTTCCTGAAAGGAAATAGTAGTGGAATGGGGTTCAGCCTCTTCTTCCAGGCAAAAGTGACAGGACAAGAGGACACAGCCTCTAGCTGCCCCAAGGGAGCTACAGGCTGGACTTCAGGAGAATTTCTTCATGGAAAGGATTGTAATACATTAGAATGGGCTGCCCAGGGAAGTGGTGGAGTCTATCCCTGGAGAAGTTCAGGAAACCACTGGACATGGCAACCAGTGCCCTGGTCTAGTTGGCAAGGTGGTGATCAGTCAAAGTTTGAACTCAATGATCTGAGACATCTTAACCCGAAATGATTCTGTGATTCTGTGATTAAATTCTGGAGAATATTTTTAGTGCTTACTTGTGCTGTTCTGATACATAAATCATGCTTTACTCTTTCTGCTCCATGACTGGGTTTTTCACATGAGTAATGCAAAAAAAAAAAGAAAAGTGATTACTACACTTTTCATTCTCCTGGAGGCATCTGGTGGTCTTCAGGATGTATGAGATTCCTCACTACTCCCTGCCAGAGCCATTTGCAGTGGGATACCTCTCCTTCCAGTGCTGGATAGCTGCAGTGGTCCCATTATCCCCAGGTGCAAGGAAGCAGGCAGCTGAGCCAGTGCTTCCCACAGAAACACACCTCTCCAACCACCTTCATGGCCCACTTTCCCCACCTTGTGTATTCCCATTTATCTTCCTGCCTGCTAAATCTTAGTTCTGCTGCCTCAAATCAGTGCTACTTCAAGCAGAACAGGCAGCACAGTACTTCTTAGTTCTTGTAGTTACAGTACTTTTGAGTTTATTCTCAAAAGCAAAAATCTTCCTATTCTGAAATAGTTTTTCAGCATAACAGATATTTGCCTTAGATACTACAAGCTTTATACAAAATTTTTACTAACCATCTCCATTGCTCTGTCTGTGGTACTGAGACTCTCAGAGTTGTGAATGCAAAATATTTATTTCAAATATCATGAAGTTGTAATCATTGATTCCTTGTATCTGAAGACTCTGCCACTTTCCCCTCTGTTCTCTCATCAAGCTGTTTATATATTCTTGGCATTTCTCAAATGTGAATACAATTTTAACATCCAGATGCTTCATCTTCCCCTGAAAATGCCCAGGTAGGCAGATATGAATTACATCTTCTTTTGAAAACAGATGTACTTTGGTTGCATTGGAGCAATTCCAGTGTCAGTCTTGTCCCACTGGAGGAAGCAGCTGTTCTTCAAATGAAACTATTAACTAAGAACAAAAAAAACACCTTATATGTGTTGTTTTCTAGCCCAGAAATCTAATTTTTAGTCAATTCCACATCTCCCTGTTCTTCTGTTTATGCCAATAATCAGGAAGGGAGACCTCTCCTCTTGTCCTGTACAATGTCTGCAAAAAAATTCTGCAGAAGCCTGAATTCCTGGTCTTGTGAGCACACAGGACATCAAAAATAGTTATAATTAATATTCTGTCCTTGAGTTAAAGATTAGAAAGAAATGGTGGAATAAAAGCTTGTAAGTCTGTTGAAATTCTCTGGATTTTCTTCCCACCCTGACTACTCATTTTCTAAGTTGCCTGGTGAACAGCTTGTAGTTTGCTGTGTAATATAGAAATCAATCTCCAGTCTGCCAGAAAACATAACTAACCAGCCAACCTACCAATCCAAAAAACACCAACAGGTTTATTTTGCACAAGAGTAGGTATCAAATCAAAGAAAATATATTAAGTGTGCTAAAAAATTGAGTGTTTACGAAAGCCTGTGAAGTCCTGATTGTACACAGTGTTCTTTCTCTTCTCTTCTCATCTTTGAATGCAAGCAATATCAAAATCCCTTCTCTTTTAGGGTGTGCTCTATTTAAGTAAATATAAATTAAAATTGAGCTACATTAGCACACACTCAATCAGAATATGCTGTGTATTCTGCAGATGGAGAAATGAAGGTGTCAAAATTTTCATGCTTCATGCACTTCACTGAAGTACTGCACCTGGTCTTAAATTTTAGGTTGTAGAAGCATCTTGTAAATTTCAGAAACTTCTATGTACTTTTGAAAGTATATTTTAGTATAATAGTTGTCTCAGTAGTTTTCTCACTAAAACAGCTTTCATTTTTTCAGTTGTCTCTAAGGAATATGCAAGTAAGACCCATCTTCCCATAGATTTAACTGGTTCAAGTTAGTGGGAATGAAAACTCAGCTAATATTTTCAGCTTTCACAGAGTGCATTCTCTACACTCCAATTCTTGAAGATAACATTCAAAGTTTTCCCTATTTTAGTTCTATTTTTATACCACTTTTGGTATTTACTGCAAACTCTTTTACATTTGCCAACTCGTTGAATATTTCCAGCCAATGCCTTTGAAATAATCTTTGATGCTATTACTAATAACAAAATCCTTGTTGTCTTTAAGGTTTTTGTAGAGAATAATATCACTTAGCTTAATTATATGTCTTCAAAAAGTACATGCACTTACGTAGGCCTTTAATGAATGTTGTCTTCATGAAATTTGCTAAAACTCTGAATCTGGTTTTGTAAAAGATTCACCTGTTTTCAGCCACAATCAGGACTATCTATGTTGGCTTTCAATTTTTCCATTTCTTTCATGCCTTTCATTATTTTAATTGAAAGAATCAAGGTTTTCTAAATAAATATAGAAATGTTACCTTTTGTTCTCACAGTGATTGAAGAACATATTTTCAGTCACTTTGAATAGAACTAGAACTGTAGTGGTGTCTCATCAGCTGAAAAAGAGAGAACCTCTTCTATGTGAAAAAGCACATATTTTGAGCCGTTTATTAACATCAAGTACTTTTCTGATTTACTTTTTGTGGAAGAAATGTAACTTTTGTTTTAGCTTTACAACTTGTTTAAATGCCAGGGCAATGAAGAGGGAAGAAATAATTATTTTATTCTTCAGTGATTTTATAACCAAAATCTAATGAACACATCTTTTTGGACATAGATATGAATAATGTGAACTTCTGAACATACAGACTATTAATTTTCTGTGGATCTCTTGTACAAATACAATTTTCATGGCTTGTATGCTTCTGAAGGTATCATCAGAATTTATTTTGTATAAAAGTTACCTGCCAAAATTTCCATTATATGAATCTGCAAATACTTCAGCACTCTGTTTTTAATCTATACTTCTTTCTGAAAAAAAAGTGACTCCTGGCTAAAGGTGATATGAATTGAAGTATGAGTTTGGACAGAAATACCCTGTGCATTATACAAATCATGACCATTTTTTTTCCATGATAAATACACTTTTTCATACATTCAGATTTGTTATCAACATTTTCAATACTTGATCATGGGAATGGTGACTTTAAGAAGCCCTTGATGTCTGATGGTCTTCTGTGTCCATTTGTACAGTGGATTACTAGGGAACAGCACCCTCTGAGGGATAAATACCAAAGTGTTGTACGGCTCCAGGTCTGAACATTTGGAAATGGAGTGAAGAGCACCAAATCTCTGTCTGCCTATTTGGGGTCAAGGAAAATGTTATAGTTCTCTCTTACAACATGTATCTCATGGGTGTCCCTTAAAAACTAATACTGCTCCTGCCCTGATCAGCAAGATAAATAAAAAAAACCCTGTTGATCAGGACTGTTGGTCAGGCTCAGCTGTATGTGAGACTGATGTCTTATTGTCACAGTATTCAATGATGTGAGAACCCTAAAGACACTTTAGCTTTTCTCCACTTACCTTTCAGAAGTGCCCTGCCTGTTCAGGTCCTGAGGAGTGCGCAGCATATGGTGCAGTATGTAACTAAGATACTTTAAGATCATCCTATACAGTTTATTTCACATTTCCTACATGACACTTGGTCTAAGGTCTAAATAAGGCACCAGCTTAAACAAACAAAAACCCAAACAAACAAACAAACAAACCAAACAAACAAAACCAAACAAACCCACCAAACCAAAAAACCACAAACCAAACCAGAAAAAAATAGCAAGTATAGTACAATGCCTTAAGGCCTTCCTTATTTCATATTGTGGATGCTATTCATTATTACTCATTCAATTGTATTAGATACATCTTGTGTCTATTCTTGTCTTCCACTGTAACAATTTAATAGCATTGCGGATGTATTGTAGTTCTGGGGACATGGACTGTGTTAGTGAGTGAAAGACTATCAGTTATATGACCATAAGAATATAGTAAATGTAAGCTCTAAGGCTGAAATATTGACTGTAAAGTAAATGTTCATTTTCAATAGATGTGAAAGTATGCATTTTTTATTTATTAGCACTTATATAATTACAGCTGAAGCTGCACTCTATTGATATAATAGAAAAGGAAATTAATAAAGAAAGGTTAGATGATGAATAGGCCTTTGACTAGAATATAAAAGCCAGCAAAATCTTGCAAACATGTAGGCAGGATAACTAAGAAACTCTCAAAAGCTTTATTAAAAATTTAGAGAGGACCATCAACTTCTACATCTGCACAGGACATCTCTATGTCTTTTCATTATACTGGCAAAGTTATGAGTTGAAGCTGCTGTATTCATGCTAAAGAAATAACAGGCAATTTCTTGAAAGTTTCCTGAAATTAGAAGGTAGCAGTAGCTTAGGCATTCTTAAAATCCAAGCAGGAAATGTTCAAGAAAATCTATAGATTGTGCTGAATGTGTATAAAAAGCTCAGAAAAATGGGTGGAGAAGACAAACAACGACACTCATGGGAAACCTGTGTTATGTTTAGTGCAAAGGAGCAGTAAGGCGGAAGTTAGGAGATTCCCCATTGCTTCTTTTCTTCAGAATGAAAATAATATGGCCTTGCATCAGAATGTGAGCTGGAGGGAAGATAAATATTAGAAGACTAGGGGCAAATAAATCCAGATTTGAAGATCTATAAAAATACACAAAATACACTTCCACAATTTGAGTATGACTAGAAGATTTTGTAAAAAGGAGGATGTGTTTATATGGGCATGTTTGAGCATAATTAGAAAACTTGTAAACACAGGACAGGTTGTTTGGGAAACAATACCAGCTACTATCTTTATTTCATCCACATGAAACAAACGGGAATTTTCTGTTGGATGGAAAACACTGATACATAATTAGGACAAACATGCATGGATGTAAAACATTGGGACAAAATTAGGACAAACATGCATAAATATGCATGCATCCTTTTATTGACTGAACTTCAGGCAGAGGTATGCAACTTTGTTCTTGTCTTCTCTTATCTCACCGACAGTCAGAGAGGGAAACACAAAATCAAAAAGGTCAAGGCAAGATGCCAGGAACATTATAGAGGTCCTGCAAGTGTCTGATGTTCACACAAGGCGCTCAAGCTGTGTGGAAACTTTGCAGCACCTGCTGTTACTGTGGGCTAGGAATACTGGAGCTGTATGGATCTGCTCTACAGAGAATGTGGGGAGGTGTTACAGCTCGTGAAGCATAGCTGAATGTTTTTGTGATGACTTTGCGCATGTTTACAGCAGATGCTAAAGATTAGTTGATTTAGAATCCATGGGAGGTAATAAGGAAACTATCATTCCAACCAGGTCAAAATTTTTCCTTGATGTAGCTCACTTTCAGTTCCAGTTAGCAATAATAACATCAAGGGGTCACCTCAAGATGGTGGCTTTTTCTTTTTTTTAACTTGAAATAAAATCTTTTGAACAGTACTGAGGCAAAGCTTTTGCATTATGAAAGCTTTGGGGACTGATCATGTCATTAAAATAAGTGGAAAGGTGTTCTTTTATTCTAAGATGTATCACTGAGTTTTCAGGACTGCTCTGCTGAAGTCTTCTTATATGTTAATTAGTTTTCCACTGCCAAATTAGTGTAAACCCTATGTCTAACATTATAAAGCAGACACAGGAACTGAGAGAAGTTATGAACTTCAGAAAAATTCACTTTCCAAAAATATAAGGAAATGGATTCCCCATCCATACATAGGACAGAGTTGCACAGAAAGAGGAAATCAGACATTTCAGCACTTCATTTTTATGCCATAGTTGACTAGAAAAATACGATGAGTGTCAATTAAATTTAATGATAAATTTGCAACATTCTATGCTGCTGAAGAGTCTAAGGCACAAGCCTTATGAGCAGCATCTGAGGGAACTGGGGGTTATTTAACCTGGAGAAAAGGAGGCTCAGGGGAGACCTTATTGCTCTCTACAACCACTTGAAAGGAGGCTGTAGCCGGGTGGGGTTTGGTCTCCCAAGTAACAAGCAATGGGATGAGGGTAAATAGCCTTAAGCTTTGCCAGACGAGGTTTAGGTTGGATATCAGGAAAAAAATTCTTAATGGAAAGAGGGATTAAGTACTGGAACAGGCTGCCCAGAGAAATGGTGGTGTCATCATTCCTGGAGGTCTTTAAAAAAAGTGGCACTGGGCAACTATAGTCTATTGATGGCCCTGGCAGTGCTTGAAGTTAATGGTTGGGCTCTGCATAATCTTAAGGGTTTTTTGAAACCTAAAAGATTCTCTGATTCTATGCTCTGCCCAAGAGAGTGTAGTTTGAATTTCTTTTCTAGAATTTGGAACCTTATGCTAAGATAATTTTATGAATATATCTTTCAGTAGACAATAATTTTTACTTTACATATATTACAAACACAGAAGCTTATAATTAATATATTCTTCCTGTTTGGGTTATGTGTTTAGAAACTTAATGTAAGTAGAGTACAAAAATATTTTAGACATAGTCTATATAGATAGATTTTTAAAATAACTCATGTTCTGCTTTAGGAATCTTTTCATTGAGAGAATATTTTTTTAATCTGTTACTATATCTGAATTTTTTTAAAGGACTGTTAGCCTACAAGTAAAACTTTCATGTTAATAATTTTCAAAATTAAGATATTACTTCTCTGAGACACTTAATGACTGGATTTTTTTCCTCTCCTGAGGCCAAAATCCCATATTAAAAACATCCTTCCTGGTATTATATCTTTTATATGGATAAATTTTTACATTTTCAAAGACATAGAGAAAAAACTATTTTTTAAAAATTTTATAATTAAACAAATTTATACTTAAAAATTGAATATATTAACATTAGGAATTTTTTCTGTAGTACTATTTGCTGAGCTTAGTGAAAAAATCTAGGTTTTTTTCATTTCGTTATATGACAATTATTTATACCAAATGTTCTGGCATATGTACTTGCAAAAATTAATTTGGGATTTGGATCTACTCTGTCAGATGCAAAAAAAAGTTAGCATCTTTTACAGGAAACAGGAAAACCTTAAGCTATAACAATCAGTTGATAATTCTGCCAATTCTTTCTCTGTAAATCACAAAAGTTTTATAAAGCCATTATCATGCACCTAAGCAAAGAGAATATCCTGCCCTATAATAGATACAAAAAAAGTACTTACTTTAATAAATTTGCATTTCTTGATATGTTCCATGTGTATTCCCATGGCTATCATACAGCTTAGATGACATTTCAAGTTTGAGTTGACGTAGACATTGGAACTTCACTCATAGTTTGTAAATAAAACAAATAGCCTTTTTAAGTGCACACATCAAACTATTCCTTTTCAAGCACTCATTTCTGCAAGAAAACATCCTAGCAGACACCCAAAAGCTGAATTTGCATTCCATAGTTTCTTTTTGCCAAGTAGGAGTGGAGAGATATGGAACTGTACTTACTTGTGCATAGATTTTAATCCAGACTTTCCTGTAATTTCAAATTTTATTTTAAATGCCACATGAATAACTCTCTTCCTAATGGGGAATGTTTCTAGGAATTATTATAAAGATTGGCTGAATTTCTGGAGCTAGATGTAGCCAAGTAATCACTTTTTGCATTTATCACTGGGATAAGTTAGAGACCCGAATTTCATATTGGTGTGGTCGATTGAGGTCGTTATTATTACATCTTGTCTACTCTGCAGAGATCTGAAGAGGTGTGATAGGAAGAGTTAAATTATAGGCAAATCTCAATCCCCTTATAATAAATTGGTTTGGGACCTGATATCCAGATCACAGAAGCATGAGTCCCTAAACCAAGCTTTAGGCTATTCATTATGTTTCTGAGGAACTCTTTTGGGTTTTTTTCTTGTTTGGAATGTAATAGTGTGAAAATTAGCAATGTTATATGTTCTCTGGACTTAATTATGGGTACAAGACAGATTCATTGATAGACTCATTTGTTATTAATTTACTTCTGGCTAAAACTCAGGTGTTGCTAACAATTTCTAAAACCTAGTCATGATCTTATTCTGCAGAGGGTTCTTGATTGATTTGTGCTGGCATGAGGAAGGATGCAGAGAATGGATACAGCCACTGAAAGAATTTTCCTTTTTCTCAGGTAGCCTTCAAAGAACTCTAAATCTTCTTGGTTTTTTCAGTGTCTACATGAGATTCCACAAAAACATCTTCATAGGGAGAAAAAGAGGAAAGAAAAGGTACCTGGGGCTCTGTACCTGGAATGTTATGTAGTGATTTTTCTCATCACACTTAAAATGAAGAGTTCTTCACACATTCCAAAACTTAGTCAGAATATAATCCTGAATATAATGGACTAAGATATGGCCTAATTATGGTAGCTGGTTCAGGAATGGGTTTCAGCAGTCTCAAAAGTATCCCATTTTTCCAGATTACTAAATACTGATTTAAAATAAAATTTTCTTCTAAGATGTGATCGTCTGGCACAAGATTCTATTAAATAAATCTTAGTAAAATAGTGTAAAGATTTCTCAGCTCTTGAGAATTTCAGAATATATGTTAGATGACAGGTGTGCTGTGAATATGAACCCTCAACAAAGATCAACTGTTCTCATTGTGACAGCATATCCTACACGTCTCAGCTGCCCTCAGAGATCACGGCTTTTTTCAAACACAGATTAGAGATGAACGATATTATTAATTTAGCCTATCAAGGTTAAACTTCCACTTCAATTTAAAATTTTAGGAATTGTTATTGCAAAAAAGAAAATGATGAAACACACCGTTAATTTTTACCTAAGCGCTGAATTCTATTCATCTGTGTCAGTTTAAGATCCCTCTTGTGCTCTAAAATTGAAAGAATATTTTCCAAAGGATTCTTTCAGACCAAAAACAGAAGAAAAGAAAAGGAAAAAAAAAAAAAAAGAAANAAAGAAAAGACCAAAGCTTTCAGATGAGCCGTTTCTATAATGATTGCCACTGCTTCCTAGAACTCTTTTGTTATGGGAACACACTGAATACAAAGAGTCTAACAGAAATAATTTTGAGTTGATATTTTGATAGGAAAATAAGTTAAAAAGCACATTTCAAAAAACCTAATTTCCCTAGTGTTTTAGGTGCCTATGTAGTGAGCTTGCCTTTATCTATTCTGTAAATATACAGATGGAGTTCTCCCACATTTATTCAAAAGTAACTCCCTGACAGAAGATACACCTTGGTTCATCTGTTTGCTACAGCTTACTACTGTCTCTTGGGAAATCTGTTATACTATTTTGTAAGCCACATAAGTTTTCTTCAGCAGCTCACTTTGAGTTTTCTATCTCACAGACAGGATGACCTATAATGTAGGGGCAAATTGCCATTTACAGGTAAGATCTAACAGTGGCATAGATGGCTAACTTACCACAAGCACTTATTTTAGTTTGCCCCTTCTGTCAGATGAGAATTTTTGCTCCAATTCTTAACAAAGTTTTGTATATATATGTATATATATACACACATATGTACATAGATGTGTGTGTGTATGTGTATATATATATACATACACNGTCTCTAGTAAATGACCTGCAACCAAGTTTCTTCAGTATGGCATATGAATATATATATTCAAACTATGCACATGGTGAACTTCATATTTGACTGTTGTAGTGACTAGGTAGCTCCATATGGAAGACTTGTCAGACTTGCACCATAACTTGTAAAGAGTACAGTAAATTATTGTTAGAACTACTTTGGTTTTCAGAGTCTGTAAATACCAGTCCATTAAGACATATAAAATTGGTCTAACCTTCATGTAAATAATCTTATTAACCATATATAAACACTATATATATGTTATTAACCATATATAAACACTATATATATAAAAGAAATCAAGTAAATAATCTTATTATTTTCAATACAATTATTGGAGAGAAAATAGCAACTCCATCAGAGGAAGCACAGATCTGGAATTGTTTTTACAGAGTTTCTTTACACAGGTAGACTTGTCCAGAGTGAAGATGATAGGTGTGTGGAACCTACTATTTATTCTAGTAACTTTCCTTATATATTAGGACTATCATCATTTTACAGACAAGAACAGATAATTTTTTTTCAACCATTAAAAAATAAGTCAATGTTTTTTTCTAATCCCTTCTGAATATTTCAAGGATGTGTAGAGTTCAGTTTCCAAAATCTAATAACAAGGGGACTGCACACAGTGCTCTTGCTTCAGAAGGTCTACTGCTATTTAGAGATAAATGGCAATCGTTTTCCTCCAACTTTCATTTTGACATTTTAAAAGATAAGATGTACCTCTCAGCTTATATCAACTCAGAAGTGTGTCTAAATATCCCTTTGGCATCTCTTTCCAAAATGTCAGATTGCTAAGATGAACGGGAAGGTAAAACTTTTTACTGTTTCAGAGCACCAATTTATTTCCAAAGGAAGGAAGATATTACTACCAATCAATAAAAAAAATCAGATGTGGAACCAAACAAATAATGGATTTTTCAGTCTACTGCTGGTTTAGGATTGAGTGTTCAGAATTCAGTTGCAATCTTATCTCATCTGCATACTGAGAAGCTGGAAATGAAACATTTGATTTTTTAAAAAATCACATTTCTAAGACAATGTAAAAAAACATATGAAACTGAAAAGATACTTAAATGAGAAATATGTAAATTTCTAACTTTCAATTCATAAAAAGGTGAAATCTGATGCCTTATGGAAAGGAAGCAGCTCAGTGTCCCTTTTCCATATCTTGGTATGTAACTTAAACTGAAGTAAATGACATTTCTCTTGTATTTATCGACTGCACATCCTCCAGTGTTGATTTTATAAAATAATTTATCCTATTTTATTATTATTCACTCCTGTGGTCTGCTAAGTTCTCAAGAAATTATTGGAAAAAGTGACACAGTTGTAATCAAAACCTGTAAGATTTCCCAATAAAACACATCATCTTTTAAACGTGGTCCTTAGGTCTTCCTTATTATTTCTAAAATAATTTCAGGTATGAATTATTGCAGAGAGGTTCACAATACAATCAGTCATATAAGACTAAGAGCACAGAGGATCTTTTAACTACTGCTAATAATGCCTTCTTTGTCTGAGGTACTTGAATAATCAGAATAATGTAAAAGCTTGCTGAAATGCATATGCACAGAAGAAAAAATCCCACAGAGCAAAAGGTTAAAGTTCATATCAGCCTAATGTTCTTTATAAGCAACTTTGAAGTAAAGACATTTTTACACTTCCTTGCTAAGTTGTGAGACAAGATTTTTTTTCTGCTTAATTTGAAGTGTGAACCAATGCTTTACTAGACTATGAAATTAAAACATGCAAGGAAAGATGAAAAATCAGCTCCAAATCTCTGAATTCCAACTTATAATGTGATTTAGGGTTCATCTTGTATAAACTTTCAAAGGGATGTAGGCACCTAAATCCTTCTGATATCTGCTGACCTAAGCAGGCCCTCTGAAGCCAAAGGTTAGAAGTATATCTGCTGAGGGGGAGGTAGCTTATTTACTGCTGATTGTATTTTAACGCACAGTGTAATTTAGGCTGGCTCCCTGCAGTCCTACAGGGGCACAGATATTCCCCTGCAGCCCCTGGAAGACTCCACACCAGAGCAGGTGTGTGCCCACAGGAGGCTGTGAGCCCATGGGAAGCCCATGCTCGAGCTGGCTCCCGGCAGAAATGAGACCCTCTGGGGAATCAAGGTTGGAGCAGCCTTTTCCTGAAGGACTACACCCCAGAGAAAGGACCCACCCTGGAGCAGTTTGTGAAGAATACAGCCTAGGGGAAGCCCTCAAGTTGGAGAAGTTTATGGAGGATTGTCTCTTATGGGAGACTCCATGCTGGAGCAGGGGAGGAGTGTGAGTCCTCCCCCTGAGGAAAAAATGCAGCAGATACAGCATGTAATGGACTGACTGACCACGACCCCCACCCCGAGAAAATTTGAAGTGAAATTAAGAGAGTAGTTGAAAGATTTAGATTATATTTCTAATTACCTATTCTGATTGATTCAGCTAAATTCTTTAAATCCAGTCTGCTTGCCCATAATGATAGCTGGTGCCTGATTTCTTACTGTTCCTATCTCAACCCATGAGCCTTTTTTAATATTTTCTATCCCCTGTAACTATTACAATCCCAAAATATATGTCCCATGTTACTATACAGCATTAATAGTTTTTAGTTTTCACCCCATAGTTGTGCTATTAGTATTATTTACTGATACTGTATGAAGTACAGAATTTCTTTGGACCTGATAATGAAATGGCTTGATAGAATGTATCTTTTCTTCTAAAAGCTGCTTATTGAAATCGATGAAATGAAAAGATTGGTGTACATAATTTCTTGGATAATGAATAGAAAGATTAATACTATCTACTTCTTTAAATTATCAGATGTTCTGTATTGATCAAAAATAAAACCAATACAGATATAATAATAGAAAAGGAAATTAAAAATGTACACAGCACCAACTGCCATGACAATTATAAGTGACTTTTCTGAATCCAATAATTCAGCTAATTTTCATACACTATCTTCTCCGTATTCCATAATCACAATTCTATTTCTTTTGTCACGTAGAATTGGTTGCTACATAATCTCCAGCCCTGTTTTCCACATTTCATAAAGATTATTACATTTTTTAACTCTCAGTCACTGATAAATCTGCATATGTTCTCTCATATACAGTCCCAGACAGAGCTTTCAAAGCCTCTAGTCTGCAAGAAAGACTACCTTAAAGTCTGAGAAGTTGTGAATATACATATGATATATGTTGAGAGGTTTTTCTCTTTGTACTTTAATTATATAAATAGTAAAGCAACACTTCAGTACATTCTGTGATGAATTTAAAAGT
This sequence comes from Cyanoderma ruficeps, assembly GCA_008694505.1. NCBI lineage: Eukaryota > Metazoa > Chordata > Aves > Passeriformes > Timaliidae > Cyanoderma > Cyanoderma ruficeps. The sequence goes on from VZDJ01007749.1 coordinate 50,032,124, forward strand.
GTGTAAATTCTGGTATCAGTTGTGAAACTCCATTTGTTTATTTTTCCATTTATGTATTCCAGTGACATTCATTCATATGTACAGGGATATAATTCGATACAAAAGAGAGGAAATTGATGAATTTATGTCATCTCAAGAGAAGATTTCTGCTGCATCTCTGAATAAACTAGCTTTTCTTAAAATTTTCACATTTCTCCTCAAAAACTTGTAGAAGCTTGTCCATATTTGGAAGACCTACACTAACTGCCTATCACCCATTTTTGGGCTGCACTGTGGATCCTTGTCCTACTCACAATCTATTGCAGATAACAGTGAGAGAAAGGAGCTTTCAAAGATAAGCTGAATTTTCCTATTTAAGTTGTCTTTCCCAGTTTTTATCTCTTTTTCCATGTTAGAAAAAAGTCTTGCCTGTATATTTCCATGTATGATTCCATGTATTTCCTATAGAAATCATGATCCATATTAGTGGATCTAGCTGAGTTTCTGACCTGTTGAAGTTTGCCAGGGCTACAGATCTTCCACAGAAAATGGTTTAAAATCCAATTCAATTGCATTCTTTAGCAGTATTTGGAGGAGATCAAAAGGTTTTGACCAGCTGCAGTGCTCTTGCACTTTCCCATCTGAAATATTCTGCACTCTGTTGGTTGTTGTCCAGTATCTGCATTTTTGGCCCCTGGTGTTGGTCAGATAAGATGATAGAGGCTCTCTGTTCAGTGCATACAGTGGATTCTGGGGGTCTCTCTTCTCTATGGTCAGCATTTTTTTTCACATAAATACATAAACAAGACAGAAAGCATGAAAAAAGTCATTAGGTTGCTTTAGGAAATATATTATTACTAATATTTTATTGTCAGGTACTAGTTATTGACCACAGAACTGATTCTGTCTTTTCCTTTGTGTTCATATAAGCAGAGGAAGAAGAAACTCTAGCAGAGAGATTGAAACAGGAGGATGTCACAGTCAGGCATAAGTAGCACCTCAACAGCAGACACCTGTGTAATCCTTTCTTGTGGTAGAAATCATTTTCCCCGGGTGGAGAAAGAGTGATTATTGTGATGCCTGCAGGTTTGTGGACTCACTAAGGGTGAAGTGCTGAGCTTGAAAAAAATGCAGCAAATTATCTTATATCCATTGCCCAATTCTTCACTGAAGCGTTCTAATCCCTTGTCCTCTTCTCCCTGCAGTACCCTACTTACTGTAGGCTGAGACTCCTGCCTGCCTGATCGCAGCAGTGGTGGATTGATAAGGTCACCAGGTTAAAGCCCAAGGCTTCAGCTGCTGCTTAACATATAGTGCCGATTCATACAGCCATTTCTTCTCTTTCCTGCTTCCTTAATTAGCATTTAAATATTCCAAGTGAAGTGGAATAGGTCAAACAGGAGCCATTAATGTCAAAAATCTACCAGCTCTCTCATTTAGAGCAGACTGCACTGAGGTTTCTCACATCCCAACTGCATTGCCCTAGCAACAATATTATTATTTGGAAGTGAACCACCACTTTTTTTAGTATTGTGACTAGCCCTCTGCTTTTAATATGCCTAGACATAAAAAGGCATTGCACATTAAATATTTTACTTTTTTTTGTCCTATTGGCAGAATAAGATTGTTATACATTAAATAGTTATGAAGTGACATAAATACACAAAATTACTCTTTTACACCAGAATCAGTCTGAGTGGAATAGGTATATTTATTAGTGTTGGAGGCTTAGTTTCATTTTGTTTCATTTTTCTACTAGAGTAGTAGATGATGTAGCAGTTGAACTGTAAAATAAGGTACCCATCCTTAACCAGAGACTCCTATGCTTACTATGAGGCTATAATGCCTCAGCCCAAAAATACAAAGATTTTAACTAAGCTGCCAGGACCACAAGCTCACTCTGGACTCTGAAAGTCACACAGTGTTCTCCTCAAGATTGTCACCAATTGTCAAGGTTTATTTATGCTTATGAGACCTTATGGGTCTTCAGGTTGCATTCTAAGTGACAACCCTGAAACCAGAGGAATAGTAAGAATCTCAGCTGTTTAGAATTTAGCAAACCAATCTGTTGATGTAAAGGTGACACTTGTGACCTGATGGGGTAGCCCTGTGTGCATGAGAAATTGTGATGTGCAGTCAGAGGTATATATCCCTGGAATAATCTTTTTATAGAAATGTATATATAACTTTTTTAGTTCCCATGCTCATTGAAAATCAATAGCAATCACAACCCAAAATGCCAAGAGGCTCTAGCAGACATGTGGCAGTGGATTAAAATTGGATGGCTGAAATTGTAGCAGCCTTCAGCTGCACCCTCCACTCCTGTGATGGATGTTGCCTCTCCCAAAGCAGGGACAACTGATCTGCTCATGAATCTCCTGATCCACTCCAGCGCTCATCGAAAGAAAACTTACTTGAATTCAGGCTGCCTGTAATATGGACACAGAAATTTGTCTTGAGAGACAAAATGTTTGTTATATGGATGGCAAGGATACCTAGAAAAGTTCAGCAATCTGATTTTAACCTGTTGCTGAATGACCTCTGCTAATTGTAAGTGCAGAACTCGATAGGCCCCATCACATGATTTCAAAGCAACAAAACCCCCCTGTCTTTCTCAGTCCCCCACTGGGCGCCTGAAGCCTCACTGACCTCTTGGACAGGGGCTCTGACGAGCTTTGACACTTTTCTGTGAAAAAGGAGAATCATTGTTGGCTGAACTGATGGAAACATTGTATATACTTCCCCTTCTCAGTTGTCTAGTTCTGTAAATATCATCACTGAAGGTTTGCAGGGAAGGTGAGCACTGGTGGGAGGCGGACAAAAATGAACAGAGCACCTGGACACCCAAAAGCAAGAAATAGGCAGAGAAAAGCATGAGGATAACACCTTGGGTACTACAATAATAGAATGCTTCTAGAGAGAGGGAGATCATTTCAGTGTTATTGCCTCTTTATTTTGGAGTCATTGTATACCATTGTGATGGTATCAATATACAATCCACCCTACATGAGATTACATAGCAGTAAACAATGTCTTTCTCAGGAGTCGTCAGATAAAATTCCCCAGCCAATTTTGTTTATATAGGTATCTAGGGACATAAAAATCTAGTTTTTATTTGGTTCAGAACATCCTCTCTGGGCTTTTGTTTTTAGGTAGTTCCAAAGTTAGGGTCCTGTAGATTTTGCCTGCCAGTCCTGTGAGGATGTCTTTGATTATGTAAAGAATTAAAAACAACACTGGAGATTTTTCTTAGGCCCCTGAGTCACACTGCAAGCACCTGCATCAGGAGCATCCAGCAGTATAATGGTGTTTTCCTAGCTTGACATCCAGTCAAATTTGAATCAATAGCTGTTCACTCACACGTTAATGAATGCAACGACAGCGATTTTACTGTATAACATCCTGAGTTTTTAAGGGGAAATCTGACTTGACTACATCAACAGCCAAAAGCTTGCCATAGATAACCTTCTAACATACTTGAGCTCTGTCTCTGTAGCATTGCTCTGATGGATAAATCATCAGTTACTATTTTCTTCACCAAAGAAGACACAAAATAGTTTCCAGTTTTAAAAGTTAGCCATACTAAATATTAAGGAAATATTTTTACATAGCAACAGACATAAAGGAATGATCCTTTGAATGCTAATTATAAGTCTATAGCTGTATGCACACATAGAGTTTTAATTGTTTGTATTATAACTACAAATATCTGCCCCTAGGATGTCCTTGAAGACATGCTGTGGTACTAATCAGATTCGTCAAGATGAGACAGTACCTTTCTATTCTCTTTTACACATCATAAACTCAGACTGATATCCCCAAGGGGAAAAAAATGCATAATGTGTCATTTATGACCTGTTACATGCACAGATTACTTGCATCTTGTATGCAGTAGGATAACAAAATGCTATTGATTTTGAATTTGACTTAAGAAGCTGATCTTTATTGCTAGTTGTCACTTGGCAGATTTATCCTCCTGCTGTGAATTGTTTGATCTAAAATCTTTGTTTGGAGAAATGGAAGCAGTGATGGTTTTATAATATTTTTGAAAAATTGTATACATTCTATCCTACAAGACAGACATTATTTATAAGCAGAAAAAATATTCTTTAAATCAGAATAAAGTTCAAATAAGTAACAAAAACCATGTAATATGCCAATCCTGTTTTGCTTTTACAGCTCTGCTGTGTAGCAGAGCAGTTTTTCAGAGCTTGAAGCAAGGCACTGATCAGAACTAAGATGCTTGTGCAGAAGCAAAATTAAAAGGCAGAGCTAAGGAAGCTACTTGTTAATACAATGCACTACATAATAAAATAAAATTAAATTAAAAAAGGAATTCTAGAAAAGATTAGGGTATGAATTTGAAAACTCAACAGGTATGACAGATTAAGAATTAGGGAACCTCTTCCACCAAAATTGTCCTTCCCAATTTTATATGTTTTTGGCAGATACATAGAGGCATTTCAGTATCACTTTAGGATATTGTTTTAACATTCTACAGGAAAGGAATAAAACCAGTGTCCATTAGCATAAGGATTGGAAGATTTCTTTGGGTAAAATAGGAAGGAAAAATGTATGCATGTATGGGTAATATTAATTATTTTATCCTTTCTTCATTTATTTCTTTAAGAATATAAACGTTGTGATTCTCAAAAAGAGTCTATACACAGGTTGTGATGGTAGATGTTGGAAAGTCTTCAACAGCCTGTACCTTAACTCCAGCAAAAGTTTCTCAGTGCCTATTTGTCATTTTCTATTTCAAAAGTAAATCTGCTTACGTTCATATAGAGCAACTCTATCACACAGAAAACATCAGTTTTATAGGTTGTATCAACTGTCACAGAAGACAAAGAAAAGCAAAGACCTGAGCAAACCAGCTGTCACCTGCTTCCTCGAATTAATTCCTTGAATTAATTTATGCAATTTGGTCAGCAAGCAGACCAAAAACATGTGCAATATATCTTTGAAGATTTTAACTATAGCATACAAGAAGATATTGCAAACTAAGTGGAGATGCCATGGTCTTCTACTAGCTTGAACTGTGGTGTTAGGAATACTTTTACTATTGTTATTGCATATAATGGGAAAAAACCCTCCCTAGATTGTTTAGATTATCAAAATGTATTTCATGAAGGAGATTAAGTAGAGAGCTTTCAAATACAGTGAGGTTTCAGTTACCACAGTTTTGGTCTGTGTCCAGAATTAACATTTGTGTCCAGAATTAGCATTTTTAATACCTCAGGAAGAAGTAGGTTGAGTCACTACTGTTACTGTCCATTACATAGTTAATGTGTGTCAGCTGATTACTTAGCTAAGCAGCATTCAACTTCATACAAGTTTTTTATTACCAAACCTATGCTTTCTGGAATCAAGTCTGCTCTGGCACTGTAACTCTTGTTTCTTAGGAGATTATATCATTAAGTGAAAAATTCCACAAACAAAGGTAGTTAAGAATCAATTACAATCTTATTCATAACTTTTAAGGATCCTGGACATGGAAATCATTTGTGTTTCTGTTAAATGAAATGAAGTATATTTATTTTTTTATTGCTACTGATACATGTCCTTCACGGCAACATTCCAGGCAAACCTCAAGTGGCATAGATGCATTAGCTCCATTAAAGTCAATGGAAGTTCACTTAATCACATCACCTGAGAATCTGGCCTACAGCCCGTAACAAGACAATCCTTTGGAGGGTAATAATATTTTATGCTTTCATCAATCACTCTCCTAGGCCTGTAGCTATTTGTGGCAGACTGAAAAATGTCATATTACAATAAAAAAGGCCGGTTGTGACTATTTCTTCCAGAAAGTGAAAGAACCTTTTTTTAGTAATACATTTATATTTATTTTAAACATTCTGATGATAAAACAGTTTCAAAAGAGCATTCATATTCTTGGCTTCGAGGCTCCAAATTGTTATGTTGTTTTCCACTGTTTTTTCTGTTTGCATAGGACACATGTCTACAACCACGACAATAATAGATGGTAAGAACGGATCCGTCCCTTCGTCATCCATGAAAGTGGGCAAGAAATCGGTGACAGAAGACCTCGTGACAACGTTCAGCTCACCAGCAGCATGGCTTCTTGTGGTTGCTCTGATTGTTACATGGTCAGCAGTAGCTATTGTAATGTTTGACTTGGTGGACTACAAAGCCTTAGCAGGTAAAACTCAACATATTCTATTTGACACCTTGTATATTCAAATTTAAAAATTTATTAAGCAGCGTCTATTACGTAAATATGCCGGTGTCTCACCTCCCTGGGGACAGCACAGTGTCTCTGCTGAATTTACCAAGAGGGAAGATATTGTGAAAATTGTCAGAACACATTAGTTTACACCTCACACACTTTTATAATTTAAATCTCTCCATTTTGCAGCCCATCCTCATCCTGGAAAATGAATATGTTGACAGTAACATAAAATGTATATAAGCATGTAAGGTCAGATTTCTCTTTTCCAATTTCTATATAATTTTTTTTCTAGAAAAATGAAATTCATATTAATTCATATTTTCAGAAATATAGTCTTTAATAGTTGCCTTGAGTATTCTGATATCTGCTTACACAGTTCAAAGATCAGAAAAATGTAGAAGAACATGCTAACCCCAAAACTGATATTCAAAAACCATAAGTAGAGAGGACCAGATTCTTCATATTACCTAAGATGACACACCCTTGTCTTCAATAAGACAATAACTCTAGCTTAGTTTTAAGACTTGGCTAAATAAATTAACAAAACCAAGCTTTAGGGTATGTATTGATTATTGCAGGCAAAGATGAAAATGAAGTGGGTGGTGTAAGGACTGTGATTCTAATTGAGGAACAGAAAAAAAATGGCAAATAGAAAGAAATAGAATATTTATGCCTTTTATGTGTCAATGATATATAATGAAAAATAAATTAACTACCTAGGTTTGTAAAGGGTATGTAGTGTTCAGCAAGCCTTCAGTAGTAAAACCTTTGTGAGGCGAACAGCCATTAACTTTTAGGAAACACATATGTGAACCAGAAAACAAATAATTAGGGTCCTTGTCTTTTTCAAATGAGAAATCCAGCTCTAAAGTTATTACATCTGTCACAATAATTAACTAGGGATTGAAATTCGGACTTCAGCCTTTTAATTCAAAAGAAATTGAGCTGATGTTCTGGAGTAAATTTCCTGGACTTTATTAGTTTACTGATAAATTCATAGATTTCTTTTTTGTCCTGCTATATATCAATATTGACTTCAAGATTTATTTAGAAAGCTTTTGAAACACATATAGATCTTGAAAGAAACCAACAAATCCTGGATCAATAGAAGTCAGAGACCTTGAAATGTGGAGAAAATGTACCACAAAGCTTTCTTAATTTTTTTTTTCTCATCTGTCTTTGTTATCTGAAGGACATCTCTGAAGTACTAGGAAAATATAAAGTTATTTTTGAGAGATTTTCCCAAAATAAGCATCAGATTTTAGTTTGGACACCAAATGCTTGATGCTACAACACAGAGACAAACCAAGAAAGAGAAACTATCATATTCAGCTTTATTTTTTCCATATTAAATATTAATCAGTCAATCAATTAGTCAATCAGTCAATCAAGTTCTTAATATGTTTTCAATGAACAATCAAGAACCAGTGCTTAACTCAGATTAAACTCTTAAACTCAGAAATTTCTGAACTGGCTCTCAGGTCACATATGCTCAAAAAACAAGTCAGGGTAATCCTAAGCAATAAGAATCTGTATTTGTACCAGAATCTGAAGGAAACTTTCTGAGCAGATGGAATTCTGTTCACATTATATTGGTTAAATGAGCTTAAATCTCACAAGTGTTGATGGAAACTGCCATTTTCAGACTAGGATATAGAAATAAAACATAAAATTTCATCTGCAGGGGGAGTTTTTATTTTGTGAAGGTCTCTGAGAGATGACAATTTAGTATTTTGAGTTCATGAGTTTGTTTCTTTCCCTTCCCAGTAATATTTCTGTTCCTAACTGATTAATTACATCATCATTCAAATCAGGTCTTGATGGTCAAACATTAGGAGAAGGAACTGCTGTAATTCTTTATACCAGGATTTATTAGACTGTTTTCTGTGTTTACATACATGTAAGAATAGTTGCATAGCTGTTATCACAACCTTTAGATTTCCACTCCTGATTTCTTACTATTTTTTTTTAAGTGAAACCCAGTGATTTGTAAAAATTTCATGGAAATAGCTGAAGATTTTACACAGAATCACATAGCTGACATTATTGATACAAGAATGATTTTCACTTTTGGACAGTTTGCCTACGGTGGAAATAATGCCTCCTTTTCATATAGAAAGTAGAATTTGGAGCATATTTCTAAGTGGTTCCTTAAATCTAAAATCCAGTAATTTTTTTGCCTTGGGTTTCATACTGTGCTTTGAAAAACTGGACCTATATAAAAAGAGTAAATAGTTATATTTGGAACTGTAAACATAGTTTTGCAGCCATGATTAAAATTAATTTCATAGTTTTCAAATGCAAATTAAAGATGCCAAAGAAATTATATTCAACTGTGTGCTTTTTAAATCCACAAAACACAAAAAATATTCAGTGTGTTTTGCCTCAAAGAACACTTGCTTTTCATATACCATTGCATTCAATTGCTTTCCCATATCTCTACCTGAAGTTCCATGAAGTTCAGGTTCAGAAAGTATGCATAGCCTATGAATGAGGCAGGCTGAGAGAGCTGAACTCAGCCTAGAGGAGACAGAAGGATGATCGAGGAGCAGCCTGCAGATTTTTGAAGGGCAGTTACAAAGTCGGCAGAAGATTCTGATCTATGGGTTCCCACAGGGACTTCTGCTACATTTCTGTGCCAGAAATGACCGTGTCCATGGCAGAGCTGCAGCAGTCACTGCACCACACAGGAGTAGCACAGAAAGCAGGAGCAGGCTGACCTGGTAAACCAGTCAGGGAACTGTGTGGCTGGGGAACAGACAAGGATTTTTTCCCCCTGATTTCACTACAGAGGTGCTAACGTCTGGAAAATACAGGAAGTGCAATGCCCTAGGTCATGGGTTGCCTAGAGTACACAGAGATTCATGGAGCTCAGGAAAAACACTACACATGAGCTGAGTAGGAAGTACTGTAAACTTGAACCTGAACATTATTTTTCTTCAATAATTAACAATTTTACTCTCATTATCTGAAAGGCAAATAATTCCAAAAGGTGTAAATTAACAGCATATGTGTTTTAGCTTTTACTTATTCTTTTAATTTATCAGTATGAACTTCACACCACCCTCTGTGATTAGAGTGCCAACCCTTAGGTTTTGCTTCTGGATTGCTGTGGTTTCATGTTGTTTTAGAAGTGAACTATCAAGTTAGTGAAATTTTGACAATTTATATAAGATGAAATTTGTCCCGGAATGATATGAAAAAGAGATGTTTAGTTTCATCCTAAAGTAGATGTGGTAAATTACTTTTTTGCTTCCCTTCTTTATTCAGCATGCATTTTACAAATGTAAAGTAGCTTATAGAACTGAGGCAGGCTGAGGGAGGTTAACACTTATGGTTTAAGTGAAGTTAGATTACATGAATTCAAGCTCCGCATGCAGAAAGATTTAAGATAGTTTTGCGTAATTTTAAACATCCAGAACATGATGACTGTAAATTCTATAACACTCTGTAATGTTCAGGAGGTGCTGGCTGTGATATAAAATTTATCATTGGGGGGGAACGCCATGTCACAGGTTGCATGAGTAAAGCTTTGCTTCCTGGGTGGTTATGTGTCAGTTTGTTCAGAAGTTAGAACAGGGACAGAATCTGCAAATGAGTTTTAGCAGTGGATTTCAAGGAAAATATGAGAGAAGAATTAGATCTGTACTGAAAGTTTCACCCCTGTTCTATCTACTCAGAAGGAGGAAATTAAATTTTACAATGTTGTGCTTTAGTGTATTATGCTCATTCCTTTGAGGAATCAAATGAAAGCTTGCATTCCTGGCATGCTGTATTGTACAACGATGAACATGACTGAAATATTTCTAATGTGGTATGAAGGTGACATGCATTACAAAAGCTTGAGAGAAGAAACTACAAATCTCATGCAGTACACAGTGTGGAATAAGCAGTATACCACATTAAAGGATCTCTTATATTTTCAATATTTTCAGAAATGAAGCAAAAAATTAATTTTGGTTTTATATGTGCTTTACAACAGTTCATTACTTCCATCCTTTGTGTTAGAAAACACACCTTTTTAACTGGCTTCATAATTCATGAATGTATTTCATGCATTTTTTGTACACATAACTGGATTATACATTTTAATTGGTAAATGCAACTCACCAATTTAAGATTATTTTAGTCCTTAAGATTGATTGCCCAGGAATCCATATTTGCTAATGGGCTAATAGAGCATTCAAAATTCCCTGCCATCTCTGTGACCAATTACAGCTAATTACATCCCCCTAATTTCAGATCCAGAGTATTCAGTATTCAGAGTAAATTGACAGTGATTTAGCCAGTCACCTGAAGGCCAGACTAAATCAAACCTAATGAAACCTCGCCAAATCTATGAAACCCAAAATTACCTACAAAATAATATAGGTGAAAATATGAAAACACAGAAGGACACATTTAGCAGAATGAGCAAGCTATGTTACTTTCATGAGTGAAAAAACAACATGAATACACTCTTTGTTGGGACAAATTTATTTTGTTCACATAAAGAGGCTTTTTAGAGACCTGTAGCAAAGGCAGATCTTTGTGGAGGTAATGCCTTTAGGGAGTTAACAGAGCATGCAGCTCCCATGCAGTCAGATGCTTTCTTTAATTATATTTTTTTAATCTTTTTAAGTTAATGCCAAAAAATTCGGCCAAATATTGTGGGGCTTCCCATAGCAGCTTCTGCATAACACAGTCTGAAGTCGCCATTTCCTGCCTCAATTTGTGGTGATTTTTATTACTGTCCTGCAGCCACAGATAGATTTTTTCTTGCCTTGTGGAGTATATAATAATTTTAGAGAATATGCACATATATTTTTCCCCTGCAATGTCATCTCACTGTAGTCACCCCGTTCGGCTAATGTTCACTGGAAAGTTTTAAGAACTGCTAAAAGAAGAGCACAAGTATTTTTGCTGTTGTATTTTATGACTGTATATCCAGAAGTGTTAAAACTAAAAATGCATTTCCATTTAGTCAGGAAAAAGAATGAACTTCTGGATTAGTTTAAGCCACCAGCAAACTTAATGGAATAAGTAATTTTTCTCTTTTTCAAACATCCAGAGCCCTAGACAAACCTCCTACTCTGAAATTTATCAAAACAGTGCTATAGTCTTCTGCAATATATTTTTTTACTGTATTTATAAATGTCAATTCAAAGGATGATTGAACAGCTTATCTACTTCAAAGTTCTTAATGAAGTTCTTAATTGAATTATATGAGACTTCAATTAATGCACCTAAAACCTACAAAATATTTTTTCCTCTCTTCCATGATAAAATCCATTAAAGGGATTTAAACCTAATTCCAGTTTAAAGAAGGGCTGCTCAGATGACATCTGGTTTCTCATGTTTCAGTCTGCAGTAGATTTCATAGCTGAGTTATAAACCCTTAAAAAATGAGTTTATAGTGAAAAGAGTGACAGTCTATGAACTATTGCAGCCTTGCAAGTGCTGCTTTCATCCCAAAAGGTCCAGTGCATAAAAGATGACAAATTTTGATAGATGAAACTTTGTGGAGTTATGTAATTGAAAATATGAAATTCCAGAAGCCGTTTCAATGTATAGGGAAGGATCTAAGAGGAGAATTCATGTTTAAATATGCTTCATGGGAAACAAAACAGAGAGCAAATTTACAGTGCATAATGGTATCTGTGAAATTTCTAATTTTAAACAAACAAATCAAACCAGAAATTAAGTCCTGTAACAAATACAGTGATGTAATTCTTTGGTTACTTGCTTTTGAAGAAATTGAAAAAACTCAACTAGAATCACCTACATGTAATATATTCTTTTCAGCAATAGAATTTGTTTGCAACTTGTGAAAATATTGTGCTTTGTTTGATCACATTGTTACCTTGCTATGATTCACACTGTATTATCTCACACCTACAGCATATTGTTTCTTTTTTTTAATGAACTCAAATTTCTGGCACATAACAGCAGCCCCTCAGAGACTAAACAACTCCTCACTTCACTCCTTCAGTGCTTCCTTTAGCCAAGAGACAGCTGAGAACATTCATTATTGCTAATGGTGTTTCTTCATTTTTTTTATTGACCTTCCTGGGGTTCATCCTGTTGCCATCAGGTATAGCCACCTATTCACAACATTGTGATGATCCCTGTTTCCCACCTGGTAAAGACCTTCTGCCTGCAGTGTTCTGAATACGTGTGTAGTGGTAACAAAGCATGGGCACGAGCAGAGGCCAGGACACGGCAGCACTGCTTCTCAGCTAACCCCAACTCTGCCTGGCTGGGGCTTGCAACAGCCTAGTCCTCATTTTCACATCATGCTTGAAAGAGATCTGACAGCTGAGAGATGCCCCCAGCCAGGAGAGTCCCAGGAGATGGTGGCAAGCTGAGGTACTAATTTTAAACTTTAAATGCCCTTTAAAAATGCTGTTGTACAACTACCTAACAGCTTTTTAATCTGAAGACCTGTGTTCTTAATCAGTAAACTGAACCCACAGAATGAGAAAAAATAAAGCTTCTAATTATTTTAGATAGAATGTGTTTCAGAAAACACCACCTAATGAAGATCTGAACTATCAAATCCAAACCTTCCAGCTGATATCAAATCAAGTAATATAAACTACACTTAAAGTCCATCCTAAACATGCAATCCTATTGATGTGTAGGGCTATATCAATGGACCTGAAATTACTCAATTATTTGTGAGAGTTTGTGAATTTCTTTCTAAATTTTGGCAAGTAAATTCTAGTTATAACTCCTACTCCTTCTTTGTTCTTTCAGATGAGGTTTCCTCTATGAACTTGACCTCAATATAATTATCTAAGTTTGATATTAGAAAGAGACGGCTACCAGCTGTAGTCTTAATATTTACAATATAGGTACTTATAAAATGGAAATTACTGAGAAAGCTGACTCTGCACTTTCTTTGACAGTTTTTATATGTAATATAATTAAAAATTCTATCAGTATTTTATACAAATAATTTAATGGTACCAACCAGACCTTTATGGCTTACGTTAAATAAAACATAAAACATGTTTTAAATAAAAAATATAATATGTTTATAAACCAACGTGTTTATGGCTTAGAGCAATAAGCTTGATAAAAATGTCCGTGTATGAAACAGAAACATAAGACCTAAGGACAGTTATGTTGATGAACTGGAATGTTAATAATAGGAGACTGTGTATATTGAATTCAGTATCTTAGATGTTACTTTTCAAAAGATCACAGAATAGAAAGAAAGAAACTTATAAATATATAAATTTTTAAATGAAAATATAGGTGTCTCTATTTATAACAGAATATTTTACTAAAAATAAGGTATGTTTTATTACCTCAAGCTCATGTTAGGCTTTTGTATTTTATCAAACACAACAGAAATTCTCTCTCTTCATCAGCTGTACCTTATCAGTGTCAATGAAGTAGTTTATCTCTCATAGATCAATCTTTGCACCAGATAATTGCCATCATTTGTAGCTTAATTGCATTCAATTCATTGTAGTCAAAATATGTAATTGATGAAAATCCAACAATTGCTATCTAATTTGCTGATATTCATTAAAAAAAAAAAACGCCTTAAGATAGGTTCAACTCTGAGGATACATTTAACCATTTGACAAGCAAGAAAGATTGATAGGAAACTACATTTCTGGCAGAGTTACTAAGACCCGAATAATGACTGAAATGATTTGCACAGATAATCAGTTAGTCACTTTTTGTTGTGCACTTCACAGGAATGAATGACACAGATTATTAAACATAACCAAATTTGCTCTACAGCCTACAGCAAATCATCCCATGTGATTAAAAGTGATTTTTGGATACAAGAATTGAGTAAAGTACCCAATGTCAGTCCTGATGAAAAAAAAAGGGGGTTTCTGTTCAAAAATACTTTGTCACTTTATGAAAATTACCTTCTATTTTATTGTTACCAAGAACATACCATATGTCAGTTGCAGGACTTGAGAATTTTGTCAGTGCCTGGTTTCAAGAATCTGTGTTAACTGTGAGTTATTGATTACCATTAAGGTTAAAAATTTGATTTTAAAATAATTTGGAAATTACATTGTGAGTCAGGAAGACTTCAGAAGTGAAAAAATTAATTGTTCAGAACTGTAGCACTTGATGTGCTGCTTCAAATTACATAGGGATTTTTTAGAAGTATTTGATACCTACAACACATCTGAAACTATTTCTTAAGTAATTACTTTAAAGATATTTGCATATTTTTAGTACAGAAAATCCAAACAATCTTCCAGATATCTCCAACAGCTAACAAATACTCTTCAATCAAATTCAATTGATTTGTCCTAAAATAAGATTTTTTGAAAGGTAGTATAAAAATTCCTTCCATTTGGTTGGAATTCTTCCTCTGTCACCTTTAACTGTTCCAACTTTCAGCATTTTCTAGAAGGTTCTGGAATTCTGATGTTTTCTCTGAAAACAAAACAACAAAACTGTTACTATCTTCATAGCAGTGAACGTTCCAGCAGAAGAAAAGAGGAACTTTTACCGATCTGAAAAAGATCTCTTATACTCTACAAGTAATATAAGTTTTTGACAAACAAAATGTCAAAGCATTTTTGTGGAATCAGTGCTGTTCTGGAATGCTAGCAATTTACCAAGGTGAATAGTTGTATAGACAGGGAATGAATTATGAATGTACAGTTACAAATCTAAGTGCTTAGCCAAAGTGTACAATAACAGGAAGGATTTAAATCTGAAACATCAATAGCAGGATCTATGTTTCATGCTTCAGTACTATGAAAATAAGATGACATGTCCATACTAATTTTTCAGTTTTCCTTTCTGTGGAAAGTCAATGGAAAGGAGTGGGTATCTTTGGAAATTAGTTCATGTAACCCTAAAACAAATTTCAGAGGAAAGAGAGACACTTGCCTTCTGAAGGTCACAATATGTCTTCCTGCACTGGCTTTTGAGGGAGTTTAGAAACCACCATGGATTCAGTACACTTTCAGGTATATTTCACTGAATATGATAATCTGACCTTAAACTGCGATTAAAGGTAATTACGGAGTGTAAACTAAATTCTTCAATATTAATTGTCTGAATTTAACTCCTCAGTAATCATTTACTTCCTTTCCTCTACTTCAACAGGCATTTATTAATTGTTTATTATTTTATCTAACACTAAAAAAATGGCTCAATCCCTATTTAAAACTTAAACAAAAGGTAAGACTTCACAAGTCTGTATCTATCTGAGAAATATTTTGTATTGATAAAGGCTCTTTACAGTTTAAATTCAAAATCCTGCCCCCTCTGCTTCCAGAGCAATGGATTTTATGTGATATATAATATATTAATTGCAGTTTAGATCAATTACATTAATATATAATAATATTAATTATAGCTATAGATTAGTTACAAATTCTATATTGCACACCATATGTTAGCAAAAGAAATATATTGTGAGCTTACTTTTAAAATAGTCTTCTAAGATTTGCTGAGAAATGAGAAGTTGTATAGAAGACTGCTGATCCAGTTGAATATGTTGACTACAAGCCGATTGTAAAAAATCTCATCATTCTTTTCAGTGTCTGGACACCTTTAAATTTAAAAATATCAAGCTCAAACTTTGTTATGAAAATCTGCATTCTTTCAGCTTCACTCTTGAAGCAAGTGTATGCAAATCTTCTGGAAGTGGTTGTCTTTCTTTGCATGAGTGTGAGGTAAATTGAATCTTTCTCTGTACTTGTTACCACCAGAATTGTTTAATTTCCTTTGTCATTAGGGTATTTCATTCTACTAGGGAGGTCATAGCACTTGATATTTTCAAAGTTGTTAGGAGAACTAAAATAATGGATTTAATCAGTTGTAATTTTCACTTCAGCATTCCTTGGTGTGGTGTTCTTAAGAATTCTAGAACATATCATTACTATTAGCACTACTGTTAAAAAATGTTGGAAATACAACACAAGTTAAACAGCTGATTTGCCAGGTCTGTGCCACTTGCATCAGACCTCAAGTGTGCTCACAGTATCTGTTCGGATGTAAAATTTCATTTTGCAAATACAAATTAAGTGTCCTCTACACAGCTCCAAACTGGCTTTTCTAAACTTTGTGTGTTAAACAGGATTTGCAACTTGTGCCTGTTAGCATAGGCATGACTGGACACACAATTTTGCCTCTGGACACTTATAATTTCTAATCCCTTTTCATAGTGTGGTATGACGATGCTATGAATTAAAGACCAGGATACGATGTTGTAGACTGATTCATCAGCAAAGATGGCTTGCCTTGGGGTGGTTGGAATAATTTCCTCTGCTCTTGATCTTGCACTTCTCTGAACATTTCCCTTGCCTGCCCAGGGGGGACAGCTCTGCTACCTGTGAAGCAGAAGCAGTTATTGAACTTCTAGTTGATAGACCAGTATATTAAAATAAATTTATATCAGTTCTTGTTTAGTTTACAGCTGTAGTTTACAGCTGTAAAAACCTGTGGCTGTAAAAGCAACTGAGCCCTCCCTAAGCAACCAGTGGGTAGAAGGAGGGTGGATACCCACACGGAAAATCAAGGCAGCTGTCCAAAGTTAAACCATCCCTGCTTGTGAATCAAAACCTTGATTATGCTAAGACACCTCTGGCCATGCCCATGCTATTAGTCCACTTTGACTCCTTAGCACCTCTAGATTAGAATAAAGTGCAAATGGCATCAGGGGTCAGGTTACAGATTTACTTTTTAAGAGCCTAAGTATAGGCATTCATTCTGCTGGTTAACGCTTGAGAAGGCAATTTGTGGTAAATCACTTGAAAAAACTAAATCTCTACATCTCAATGCATGAAGACAATGCAAGCAAATAAGTGTCAGGCTAAACAAAGTAAATACTTGCTGGTTTACTACTAAATCTTTCTGAATAAAATAGTGTGCACAGTAGCACACTAAATTAATTTATTTGCAATTAAGTCACTGCATCATGTCACACCTTTATTTGATGTGTCTGATTGTTAAGCAACATATACCTATAAAATAAAATATTCACAAAATATTAACTACAATATTTCTTTGGTCAATCTGCATTATGACAAGTAGACACAAACCAATAGGAAGTCAGTCTGGTCTCTTGTGTTTCAGAATAACTAATTAGAAATAAAATTAATTATTTAGTGATGCATTTATATCTCAATAAAGCTATATCTAAGTTTCATTATAACACTTTTAGAAAATATCTATTCATACTGCTGTCACTGAAAAAGTTGCTTTAAGCCTGCACCTTGCATGATTTTTAGCCTGCAAGTCCATGTGAGACTGCTTCTGATTAATGCTTAAATTTGGCTTGTGAGTCAGAACACTGCAATCAGAAGTAGTTCTGGAGAGACTTGTTTTTAGCTTCCTACTAAAATACCTACAGAAAGACAATGTGAAACAGAGGTACGGTTCCCACCTTGATACTGTTAAATTCAGTGTACATATTTCCATCAAAACTCCTAGGAACAGGACTAGGCCAAAAGTTCATTTTCAAGGACAGTGGGCAGTAATATAGACTGAATGAGGGTTGTCCCTCTTCCTAAGCAATATTTGGTACAAAGTTCAAGAAAATAGAAAATT
Organism: Cyanoderma ruficeps; assembly: GCA_008694505.1. NCBI lineage: Eukaryota > Metazoa > Chordata > Aves > Passeriformes > Timaliidae > Cyanoderma > Cyanoderma ruficeps. Next base: position 50,049,825 of record VZDJ01007749.1, read on the forward strand.
GCGGCACAAAATGGTCAGAAGAAAACGTCTTTCAGAGGCTGGAAAGTCCCTCGAGGTAGTGTGTCAGGTACAGAGAAGTCTGGTGAAATCCCAATTGGAAAAGCCTTCAAGGGAATACTAGTATTATCCACTGATGGCTGCATTGCCTGGATGTGGGTACAGTGGGGAGCAGAAGTCTCACTTCCATCAGAGGTTCCAGGAAGGTGAAAGATGAAACTGCCCAGCTTCCTTGTTTCCCAGTTTGCTTGCCCCCAGGGGCAGTAAGATGAAAACAAGTAAAGTATGCACATGTGCACAAGTGTATGTGAAAGAAATTCTAGAAAAGTTGTGAGAGAAGAACCAGAATCACAGGAGTATGTGTTTGAAAGCAGCCGTCTCTGTGCCGATATCTGGATTTGTGTCCCTGTTTATGCCGAACTCCGGTTAATTTTGGCCTGAGTATGCACAGCTTTCTTCTTCCCATCTTGCACATGTGGTCCATGACAGTGATGTGACCTGGCTCAGCAATTCCTAGACAGGCATCAAGAGGCAGGGGATCTGAGTCAGATTAAAAACTGGTCTGAAATGAAGAGATCATCTAAGATGAAGAACATTAGAATGAATTCCGCACTTATATTTTGCCCAGCCAAGCCTCAGAAGGAGAGCCAGAGCTTGGAGTACCATCAGACCGAATGATACACTGGGTCCTTAATCACTCGTGAGCAGCAAGTGCAGGAAGATATAGTTTATACCAGTCTTCCACAGGAAGGAGAGCTGTCCTCAAGTGCTTGAATGATAAAAAATTAACACTCACAATCCTTGTTTCTGCTAAAAGAGGTAGTATAATTAGTGCTGTATAAAATGAAGATTAACTTTTATTACTGAAGGAGTTATTTGGTTTGGGTTCTTTTTTCAAATGGCTTTTGTTTTAAACTCTGCACTCAGGAAGATCTGTTCACAAGCTCAGCACAGAACCACTGAGAATCATTCATGAGACACTGGAAGAGTCTTCTGATTGGATATATGGCTTTTTTTCTTTACTGTCTGACATCGTATGGAGTGATGATGATGACAGTGATGAAGGTATTTGTAATGCAAAGACTTCTGTAATTGCTCTAACTCCTGTTTTACACGCATTTAAATGGCTTACTCAGCTTTTAACCTCGCAGACAAGAAGGTCAAACAAAAGGAAAAGTGCATATTGTTGCTAATAAAGCATCCACTGGCTATTTCAATCAGTAAATTGGTCTCTTTGTTAGCTTTCATCTCATGTTTAATTTACCATTACAGAAAAGCAGTCAGAATTAAATATTACCATTAGTACATTTTTGAATAAAAGAGCACTAATTCATATATGACTTCAAAGCCACAACCAAAATATGCATCAGGATATTGCTTCAGAGAATAGAAATAACTATTTTCTTTTAATCAGCAAGAATCGAAAGAACCCTGAAAAATATACAAGATACATCAAGAAATTTAGAACTGTTTTTAATTTGACATATTGATGACGGGGCAATATACTGAAATTAAAAAAAAACATGACATTTCAACTGAACTTGTGGGATTTTGGATGGCATATTGCAAATAATTCAGTTTACTAGAAGTTATACTTCTGCCATTATGGTACCATTCTTATTCTGACATAATCAGATAAATGAAAGTAAATTACTAATGTTTTGATTTTGGGAATAACTCTCCTTCTGTTAATAAAACAAAAAACCAAGCCAAACCAAAAAAAAAAGCTTAGTTCTGCAGTGTGAGCAGAGAGTGCTCACAGTCAGTAGTGGATCATCGTGTCACATCATATTGGTCATTCTGACAAGCGATAAGTGTGGGAGTGACATCTTCATTTCACGGTCGTTTATTTTATATTCCATTTGGCTACACCACAATATAATTAAAAAGCGACATGTACTGAAACTGACTTCTACCAGTTTGCTCAGAAACCTGATATATTACTAAGTGTTTACCTTTTAAATATGTGCATGAGCTTTTTATATTAGCACCATATAGGAATGCTAATAGATAGGCTGCTATGTGTGAGTCTGTGAATTGGGTATCCTATTCTGAGATATGATTTATAACTAGCTGAAAGCCAGTATCTCCTAAGGTTGACAAACAGAAAAGATGAAAAATAGCCAGCTTGGTAAAATTTGATCAGTGTGCATTTTTAGCATTTCATAGCTCCCAAAGCACGTGCAAACTTTCAAACACTCAAGTGTCTAGGAGTTAATGGCAGCAGGAAAAGTCATAAAATACTTGAGAGACAAAAATTTGAGAGTTGATGTTCGCTAGATTTGGAAACACTCTGGCACTATTTTGCTCAAGTGAAATTTCATCATCAACCAGGAGTGTGAATAGGCAGTAAGGCACCTTACTGCACTCTATCATAAAAATTAAGTGTTTTGAGCACCCTGCCCACTCTGTGCGGTAGTCAGTGCAGCTGAGGCTGCACACTCCCTAGTTATTCAGGATCACTCCTTCAAATTCTGTGTCCTACATGGAAGTGCAATAACGTATTGCAGCAATCAAGCGCTTATTGAAGTTACATTGAAGTGGGGGTTTTTTTGCCTTGGGTTTCACTGGGAGGATTGCTGGATTAACAGTCTTGCTAAATTTCATATATATTTTATTTAGAATTTAAAAAAAAAGTGATCCTTCCCTTAAAATGTGGAAACATGAATAAAGTAAAGTAGAATTATAATTCTAGTCACAAATTAATATTCAGAAGCACGAATAAAGGTTTGGATATTCCCTTAGTTACTACCTAGTTACTACTGCACCTTGAATTTGTCTACCCAAAACTCTATGCCAAGATAGATTTTTTAATTAAAAATCCAAAATCTCAGAATAGATGCTTGTCATTTAGCATATAAAAAAGAGAAATTATGTTTTGAAATAAAATGAGCCAATATGAAAAAAAAATCAGTGGGGTTTTTTGGGTTTTGGTGGGGTTTTTTGCATTTCTTTGTTTGTTTTATGTGTGGGTTTTTTTGTTTGTTTGGGTTTTTTCTTGGTTTGGTTTGGATTTTTTTTGGCTGGTTTTTTTTGGGGTTTGTTTGTTTGTTTGTTGTTTTGTTTTGGTTGGGTTTTTTTGTTTGTTTGGTTCGGTTTGGTTTTGGTTTTGTTGGGTTTTTTAAATCTTTTCTCTGATATCTGGTTTTTTTTCTTGGTTTAGGTGAAGTGGAACCTTCCGTGAAAAAAGGTTGGTCAGTTGCTTGACAATAGAGGCAAAATATTTTTTAATCACTTTAAGAATTATCTGTATATCTGTGATATAAATTATGTCAATAGTTACATGGCAGGCTACTAACCTTTTTAGTTGTGCTCTAACAAACTCATTAAATGCAAAACACAAATAATACTATTTACTGAGCTGTTTGTTGATCTGTGAGAATTCCTTACTATTTCATTATTACTGAGAAAATCTGAAAAATTGTCATATAAAAATAGAATTACAGAAATATTATTTATATCTTTGTCGTGCTTGTGGGATTCCTGTTAATGCCAAGGAGTTATATCTATGTCTGGATAGAAATAAAGTTCAGGAATAATAATATGGGAAGTATATTTAGTGAGAAATAATGATGAGGTACTGTCAAGCATTTTACCTGAAGCCAACACAGGCCCCTAAAGAAAAAAGTTTGTCCTAATCTTCTGAAAGAATTACTTAGTTAGCACCGAATTTTTAAAGCAGACAAGTGAAGGAAATAGGATTTATATTATAATCTTTATGGATATTGAAATTGTTTGGCTGAAACATTAAACTTGTATTCAACTTCTATTAAATTAAAATGCAAATGTATTAGAAGGCTGGAATTACTGATGATAGAATGTAAAGCTTTTCAAAACTAGGATGTGTTTTTTCTCCATATTGAGCAAAGCTTGAGAATAGTAGGATGTGTAACCAGCCCTGTGTGAACTGAATTTGGTATCCACCAAATTCTCAAGTGGTAGATGCCCACATTGAAGAAACTATCACCCCAGTTGCTTCTGAGATTACAATCCAGTTTTCTCTGAAGTTAATTGGAACACGATCAGGCTTCTGTTCAATGAAACATTTTGTCAGTCTCAATCTGCAATCCAAGGAAATTAATAGGCTTGAAGACCAGGATCAGTTATCTTTGTTAGGAAAACATACAGACAGTGTAAGAAAAGATTCCTTAAAAAAAGATTTTACTTCATCTGCAAAAACTGTAAAACCTTCAGCATCACCCTGTCTCTTTTCCCATAGAGACAAGTGAGTTTTTAATTTTATAGAAGATGCAGAGTCTGAAGCTGTAGCATATTGTTGGCAAGGATGTACATAAGTAGAATGTGTCTTCTCACCACGGACCAGTGTAGGGACCAGGCTGAAAGTGTTGCTACTTTATGGCCAGGAAGGCATAGTCCACAAAAACACTATGGACAACAGCATGCTCAGCATTGCAATCCCTTCTCTAGAAACCAGTGACATAGGCCTTACCCATTGCATTGGGACACAAAGCTGTAGAAACAGAATTCAAAGAAGTCATCTAAGCAAGCTGAAGGCTGCTTAAATTGTAAGCAATGGGAAGTGATATGATTATTTGGACCTAAACTTGCTCCATCCAAGGAGATGAGTATCTAACTTCCACCTGGGAATGTTTTCCTCACTATTCAAAGCTCACAGCCTGGCTCTGTACATGAATCCTGAGAGGCTCTTCTATCTATGGTATAAAGGAAATGGACAAGGAGCTGGTGATTTCTGCAGACCTGGTATCTTACAGGATAACACAGCCACAAAGATGTGAAAAGGCCCAAATTCAGACATGCTTCACCTACCTGAACAGTAAAACAAATTTTGAGTGGGTTTTTCCACTTCCTGGATGTGTGCTCAAGATACTCTGCCTGTCTTTTAGAGTATAAATATTCTCATCCTTGTCTCCCTGCAAAACACTTTCTCTTGAAGACTGGGCCTGCTGAAGATAGTACCCCTTTCTGTCATAAGCAATGCCGTAAGCCTTCACATAGCAACATCCTCAAATAACTTACCATCTCCAGGTGACTGGAGATCTCCATTTCATCCTGGCAGACAGGATCTGGCCTTGTTTATACTTGATTTTGTCACCTCTTTTACTGGGCTACAGAAATACAACATATGTGGCCTGAAGCCATGAGTCCCTTGGAAATGCCAGAGCAGAGTACTGAGCGTGTGTCCTCAGTAACAGGCACCTCCCAGCCCCTCAGAGTCTCTGCAGACTTCTCTTAAAACCGTATAAACATCAAAGAGCTCCATTGCCAGGGTCTAGGGCTAAAAAGGAAGTTTTCTGTGTGCTCTGTGGTGTAGTAGAGTGAATGGCTTTTCTGCTTAGGCACAGTGAAATTCTGTCCCAGTGCTACAGCTCATGAGTGCAGAAGGAAAAGCCCTTGCAGGTGAGCTGAGGGCCCAGGTAAGCTTCTGCAGGTAACACTCTCGCAAACATCACAATCTGTTCCCACGAGCACAAGGTGCAGATCTCTCCAAGCAGCTTTTCTGAACTAATTTGTGCTGTCATTTACATGGTCCATAAATAAGACTTCCAGAAGAAAAGCTTTCTAAAACAGAATGAAATCAGCATTGCTGATCTTTTCCATGTTGCTGCTGTTAGGGTTGGACCCAAAAGAGGACCATGTATGCAAGTAGATCTGGAGATTTTGGGGTGTCAAAATGTTTGATCCATGAAATTAGAACCAAATATTTTGGTTATGGAGTTTTCTCTGCCTACATGTAAAGGACCATTTCTGCATCAAATTCCTTCCACTCTGAGCAGCAATTTTATCTATAGCTTTATGAAGGATCCTTCTTTCAGTGACACTGGCATTTGAACATTCTAAACAAGAAAAAAAAACCCAGTGAGATTGTGCACTACGCTACTGCTGTCTCCAGAATATGAACAGATTGACATTTTTCACATTTTTATGGGAAACTTCTCTCAAATTTACTTCTGGAGGCATGCACTATGGTTGCTGTGCCTGATACTTAAATATCTGTATTGAATCTAACTCACAGTTATTGTGGTATTCATGAATAGCATGAATTTTTTTTTTAAAATCTCGGTGTCTATTTTTAGTGAATAGACAAACCTTTATTCTTTTTCTTTGCTGACTAGCAGATTTTATGAATGCTAAAATGTTTGCACATTACTTTATAATGGAATATAGTAACTGAAAAAATAAGCTTGCTGGTATCACAATACAATTGCATATTGGAAAAAAATTCAAGGGGAGTGGCAAGGACATTGTCTAGCCATGAAAGAAGAAAAGTCTTATCATAATTATGATCCCAAAGAAAGCAAAGATCACTTTTGTAGAGATGTAAATTAAAAGCAAAGATAATAGAAGTACAAGTAATGACAATGGGCTTCCACAGGCAATAGAATTACTATCAGTTTCAGAATCCTTTAGAAGATATGAAAATATCTCTCAAGCACCTTTTTTTATTGCAATTATTTTTGCCAGTCCAAGTCTTATCACTAATATTTATCTTCAATAATTGGAAAAGAATGAACATTTAATATCATCTGGCAAAGCAGTATTCTTCAGTGGACATAGTGAAAGATTATTCTGGACGGGAGTCTGCAGTCTTTAACAATGCATATTCTCAACATACAAAAACTATAGGGCATTTTCACAAAAGACAGAGAAGTTTAATTCTTTCTTTCAGGCTTAATTTTCTTTTAGTTTCATTTTTTTTTCTATAATAGTTATGACTGATAATATTTTTCATTTTTTCAGGGTTAGTTTCACCTTTAGAGATACATTCTATTATTTGACAGCTGTATGCCTGTGTGTTTTTACTAGAAGTTATTGCTATAGAAAAAAAAGTGAGGAGTGTTGTTTGGTGTTGGTTTGGGGTTTTTGTGGACAGTACTGGCCTCAGCTGTGGGTTTGGAAAAGAGCTGAGAAAATACAAAATTGGAAATAAAGATCTGTAAATAGTAAAGAAATGCAAACACTTCAACATTGACAACCATGCCAAAAAAGTCTTTATTAAACTGAAAATTTTAATTTCAATAAATACTATTCAATTAAAATCAGAGAAAGAAAGAAAGAAAGAAAGCACCATCATGACAGTTATCCATATCTGTATTACTAAAAAGTTTTGTTGCTGGTATAAGATTATTCTTACAGACAAGTAAAAGAAACATTTCTTTCAGGTAGAGATGGAACTCTAATTTTCTGTGAGTTAGCCTACATACGAGACAGAATAATGGGGGTTTGATGTTTTTCCTTAGGAAAATTTAATTTAAAAAATCATAAATGACAACAAAAAGCCAACACAGACTAGAAATTTCTGTTAAAGTTCACATGAAATTTTGTAAAAGACAAATAAACTTTTTGGCATAGCACCTTATCCATCTGTCTTCAGTTCAAACGAGAGTATCATTGCCAGAGTATTAAGGCGGTTATTAATACTCTGAAGACACATCATGTTCTTAAAAGACATGTCAGCTTCTAAGGGAATGGTCAGTCACACTGACTCACCCTCAGCAGCTCTGGCCAAGATGCAGTTCCCCAGACCCAATGCCAGACACCCACTCCTATTAACCCCTTTTCCACCCCAAGGTTAGGCCAGTCAGAATTCATTCAGCACAATCCATTGGTTTGTTCAGATCTGGGTATTGATCTGTGCTAACAAACAAACCTTTCCCAAAAGGGAACGTTCTCAGACCAGACAATTTCCTGCATCATCTTTTGGTGTAGTGATCAAGTACACAACAACTTTTTTCCTGGAAGAGGGGAGAGGAAGGAGCAACCTGCTTAGAGAAGACAGGGGGTTTTCTAAATTGGATTTGAAAATAGTTTTGATATGATAGCCTATACGAGCCCAAAAAGAACTGTTCTCAGTACCCAGGCAGGGTAGGGAAAACATACTGACAAACAATTAAGTTATTAGTCCTACAATTTACCATGTGTGTCAAAATCTTTGCAACTATTAAAGTACCTAAGAATGTATGATTAGAGCAAAAGTCAGCTGACTCAGTGGATGGGACAGAAGTCCTTATTGCTGCCCTAGAGTGACCAGTGCAAATGCCTCAGGAAGTATATCAGAACCGTTAAAAATATGATTCTAATTTCCCAAGGGAGCTCTCCATATCTCCATACTCCAAGCATTTTCCCCAGTGAAGGACACAGTGTTTGCATGGCTGTAATCCATCTACAACTTCTTGTGAACCCAAGGCTACAGGCATTTTGGAAACGAACTAGAGACAATAAGTTCAGAATACCATAAATGCAACCTGAAAACTGTGTTATCAGTTTAGTTGGCATATACGTGTCTTAAAAAATAATTACACAGTTTTGTTCATCCCCAAAGTATATATCTATTTGTACTGATAATCCCTCCTGAATTCACTTTCTTTTATGTTGCTGTATGGTAATGTTCACTTCTCTGCCTATGAGTTGCTATTAAAGATCTCACTAAAAGGCTTTTGCTGTATCCCTAGGCTACACTTTACTACAAAGCATTTTGCATATCTTTGTGTAAAGTATACCCTGCATTAAAAGATGGAAATCATTGATTGGTTCAATTCTCAGATGTTAAACTGCTTCTCCAGATATGTATTTTTTGCATTTTTCATTTTTGTGGCATCCATTTCTGTTATTAATGTTCTTTTAACAATTTCATCTAGTTTTACTTACATTGATCAATGCAGCAATTGCATATCCACCATAAAATAGCATTTTATAAAAGAAAGAAAATATTTTCCATATTACACAGATGAAAGAAAAGCAATATAGGAATCAGAGATGTTTGATTATAGTCCTTTTGCCCTTTGCAGAACAGTGATTTGTTTTCAACTTGAGCTGAAAATATTCGATCAAACTTACCAACTATATTTTAAAAGAGAAAGAGAGAACGTTGGACCACAAGGCTAGTGGAGACCCTGGACAGAAGTGTAGAAGAAAGCTTTGCAGCTGTTTAAGTTGTCCTCTTAAATCAGGGAAAACCTTAAGTGAAATTATCTATGCAATCTTTGTGGAAATCTTAATTTTTCCCCAGTAATGGAGCTCTGGGGAGGTTCTGACTCTGAGAGGAGAGGGCATTAAACAGATCCCCACTGACTGGAGCCCGATGTGCCTGACCTGGAAAATGAACAACTTTTTCAAAACTCAGTTAAAGCCACATCATCAAAACTGGGGGTCTTTCATATTTCTGGGTGAACTCATGTCCCTTCACAGCTACTGCTGTGCCAAGGAGAGGATGTAGCAAATGGAGCCCATGCTCATGACCCACAGAAACTTATTATTATTATTTAATTATTATTTGGAAGGAAAGGTTATGTAACATGTCAAGTTCCATTTGCCTTGTTAAACTGATGATTCCTTTCCCTCTCACTCTAACTTGTAGTTGTAATTTCCAAAAAGCTGGATAAAAAATTCTGAAATCACATTTAACAGGCACTGTAGTCTGGTTCCTCATATCTTGGATGAGCACACAAACTGTTCACAATTTTCATGGAAAAGAGCAATTTGTCCCCTGTTGCATCCCCAAGAAAGCTGTTATGACACATGACTTCAGGAAAAGTTATTATGTAGCCCAGCCTGAAGTTGCTGTGAATCCCCAGAACAGGGTGAGATCTAAGAAAACATTGGGGATAAGACTGTACTCCCAGCAAGTTGGTAGGGAAGTCACCTGAATAAGTCATACATGTCACTCAGACCTTCCAACACTCAAACCTGGTATTTAAGGCCTTGTGTTACGCTGTCTTTGGTTCCTGAATATGAGCACAATACAATTTAATTCCCCAATGCAATATTCCCGGCTGCTTCTTTTTTTTTTTTCTTTTTTTTTTCTTTTTTTGTTTGTGCTTTTTGGTTTTGCTGTGGTTTTCTTTGCCTGTAGAGTACAGCTACTTGATGTATTAGTCTTTAGAGAGAAGTTGCTTTAATGCACAGCTTCCTTTCTTCTCCTCCTATCCCTGCAAGGGTAACTGTCACCCTCACCAGCTGGTACTATCTAGATTAAAAATAGACATCAGCTGCACAATTGCAAATTTCTCCTGGGGATACCAACAGCAAGAGAGTTGACTACAATTCTTCACCCAGACAGCATCTAAAAACACATTAGAAATTACATCTCTCTCATCCTCTAAAGCTCTTAACACCATTCACTCTGGCCTTGCCCTCAGTATCTCTTTCCACCAACACTTCAGGATAATCAGCCGCCTGCTACCAATTAGTCTTGATAAACTAGCAAGGATATAGCCCCACTAAATTGCTGGCAATAGCTGTAAGGATTTTAACTGCTCAAAAGCAAATTATAACCTCTGTCTCACCAGACTCTGAGTTGGACTCGTTTTCCTTTTCACACTCAGATATATGTGAGAGAGAGAATGTCAAAGCACCAAAGGCGTATATCCCTGTATTACCTGTAGCAGGTTACAAAAAAGAAAACCAGCTGGTAAAATTTGTTAGGAAAGAAAATCTATTCTCATTTCATAGAGAATTCCATCTGCTTAATTTTACCTTTAAAACACTAGATATATTGAAACTACATTCTTTCTTCATTGCAGTATTTAAGTGGAAACAGGATGGCTTTAAGCATGGAGGGTAATGTTGAATGTCGGGTTCAGAGGTAAATTCCCAGTTCTTTTGCTGACTTTTGGCTACCTTAGGTAAAGCATCCTTGTTTCAAATTGGGATTCTTTTTTTTCTCACTTCATCTCTTATATCATTGATACTTTTAATGTGGTTTTGGGGATTTTTTTTTTAAAGGTGTATTTCATCTGTAAGATGGAAACTCAGTGGAGGATGACAAGTAGGTGCTGTTTTAACTATGCCAGAATGCTGCTCACCTTACATAAAAGTATCCTCTAATGAAACAAGATGCAAGGCTGTGCCTTCCCAGTAAGAGAAGAAATGCACCCCTCAATATTTGAACTCCTGTGTTGCAGAGATGAAAGATTTATATTGTGTTATAGCTCTATGTGATACCTAAAGTAATTCATGTAGGCTAAGGTTCATGGATGCTATTATAACACAATAAAATTAAAATAGCTGAGGATAATGCTATCCATTTTACTATGTTATAAAAAAGGACATAATAAAAAATCAAAATCAGAAACTCAAAGGCAAACAAAGAAAGGAACCAGGAGAATCTCCTCATGTCCTAGCATGAGGGGCTGTGGTCTTCATTCACATGGATGCAAACCTGCACAATGCTGACCCATTAGTTCACACAGATTCAAGGGACTGAAATTATTTTCTCCCATCCTGATCTTCCTGGAGCTGGAGTGCACAGTCAGAGCTCTGCTGTCATTAGACACTGTCAACTGCTGTTAGTGAAAATTAGCTGGGTGAGGAGTGAGGAAGCTGCTGCCCAGGCTCTGTTGTTCAGCAGGGATTTCCAGTAAAGCATCCTGCAATACTGACCCTCAGCTGACTGTCAAGGTCTGTTTAGGGTCAGCAGGACATAGATAAATCAGCCTGACAGCAATATAGTTGAGTGTGTCTCCTTTCAGCATCTTGGAATGGCCAGTGGGAAGATTCCTAGCTTTTCTTCTTGGAGTTATTTAAAATAATCACCCTGCATGTTCTGTATATCTGCACAAGAGCTGAGGTCTAGAGAAATTAGCATCAAGTACCCAGATTTAAGGAAATATTTATCTATTTAAAACCCAAGCAACACAATGGGAAAGATAAATGTCTGTCTAATAATTTTAGAAAACAAACAATGAAATACAGCTTTTAAAATACATACTCCTTTACAATAATTTAATAAACTGTTCTGTCATCTCATAAAGAATCCAGATGGTTGCTGTGGTGACAAAGATTATCCTTGCTGCTGCTTGATTCTGTCATTTTTCTAAACATGAATTCATAATATTTAGGATTTATTAACAATGTGTCACATTGATAGAGATAAATTACATGCTTTAAACTGGCCATGTAAGTCTTCTATGATATTACAACCACTTTGTCAACTCAGCAATAGGATATGATGTGATTACTAGAAAATTAAAGCTATTTTTCATAAAAGATGAAGCAGAGAGTATCAGAACTCTCATAAAACAACAACAAAAAATGTCACATAATCTAATGTGTTTCCTGATTTTAGATACTTTGAGGTTAGCAAATAGTTGCTATTTTCTGTTTTGTAAATTGATCCAGTTTAGCTTATATTGAGACTAGATTTATTTGTACTGGGAAAATTTGGGATGTAATGTATCAGAATTAATGAGATCCAGGCTGCAATTTTTATGATAGTTCAGACTGTAATGGGAAGTTTGTGAAGAAACATTAATGATGGGACACTTTGCAGTATATAAAAGCAAATACACACACACACACACACACACACACACACACTTGTGTGTTAAGATGTGCCTCACTTCTAGGAATTTGTGTATGTTTCTTTGTGATGTATGATATCCTAATTGTAGCAGAAAATTAGATGAAATTCTCAGTGTACCTGTCTAAAAAGTGTCTTTTTGTGCACCTTACTGGAATATTTATTTGAAGCAAGCTTCATTGCTGATACAATGTGAGTCTGATTTAAAAACTCAACTCTAGAGTCATTGCTCCATACATATTTTGCAGTCGAACTAGCAGTAAATTCCCTAAATCAAAAGTAATTCTAAAACTAACTTTTTTCCTTTTTTTTTTTTTGAAATAACAAAGATTTATTCTTATTTTATACTTATTTTTTTAAGAAAGGTAAGCCTGTTTTCTGTAGTGAGACACATAACGTATGGTAGAAATGCAGGAGAGCTGAAGCATTTCAAAGCAAGCGAGGAATATGTGTCTGTATAAGTGACTCTGCCTGAAGAATATGATTTATTCATATTCATTTCTGTGTGCAGGGTGACCTCTTGAATTGGTTGAGATATGTCTCCACTGTATGTTGCAATGCAGAGGAAATGACTCAGCTTTAAGTCCCCTGAGTCAGTGTTTGAAGGCAGTCTGGAACAGTGGCATGGAAAACTACTCAGATGTGCCCAGAATTAGGGAGCAATCTTCCATCTGTTCCTGTCTTGCACCATTCCTACGACTTACACTACCTAAACTAGACCATGTAGCCATTTAAGCAAAAAAAGTGGAAAAAGTCTGAAAATCCAGCAACAGGATTCCCTCGGTCAATAGAAATAAAATATCCTCACATATTTGAAAGGAAAATAATCCAGGCTCAGCTGAAATACAGTAAATCAATAAAGTATATTTCTTCCTAGTCTCATCCTTTGAGGTATATAGAGCAATAAATGAACTGCACAATCAGGCTTGAAACAGCAAGATGAAAACTGAATAAAAACTCCTTTTAGCCTAATGATATAATATAATTAGCTTAGTTATGTTTCCATACATTAGTGGCTGACAGTGATGTATCTTACCCTTTTTTATTCCTTTTCTGAGTGCAATAATATTTTCTCTATCTGAAGACAACATAGCCTGATGCCATAGAATAGTTATGTTTCTGCAAACTACACTCAATTATTATTTCAGGCACCTAATACTATACAATAAAAACATTCTGCATTATTTGCAAGGACTTATGTATATATCTGGGGAGGGAAAATTCCGTTTCCTTACTGGATTTCTTTGGCAATGTTTATCCTGAGAAAATAACTAAGGTTGTAAGTGAAATATTTCACTTCTCTTCAATAGGCATTAGAGTAGCTTCTTAGACTTGAGATGCAATATGCATAACGTTTTCTCTGTTGGATTAATTTTGGGGTCAGTGTTCTTGTTATTTAGGCCCTGCAGACTACAGGTAACACCGCAATAACAGAAAGCATCTCCCACAGAGTCTAGTGAGGTTTGCATTTGCTTTTCTAGAAAACAAATTTCATGCAGTATTTTAAAATGGTTTCCTACTGTAGGAAATATGTGCACAAGATGATAAACCAGGCACTCTGTACGGTCTTAATGACTTTTTTTCACAGCCTTTAAATTTGTATAACTGTGTGCAAAGAAGGATTTAATTCTGGTTTGCTTTTTCGAAAATTCAACACTTTACCTTTTTTATATGATCCTAGTTTTGACACAATAAGGACAGTAGAAAAAAAAGATCTATATGGAGGTATATAGCAGTAATTTAATATCAATATTACAGCCGAAAAATTTGTTCAAAAGGAATGGCATAACAAGGGCAGATAAATACTGTACTGCTTCCTCCTCTAAGAAGACAGTTCTCAGTTTTTGGTGTACAGCATGATCAAAATGAGTCATTCTCTGAGACAGCAATCCCTAACCTGGGAACTTTTTATCTCTGTAGTTTGTGTAGAGCATTGAGTATACCCTTTATTGTGTGGAGATTGGAGATACCAGTTCAGTATGTGAGCTATAAACATTTTAGAAAATGTAGCAAAAAGAATATTTTTTTCCTTCCAAAGGCAACTTGGAAAACATAAAATACTAATATTGGCAAACAACTCAAGATAAATACAGAAAATGTTTCGTAAAAGCATGTCTTTCTGAATCATGACCAACACATGTTACTGTATAGCTATCACAGATCAGCAAAACCTATTCTTGCCTTTAAAAGTAGCTCTATGGCTCAATTAAAAACATAATAATTAATAAATACCCTTAATTTTGTGATTTTCATCCATATATAATGTCTTTGTATATATATAAAATTGAACTATATTGTATATCTCTGACTAAGCAGGTGATAAAGCCATGGTGCAGCCCTAGTATTTTAAGCACTTTTAAATTTTTTTTTATTATGAGAATACATCTGATATTTTGAAAATTGATAAATCTGTGTTATTTTTTTTTCCAGAAATTCAAAAACAGAAAACAGAGAGACCTGAAAAACGAACACCAGCAAAGGGTAACTGGCTTTTTTGTCTGTTTGCCCTCAGATATTTGTGCAACATACATTGTCTTTGTTAATGGCATAATTTTTGTTTGTTAACTTGGGTAACTACTGCTATTGCATCATGGAAGCATTCAAAGATCAGTTGGCACAGACGGCAAATCATCAAAAATTCATGTATACCTTAGCATTAACAAAAAAAAAATGTAATTTTATGCTTGTGTAACTAGATTGAAAATGCACATTCATAATAAGATTCTCCCGTCCAAACTTTTCCAGAAATCAGTTCTCTAGCAAAGGTGCAAGAAAGTTGGGTGTTGATGAACTTCCTCTGGTGCAAAAGGCACGAAGTGTGTTGGGCAAGGAAAAAAGCAAATTTATAGGCCAGTGGGTGCCATCCAAGTTAGGAAGTCATAGTTAAGAGTGAGCCAGGTGTGTATCAGAGATAAGAAAAACTTCCATTTTAAGAACCTGCTCTTTTTCAGGCTGTTTAATCTCCTATAGCTGACACTTTCCAAAAATTCACAGAGGAACTCGTTTGGACTGGTTTTCAGAGGTGATGTAAACAAAGGTGTTTCCTGGGGTATCTGAAGGATTTTTGGCCTAACAGAGCTCCTCTATGAAGGCTGGACCAGATGAAACTTGATGAGTATCCCTCTAACACACCAGTGCTCAGCTTGATAGTGGTGGGAGGAAGCAAGAAGGAGCTTATTAAAAATATTGTGTGTACACATACACCCTCCCTCATGCAATTATCTTCATTTCTATACGTATTCTTAGAGTGGTTTTGTAATATTTTACATATCCAAAATGTTTTTATAGTATTTTTCACCTCCAGTTCTGTGTTAATTAGGGTTATCTGGACTGCCTAGAACTGTTTCCCAACTATTTAATAAATCATGTTTTATCAAAATGAATTTTTTAGGGTACCAGTGGGCAATCCAGGCAATAATGAACTCAGATCCATTAGGAAGGATCCGAGTTGAGGTCTTTTCAAGCAAAGTAATCTAAAAACACAAATGATGTTGCAATCTTTACCAAAATAGCCTCTTGTGTACCATTTCATCTATACAAAAATGCATTTATTTACACAGAACAATATTAACGTTGCAGAAATTATTAGAAAGGAGTTATAAGATGACTGGAAAAAAGTGCTCAGGTGTCATTAATTAAGTCCCATTATTCATGTGCCTGATAATGCAGTCTAGTTATACAATCAGCTGCTGAAGCACAAAACAAACTTTTTTCTATACTTTGTGTTCATGTTTAATCCCAACAATGTGACTTGTACATAGAAGGAACAATTACAAGAAAACATTCTGTTTGGCCTCTGTCTACAGTGTGATAAAGACATGAATCCTTAGGGAATGTTATTGTTATCTTCTAAAGTACCTTCAGGACATATGTACAAATACAGTCTTTTATTGTTTTTCATAAGAAAAATCCAGAAGTAAAATGAATATTTTTAATAGCAGGAAATGGAAAAAACATTTCTGTCTTCTGCACAACATGTGGGAACACTAGAGTTTTAAAAATAATTTAATTATATTTTTCTGAATAGTCAAATCCTTTGAGTACAAGTCCTACAATTTACAAGGCAGTTTAATCTATAAACCTCATTTTTGAAAGATTGAACTGAAATATGAGGAATGGTTATAATGAATAAAAATCCCAGATGGCAGTGACTGAAATTAAAAGATTCAAACAGTATTGAGAACCGGGCAAACTGGTGCCCTAAAATTTGCTTTTAATTAAATATATTGATAAACTACTAGCAATAATGCCTGTTTCAATTATTGCAGCCAATTTAATCCTGGAAAGAAGAAATATTCTGAGAAATAATTTCACAAAGCCATTGGTCATGCTTAAGAGCCCTGAAATCAAATTATTTCGTGATAACGTGTACACATAAGCAGAAATTCAATACAAAGTAGTATTACACGCAAAGTAGTGTCTTTCTAGTTTAGTATTTGAGGTATTAATAATTTCACAAGGGCAGTGGCAACTGGACTGCATGACCAGGAGCTAGATCAGCCAGCAGAGGCACAAGGGATTGATTATCGTCTTGAGCATCTAGATATTGTGTTCTAGATAGATTTTTCAGGACTCTGAGTTGCTGCTGGAGACTGTTAATACAGAATTGCTATTATTATTACTACCAATAACAGTTAATTATGCGTTGTTTTGGCAAAAAGTAAGAACAATAATAAAAAATATCGAGGTAAAAGTATGTGTAAGTACAGAAGTTCTGTCTCATGGAAGGTCCAATGGCAATTTCTGATTTTTATGGAAAACTGATCTTACCAGTGTAATGAATTTTCCTGCATTTCTGGGAATTAGTTCTAATTAAAACAGGCATTGAGAAGGAATGGGAAAAGGTTGATGCACCATGTGGCTTTTCCCAAGATCACTTCACTAATACATTGCTGTTGAAGTGAGGTATGGAAGGAAACAATATAATGCTGGTTAATTTGCTGTACCTGGAAGACAAATTATTTGAGACAGCTAAATAGATAAATAGAGTTAGACCACACAAATCCTGGTATGTTAGAAACTCACGTATTTTCACAAAGTTAATAAATTAAAAGGCATATTTTGTGCACAGAGAAATCTGTCTAGCCTGATTTCTCAAGGTACAGCTACAATAATTCCTGTGTTAACTTCAAACTGGAGAAAGTGGTACAGATGGCAACATAGCCATAGTTTCCTTAAATTAGATATTTGGACCTGGGAGTCTATGCCCCTCCCCAGACTAACCCCTTTTATTTTCAGTGTTCCTTCAAGAATAATTAAGTTGTAGCCACCTAAAGTTGCTTTACTTCCAAATGAAAGCATCTACACAGAGATTTAGTGCTCTCTGACTAATGCCCTCTAACTTCATTGTATTAGTTCATTTATCTCAACTTCCCTGAGAGTGCTGCTCTGTAGACAAGCTCTTAGTCTGTTAGCTGGAGCGGGCAATCTCTGCTCCATGCTTACTGCACTCCTCACCCAGCTCTGCACTAAGCAGCAAACTTAAGACTTACCCAGCTGGAAACTATTTTTGCTTCTCTTAGGTACAGTAGTGTCTCACTACATCTCATCTTTTTTGCACTTTCTGTTTTGGGGTGTGGAATGTCTTTGTTGGAGAACTTTATCAAAGAAAAACTAAATCACAACCCCCTTCATTATGTCTTCTATTTGATGCAAATAAAATCTGTGATGATGATTGAAATTAGGAAAATCCTCTCAGATATATGTGAAGCTTCTTGTTTTTATTTTTCTGTGAAGTAGATAGTGATATTAATTTTGGAATATGTTGTTAAATTACCTTAAAATTTTCCATTTTGAGTTTCTATTTTAGATTATTTATAAATTTATCACACTCCAGTCACTTAGGATAAGATTTCCCATGTTCATCTTTTTGCCTCAGGCTAAATATTCATTCAAAGACATGCAAAAATGTTTCAGCAATTTCCAAAATCTAGGTTACTGAAAATTAGGTTGGGGTGTTATATTTTTTTTCCAATAAAACTTCAGTCTGAGCTTATGACTTTTTGGTATTTGCAAGGAAGTCCAATGAAATTTCTATTAATTTGTGGAAAAATTTTAGCTTCCACAATTGCCATAAATCTACTTGTTTTTTAAATCTAGTTGTTATTTTTTCTTATGGATGTCACCAGCATCCTAGTAGCAAAAGCAACAAAAGAAGTGATCTTTCAATTACAAAATGTGTCATAAAGCTGATTAAATGGTTGAATTCAAGTTGAATGAACAGTTTTAGTTTCAGCATTTTTAAGCTGAAGAGAGTGTAAGTAAGTAGCTCTAAAAACATTTTATATGCTTGTGGATTTTTTTCTTTTTCTTTTTTTTTTTTTTTTTTTTTTTTTTTTTTTTTNCCTGGCTAATTCTAAAATTGAATGCTTGCACCTAGGATTGTGGGCTTGATAAAGAGCATGTATTAAGCCCTTGAAAAAGAAGAAGATATCCAAGTGGCAAAATATGGAAAAGATTTGTAGACATTGATGTATTTTCTATTACGGAGCTTTTTTGACTACATATGAAGTTGAACATGAAAACATTCCAGGGGAGAGTTAATATGCTAAGAAATATCAGATTTAAATTTGTCGGATCAGAGGCTTCAGTGGATTTTGTTGGTCTTGTGATTGAAGAGTCAAAAATGGCCAGTGATCACAGCCCTGAAACATGAACACTTTAAGTTTTGGCAGCACCTGCCCTTCCCCAGTTAGGGAAGCCATAGCTCTGACAGTGCCCATAAGAGGTAATGATAAACATTACAATCTGAGATTAGCAACCTCTGAGGCTATGGGGATATCAACACACAGGATAAGGCTCTCAAACTAAGCAGAGATCACCTTCAGCCTATAATTGGGAAGAGAAAAATAGCTTATGCTTATGCCAGCCTGGTCTCTGCTTATCCACATTCCAGGCTCCCTGCCCAGATACATCAAGTTACTTTTCTTTCTCAAGAAGGGGTCAACTGGTCCCTTCTTCATGTTTTAAGCTGTAGTCCACATGAATATTAGTATTTCTTTGCATTTTTACATCATCTTGAGGATGTGAAAGAAATTTAAATTAGATTTTTCTGTCCGCTTCCAGGTCTACTGACATTCAATTCAGTTATTGTTGATCAAGGCCATTTTATGAGTTTATTGTGTGGGTATAGGTTTTGTTTGTTTTCTTTTGGGTTTTTTGGTTTTTTTTCCAGTTGTTGTGTGGGGTTTTTTTCTCAGATTATGAAATAAGGGAATACTATGGAAAAACTTCAATAAATTTTTAAACCTTACAATAATATCTCTTACACAAGTAAGATGTAACATGGATAAAACCAAGCTTTCAGATTACCAGTCTGTTCTGCATAGTTCAGCTGTATTTTTTGGCATAGAGACCAGAAGAGCTTTTGTCTGAATGTGCAGAAGCTCGTGTTTCACTCACATTGGCCACCACAGAGCCATCGTTTGCAAAAATGTGCTGTTGGTCCGGGCAAAACTGACAAAAGTGTTTAGCATAGAGCCAGCATCTGCTAATATAAATGCAAGATGTAAAAACATGCTACAATTTCTGAAAAAAATACACTTTGGAGAGTGGTTTGGGTTTTTTTTCCCTTGGTATGCTCCTAGATGTGCTAAAGCTTTTGAATGTGTTGAAGTTTGTAATTCATTCAATAATACATTGCTGGTGCTGCTGCTTTCTTCATAGCCTGTTTTTTTCTTAGTGTAAATTTGCTGTCCACATTCTTTAAAGGCTTTGAAATATCTCTCTTCAATCTTTTTCAACTTTACTGCTATTTGTTATCAGCAATAATTTACTTGTTATGACTGAAAATGAATTTTGGATAATCCAAACACATATAACACATAATGAATTTACTGAATGTTCTGAGTGATTTTTCTTAATGACTACAGCATGCTTTTTAATGTGGAAACACTCAGACAACAAAAAGTGCTTGCACTTTTGTGAAATGGCATTCACTGCAAAGCCGTTAAATGAATGGACACAAAATCATAATGTGCTGATTTATAAAGCTCAACGTCTTCTAATCAAAATTTGTTTTACTTGTTCTCAGAAACCTGGGTACAGAAAAGAAAACAATTTTTCCCTGAAATTACAAAACGCTAGTCTTTTAGTAGTATGGGTTTACTAAGAATAAAATCATTAGTACGTGGGATTGAACCACTTTATAACATGGTCTGAGACCTGGGTGGGCAATAGAGTCCCTAAGGACTCATGTTTGCCTGCCTCTTGCAGGACATGGAGTCGGTTGTGTTTTGAACAGCTGCTCTTCCTGAGGTTACACTCTGATTAAAAGAGATGTTGCCTTGTTAATCCATCCTGTGACAGAAGTGACAGCTAAAAATAAAGAAAAAAATAGCACAGAAAGGAATATGCTGGCCAGTTTTTTGTTAAGAATAGAATGCAATGCTGTCAAGGGCTGAAAATAATTTCCTCTGTCAGAAATCTTAGAGTCAGGGTGGTTGTGTAATGGGACCAAAAGAGAAAGGACAGATAAGATTGAGGTTGCTGAATAATCACTTCTTTCAGAAAAATATAGTCTAATATCTGAAGGCTTATTCAAGGAAAGTATTTCTCTTGGACCTGGAATTAAATATTGACATTAAGAAGGTCTATACATCATCAAGTACCTGCGACTCAGTGCTAAAGTCCATTATTTGGGTTTGCAAATGCTTTTCCTTGATCACTTTAATGAGATAATAAGTGTGCTTTATACATCTAGATTACAGATTTATTGTGAGCTGGAGTTTATTTATTTGTTTATTGTTTGTAGCAATACACAGAGACAAACCTGAAAAACAAGAAAAAACTGAGAGGAAGGAACCCCCAAAGGGTATGTATTCAGCTTTTGATATTCTTTGTGTTTTTATCAGTGATGCAAAATAGTCTAATCTATTGACTCTTAGACTGTTCTTCTAGATCTCAAAAATGTTTAAAGATGGAGGAGGTGTTGTGAAAACCAGCTGGAAGAAGAATGAGGTTTTTAAAAACAATTAAATTCATCACTGTGAAGTAAAGCTGAAATTGTATTCAGATATTAATTGATAAGTCCTTACTATACTAATAAGTTATGTAAAAATGTCCAGAGCTGAAATAGGTGTTCTTTTTATTCTTCTTGAATAAATCCAAGCATATTATTTGTTCTTGAGAATACTTTGCACCAAAATGTAATGAGTAAATAACAACATACTGGAAATGGTCCCTGTAGACATTCTGCTTTGGAAATCTGCTTTAAAACAAAAAAACCCAAAACAAAACAAAAAAAAAATCCCAACAACAACAACAACAGAAATTCCTCCAGATTCATTTCAGAGACACTGGGGAAAGATTTTAGAGAGAATTTAATAATTTCCTGGTGGTGTATGCCAACAACAAATTACAGATTGTTTGTAGGAGTCAGAATCAGGATACTACTTACTCTCCACCCACAACTCATGAGTTAGCTCTGGGTTGCAAGAGTCACCATCTAGTTTGCTTTTTTGTGAGGATATTTTAGCAAAATGGAATTTTGGTGGTGTGCACCTACTTGTCAAAACACTTTAGTTCTTCTGTGAACATGTCCTTTGCACTCACTTATGGCTAATGAAGTCTTTGGCTGGAGGAAGAAAGAAGAGCAAACAGGCTAATGATCATAATAAATTACCAAACACAGAAAAGGGAAGTCCGAATATCCAGCCACATCCACAGCAGACTTATTCAGGCCAAGAACACAAGTGAATGTGCACGTCCTGAAAGCTGTGCTTGACTAGGCCTTTCTAACTGTCCCTGATCAGAGTTTTTCCATTTCATATAAGTAATTCAAAGTGCCTTGAGCTAACAAGACTGATTTTAGAAGTTAATGGCATGCATATAAATCGAGGTGTCTGTTAGAATGAAGATTTATTAGTAGAAAATAGACTGGTGGTAACATGGGAGATTTCTTTCTGAGATTTGGATAAATGACAAAACAAAGGCAAGAATGTCCCATATTAAAACATGAATTTATCTTTAAGACTTCTGTTTTAATGTGGAAAATTTGGGGAACTCTTCAACTTGATTTCAAAGGAGAACAATATTTAACGTTTTATTAAGTTTCTTGGAACAGGAAAAAATTATTCTGTTTTCCAAAATTAACCTGGTTTTTCCAAACTCAGATAATCAGTGAAAAAAAGTTACAGTTATACTGCCTTAGCTTGCCATAAATCCTATTAATACTCTGTCTACCTAATGGCATTTTTTCTTGAAGTGAACTATTAGTTATATTTGAACTATTGCCAAAACTGATAGGGAAACTCTATTGTGTATAGAGAGTCTGTATTCACAGTACTACTAAACATTACTTTCAGACTACATTAAATTTCAAAACTAAGGCTATGAATGTGTGTCTTTCTAAGGTCCATTTCATTGTAGCGCAAGTAGGAGACTCCAGAGACTACATCCCTGTATTTTTGCTGATTATTTTCTACATTAAATACATTGACTTTTCAAGACTGACATAATGGAGAGTATAAATAGCATCCTCTTCTAATCTGGAATCGGCTGCTGGGATGAAGTTTAAGAAAGTTATTTAATGACACGGAGAGTAATTAGGAGTGTCTCAGCCACTTAGCAGCGTCTCAGTCAGAGATGTCAGCCATAAATGTGGAAGCCTGAATATTGCCTACCACTCTTCTTTTGCATTCAGTTACATATGGAATTCATGGTACTGTAGAAGAAGTTTCTTATCTCCTCATGCTAGACAAAAGGAGTTTTATTATAGTTGGATGAAATCTCCACGGGAGTTAGACTCAAGCTAGTCTTGCATTTTCACAGCTGTTCTTTCAGAAGTGCTCTAAACCCCACACGCTTATTTTTCATTTTCTGGAAAATTATAGTGTAAAATCCTAAGTAAAGCAAGTGGAAAATGTTCTGTGAACGTAACATAGTGCAGTTTCCAGTGTCATAATGTTAGTTTTACCTTGTGCATACTGGGTATCTAATTATGGCTCTGAGATCATCATTGCCAGGGACTGGTCTCAACTAGTGTCCATTACTAGCTATCCATATCCATTACTAGCTATCCATATCCATCACTGGTTACCCATTTCAAGCCAGCTGGGAAGTCACAGATGTATCATTTGCACATGTGATTCTCTTATGCTCCGAGATTGATTCCAGGGTTTTTACAAACTGTGTCTGACAGAGTATGGGGTGGCCAAGGTGAAGCCCCCTTTCTATCACAGGCAGCAGCATTTACTGTGAGGTGTGCCTCAGTAATTGACAGTTTTCTGAAATTCTTCTGGAACTGACAGACAACTGCAAGAGATGATGTTATGCAGTAAACAGCTGAGGCATGTTACCATGGCAGTAACTTGTTAGCCAGAGCTGGCTGCTCACACCCCTGTAGCATGACGTACATGGTGAAAATATGCACGGGGCAGCTCAGCACTAACACACTCTGCCACTTAGTATCCTAAGGCTTATCTTGGTGAAATTGTTTTGGATTCCTAATTTTTTCCACTACTTTTTTTTTAAAATATATATATAAAACACTTCTTTTTCCTTTCTTTCCTAGTGACAAATAAAGACAAACTGGAAAGACAAGAAAAACCTGAAAAAAAGGAAAGGCATGCAGGTAATTATTTAATGTCAGAATTAATTTTACGTTGGGAGGTACCCCAAAGCTAATTCTCTACTCAATTTCCATTCATGTATCCCTTTGATTGCAGAAAAAAAGAGTTATAAAATAATATGAATAAAAATAATGAAATCATAAAAATGTTTTGTCTTACACACTAAGTAGCATTTAATATTCCTTCTGCATATGTTTTCTGTTGTTTTTTTTAGTTCTTCTTTTTTTTTCCTGGGGAAGGTAGATAATATATTTTGTACTCTGGATTAGTGTAATCTTATGATAATCACTGAGTATTTCCAACACTTGCAATAAGAATGGTTGCTAAGAGACTCTGGTCATCCAAGAAAAAGGCACCTGACAGCCCATTCACAGAGGTAATCAGGAAGGCCATGTGGAAAAAAAACATTTTAAATGGAATACTATGTAGGACCATTGCATAGCCACTAAGTAGGCCAGGACTAATTCTTTGGGTAGTTACTTGCAATAAATAGGTATCTAGCGCTGTTTTATCTTCCCCAATTTTTCTTTTAAAACACCAGCTCAATGCTCATGGATGTATTTTTGTGTTGTTAGGATAATCTCATACTCTCTACTCAAACTGGGAACCGTGTCTTTTCACACACATGACCCCCATAGGGCACCTCAGGGCACATCAGCCCATGCAGCCATCAGTTCTGCACATCCATGGACAAGTCACTGTGCAAACAATAATCACAAAAAATTAGCAGATCAGAGCCCACACAGGAGGATATTTCAAATTACTCACCACTCAGTGGCTACTTCACAGCTCAGGTGTATTCTGAAACCTGAGACAGAAATCCAGGAACTACAGAGCCGTTAATTTCAATTTGTAAGGTGGAAATTAAAAGCAAACAAAAAGCCCCAAAGAACATTAGTTATAATGTCACTGCAATTAGATTTGTAATTAATTATAGTGCTTAATCATTCATAGCTGGAAAAACTGTTAGTTGTTCTATGGAGTTCAGAAAATCCTTCAGAAATTAACCAAAGTAATAAACAAGAAAGCTCAAAAATAACAATAAAACAAAATAAACCAATAAATTATAGTCTATAAATATATTCAAGAAAGAAAAATAATAAACAACCAAATAAGTATGACTCTTCTTGACTATCTTCTTTCATGAGATGACTGTGGAGGTAGAAAGGCTGCTGATCCTGCAGCCAAGGGCAAAGACCTCAGTGGTGGCAGATGAGTTTTTGAAAGTTCCAATCCCATGTTTTGACATCAAAAAAAACAGCAGCAGCTGAATCAATCTTTCTCATTCTTTGCATGCATAACCACGGTACCTACTTGTGTTCCTTGATCCTTTTTCTCATTTAAATGCAACTTTTTTTTCTTAATGACCATTAATATTATTGGTTTTATTTCTAGCTATTCACAAAGAGAAACCTGAAAAGCCAGAAAAACAAGAAAAGAAAGCACCATCTAAAGGTATTGCAGATCATCATTAAAAGTACAATTTAAGTGTTTGAAATCTTGGGAGAGTGTGGAGATAAGCATTTAAAGTACAAAACTCTTCGAGTCCATGTTGTACATTTTTTGGGTGTTGTCACTTTTGCTTGAGCAGGTCTTGATCAGCCCGAGAGAAGTTTTGCTCAGCATATTTTTTTTTGCTTGACTCTCCTGTTTTGATGCACAGCATTTATTACAAATCATTCTTGCACGGCTAAAACCAAAACCTATGACTATTTTATTTCCACTCCCTGATGCCTTTTTCCTCACAAAGGGACTCAGTAATTTGCCTGCAAAGAAGGTTTTCTCTTGTGTATCGCTTTTCCACCTGATGCAGACCTAATGCAAGAATATTTACTGTCTCTCAGCCTGGGTCTTCCATCATATCCAAAAACAGAATTTCATTTCCTCGCCTTTATTTTTTTCAATAACATTTTAATTTCAGTATATGATTTGCGCTGTCTTCTATGGCAGCAGTGGCTTTGGTTAAGATTTACATGTCTAATAATTATCATATATATATTTTGAAGCAATATCATGGGTGTGTTAGGGGTGATTTTCATTATTCCTTTGACTGATAATTCCATTTTTTGCTATGGTTTGTACAGGGAATTTTAAAATCCAATCACCTTGCCCTATTATGCCATTTTTAAAAGACTAACATTTATTATTGCTTGGCATTTGAATGTTTTTCTCTGAGGTTAGATATTTCTCTGTGGCAGATATTTCTATAATGAAGTTCAGTTTCAGTCTTTGTCGCTTTTTATTTTATTCAGTTAACTCTTGAAGAAAAACAATGCAACACATATTCATATCAGTTTGTTATGGCATTGAGATGAATCTCATGATGTTGAGATGCATGAATTAACTAGGTTTAATTTGAATGTTCAGACAATATAGATGCAAATATACAAATCACCCTTTTTTGACTTGACCATAGTCTAAGGAGAAATGTAAAAAGTAAAGAAAGTAAAAGAAAGAAGAGAAAGTAAAAGTGAAGAAAGAAAAAAGAATGAAAACATGAAGCTTTAAAAAACTTTGAAGGGTAGCCATTGTCTAGTCTCTCCTTTAAAAGAATATTGTTCATTTTTTTTTTCTACTTTCAGTTCACAGCTTGAATGTGTGGGATTTTTTCATAAAACAAGATCATGCTGGAGTAAGCCAGAGAAAATAAATGCCCATAGTGTCTGTGTTGATTTGAAAAGCAAATAACTTCCAAGAGTCACTGATGTAGTCCTAATAAGCAGCCAGCCTCTTTACCCATTTATCTTCTGCTAGCTAACCAAATAATCACTTAGAGCCTTAATGTGTTTAATAGCAGCCATGACTCCAGTCACTGGCTGGAAAATTTTATGAAGAATTTGGACACTGTAGCTGCAGAGATTTGTAGCTGCAGTGTGACATTGGTATGCTGGCCTCTCTTGGGTAGTTTCCCTGCTGTGAATCCTTATGGCATCAGGGCACCAGGACAGTTGTCCCCTGCACATATGTCCAAAGATGCATCTCTGCCAGCTGTGAGTTGCTGAGTTTTCCATTGCCAAGCCTGCCTCCCTTTTCTCAGGGGTCTGCTCTAAACTGGATTAGCTACCAGTGGTGTTGAGGGGCTATTTCAACCACTTGCTGTCCCTAGAAAATGAAAATATTCAGGTCCTGGCCAGCTCTGGGGAATGGACATAATAAAAATCGTGTGGCTACTTCCCACACAGTCAGCAGGTTTTCTTGATGCTTATTACAATGACTCAAAGTAACTCTTCAGGATCTGATAAAGGCTACAGAAAGCCTCAAGTGACATAAATGTTTTTTAAACATATCATCTAAAAAATCTTAAAAAAAATAAACCCAAGTCTAAATAGCAATCATGTTTCGTATGGGCTAGAATTCCAGGATGGAATTCAGTTAGAGAGGGTGTTGTTATTATGTAGTTATCAGTTGAAAGAAGTGTGATTAATTCTCAAGGCTGGTTTGTTCTGGTATTCAGTCTGGATGGTGACCAGGAGGGCAAAGATAGAGGTCTGCATAAAATTTCAACAGCCTTTCTGGAACATAGTCGTGTGTGTGTTTACACAGTGTATCTTATGCAGACATGAACTCACTCAAGCTGGGCTCTGAAGTGAGCACCAGACTTATGGCTGTGTTTGTAGACAAAGAGCCCAAGCTAAGAAAAGCACCTTTCTGTAAGACAGACACAGCCACATGGCTTCCTGTCGGCTGGAGCACAAGGCCAAGTCCGTGTCTGCTCAGCAACTGACATGAGCAAGTTTGTTTCATCTGGAATATGCAGGAAAAACATACCCTAGGAACATTCAGATCTGTGTGACTCACTTGTCTTCTGGTAAGGGAGCCTCAACAGATATTTTGGTGTTTTTTACCCCACTATATGGATCTGAAAACAAGAATTTTGAAAACTGCAAAAAAGGAATTCTAAGGAAATGTGAAATTTCCATTGATGATGTCGTGTTTTGGCAAATTTTCTCTTTCTTTGTGAGGTTTTTTTCCTAATTATTCTCATTCAGTTATTCTCATTTCTAGTAACTCAAAAAGATGCGTCTGAACGACATGAAAAAGCCGAAAAGAAACCTCCTCCCAAAGGTATTTATTTATCTACACTACAATTTTTTAAACTGAGTTGATATTGGAATGCATAAACTTTATTTTATTCAAGCAGAGATTGCAAATGTGTGTGGAAAATCAACTACATGAAATGAAAATAAAATGAATATATAATCAGAATTAAAATGTCTCTAGAACATCCAGGGGTTAATTCTATGCTTGATTTCTCTCAAAATATGTTGAAATTTCAAATTGAGAATGAAAGTATGAACCATCATTTCACTGAAAAACAAATAAGGCTACCTACAAGTGATCTGATATACATTTTCACTATAACTAGTCAAGGAAATTAATTCTCTACCAGCCGGAAATATCTGTCTTTGTCTGGGTGTAGTAATGTTCTTATATAAATATCTGAATTCTGGTTTGCAATAGTTAGATATTCCACTTTACATATTGATAAAATCAGTTTAGTCATTTCAGTGATTTAACAGAAATAAAAGTCTAGAGCCTTACAGAAAACGTAAACTTGGTAGCATACAAGTTTTGCCTCAAGAATGGAGACATTTAGATCTATGAAGAAAACAGGAGTGTGAACTTTACACTAACAGATTAATTTAAAAGATATCCAGTGGTAGTTTATAATACCATTGGATTTTTCACTGGAGTGAACTAGAAACACATCTACTGGGAGCATGCATGTCTCAGGTGAGAAAAAGTTGCTGATACATAAAAGCAGAAAGAATACTTTGGGTCTCACCAAGCTCTGCAGCTTCAGCTACTGATATTTACAATTGGTTACTTCTCCTTGAAAGTGTCCTCACTCTGCTGGAGGGGATCTTATGAATTGGTCTCAGACACTTTCAGCTCCATGAACTGGTGTAGAGTCAGACACAAGAACTCAAAACTTTCTGTACTGAGACCTAGAATTGATGCATGAAAGCAACCTTTAAAAATGACCAAGCACTATGTTTCCAGCTTACAGCAGTTTAACTTTGAAGTCTAAACTTGTTCATGTAGTACCTCTCATATTTGTTTCCTTAATGACCAACATCTTTCTCCCTAGTTTATACCATAAAAACTATCATATTAGAAACATTTAATATTATTTGTTATATTCTATTATATTTTAGCATCAGCCACGTACGTTGTATAGCACTGAAGATAAAACCTCTTTGGATCTCATATTTCTGTTTAATTCTGCCTGATTTGAGGGGATTATAGTTTTCATCAGATCTTAACAGCCTGTTAATAATGAAGAAATGCTCTTTATTAATAGCACAATATAAAGTAAATGGCACTGAGTATTATGTTGGGGGCAGAGAATGACACTGAAAGTTTTTGTTTTCTTTTTTTTACCTGCAGAGGAGAAGAAAGTAAAGAGCACTAAAGTGGAAGCAAAAGTTAAAAAGGAAGTGAAGGATGGAAAAGGAGAAGCAAAGACGGCAGAGAAGGTCAAGCAGGCAGAGGCAAAAACAACAGAAACTGGGCTAATAAAGGCCAAAACGAAGGTTAAGGAGGAGAAAGCTCTTCAGACTGTAACTAAATCGGACAAGAAAGGTAAACAAAATGAGGAGGAAACAGATGAAGATCCTAAAAAGGTAGTAGGGAAGAAAGAGAGAGAACTGAGTTAAATCTGTCAAGGACCAAAGTCCACCCATGAAAAAACCAAAGTGCAGTACAAATAAATTCCACATGAACCACACACTGCTAGGATGTGATTACAGAAAATAAAATAAGTTTAATGTATATAATCAGAAGGTTCTAGAAGTTTGTCATGGCTAAAGTTTCATTTTAAGTCCTTCTTTACCAAGGACCAGTTTCTTTTCAGATAGGTCTGAGACTTCATGGATATGCTCAGTAGCCTCTAATGTAGTAGATTGCAAGCAGAGTTATTTTTGAAAATTCAGACTGTCCAATGACCTATTGGGAATTTTGGTGTTTTTCTACATCTGCATATGACCTCTGTAACGATATTGAAAGTAGTGACAGTGTAAAGGGATTGAAACAATTTATCTAACATCATTTTGTACGAGGCACTGTCAGGTTGTCAGGTATTGTACAACATAGTGACATACCTGCCGGATGTAATTCAATTTGAACAGCTTCCAAATGTCTTCCAAAAAGGAAAGAAATGCTATTACTCTGGTGAAAGGAAGAAATTACATGATAAAACAAAGAATCAGCGTGCACTGACACCACAGAGTTAACAAGGTGTTAACTATATGCTCCACTTTGTCAAAGTAAGCCTGGGTTCTTCTACTCCCAAGTTGCACAGACTGGTTCCCTGATTTCCCTGTGGCATTTCCATAGCACTAAGTACAATTTTGTATGAATGAAGGCAGCAGGACCTGGCTTTCTGTATGAACTGCCACACTTCAGCCATGAGATTATTCTGACATTGAAAGAGGCAGCTCAGTGTTGCTTAGTGCACCTATCTGATCCTTTCAGCTTTTAACCACAGATAAATCGTTGTGCCTGAACATCAAAGAAGCCATCCCTGCCTGGATATCTGAGTCTGCCTGATTAGATTCACTCAGACTTTCATAACCACCGCCCTGGATCCCTCAGGAGTTGCCTAAATTATACTTTTCTAGAAAACTGAGAGAGTTCAAGACATAGCCCATTTTCTGACATGCATAGTGTGCTGAACTAGTATTTTTTAGTATTTATTTGTATTCCAGCTAATTTTGTCTTTTACTTGAAATATTGGGCCCTTTGAAGCATGGAATCAAAGCAGCATCTATCACAGTGATTGCTGTGACCAAGGACAAAGTTCAGCAAATTGTTCAGTTCGCTTGGGAGGTGAAAATCTCTTTTAATTTTTTGTTTGCTCTGGCAGAGTTTCAGTGCACAGTGGGATCCTCTCCATACTGTTCAGGATAAAATTCTCAAAAAGAAATGATGTGAAGATGACAACAAAATATTTTAAGTAGGGATCGAAGATTACAGAGACCAATAGAATAGTGGTGGGTTTTTGTTTGTTGGTTGGTTTTTTGTGGGATTCCCAACAGCAACTTTAGCTGATACATATTAGCAAAATTATCCATCTTGACATCAAACATTAACAGATCACTTTGCAAGTCTGCTTTAGAGTGTGACCCCAGTAGCTGTGCATGGAATCCCAGCAGGTGAAAATGAGAATAAGCAGCTGGAGTGGAGGAGGGAAGGAGCCTCTTCAACTGCCTTTATCACTGGAGACAGGGCTACGCACATCTAATGAAAGCTGCATTTCCTACTGTCATGCTTCCTTTTTCCACCATAAGCCACTGCTGCCCAGCTGGATAGTCTAAAAAATTCAGTTTTATACTTCAGTGCCACTGTGACCCAAAGTGAACATAATTTTAAAGTTGATGCAGTTTTGTGGAGATTTCCTGGTCCTGCAATCCTTACTTTTACTTGCTCAAGGGAGTAGTTCTGCCAGCTTATCTGAAACAATGTAAAAAATATAGCAAGAGTTGTTGCATCATTTAGTACTGAAATTTAAATGGGTAAATCACATTAAGTCCAATGACAGAAACATCTGTAAGTATTTTTATCATTAAAAACCTGGTCCCAAATTTTGACATGACTTATTAGTACTTATATATATTTCTGCCACCATTATGGAGTTTTAGGTGAAAACTAAAGTGTGAAATTCTCCTTTTAATAAAGGAGTCAGATTAAAATGGATTTTTAGCCATGAAGAGGCACCTGAAAAATCATATTTATTTAAAATTCCTTAGATTTCAATCTTTACTGATTGGTAGCATTCCTATGAACTTAAGTAGGATCTCATAGTGCATCTTGCTATGCCATATAGAAATTATATTTTTGTTATTGAGGGTTTCACATTTTGCCTGCTTTTATAACTCTTATTTTTTGGGTTGAGTTGCTAAAGAAATATGAGGAGAAAATTAATATAAAATCTTTTCTCTGAGGTACAATTAAAATTAGAGCTTTTTTAAAAAAGTTTATTAAGATTAGGTTTCCACAAAACAAAATAAAATAAATCCACAAAAAAACTCCACAACAACAACAAAGATAAAATCAGCAACACAGTCTGGTTTGTTTCTGGGATATACTACTACGTTTAAAGGATAAATTATTTTAATATCAATTAAATTATGTGATTCTGGGCCCTCAGGCTATCTGTATATCACAACTCAAATGGAACCAGCACAGGCTTGTGCCCTGCCCTGGGATTGTCCATACAGTCTGTTGTCCCCTGCCACAGTTTTGTTCCATATCCTCTAGCAGTCTTTTGTACAATGCCCCAAATGGTCCAGGAAATCTTCCCAACAGGCAGCAAGGATAGAGGCAGCTTCTTTTGGCAAGAGAACTAAGAAAAGCAGGTTTTTGTGCAAGAACTGTGCCCTACCATTTGCTTTCTGGGCTAAAATGTTGGCATTGCTCCATTTTATTTATAAATACTCACTGAGACCAGTGTCAATGTCAGTGCAAACACTTTGCTGGCTTCAGTAGCTTTAGATGAGCTTAAGAAAACAGATCTGTAGATGTTTTCTCACACACATGCTGTTTTTTGGTCGTTTTTTTAGAATTATCATATAGACTTAGGGTAGATACCGAAGCCTTAAGGATGGAATGCAAAGTTGGAGTCAGCCAGAAAGATAAATTTGAATTCCCAAATATGAAAATAAAAATTATTATGAGTATTCATTAGATGTTTTAAAGGCAGTGTTTACAGCCATAGCCCTGTGTACGTGCTGAAAGTTTTGCCCCAGGCTCTACAATCCTGACTAGTATTACCCTTGCCATCTCACTAACACAAAACAGCTCCCTCGGCCTCTATCAACTAGGAAAAGTGTTTGAATATTTGTGGCGTTGGTAAAACTTTTCCCAATTTCTACATCTGCATAGGAAATAATGACTTGAAAGCTCTAGCTCTTCATACAAGGACTGCTGCATCAGTCAGCATAAGAGAGCAGCAGTCACAGAAATGCCTCAGCATCAAGTGACAGTGATGCAGCAGTGACCTATGTATGAAAGTCAATAATATAATGAGTGTCACATACTTGGGAATTACACTGAAATGTAACAGCAATGCTATTTTAAAAACTTTAATTATTCCAAAACCAGCATAATTCTATTTTGGAGCTGGCAATGGGGAAAGCAAGTGGCTTTGTAAGTGAGTAAGACAGAGAACACGTGCCTCAGAAGGTGGAGAGAGAAAGAGATGTAACTTCTACAGGGTAGGAACTGTGCTGGAAAAGTCTTAGACAGATGGATGAATATGATTCACTCAAGGACAGCTGAGAACTAACCAGACCTGGCATTTAGACATCAACATTAGCTTTCAAAACAAGTGTCCCTTAGAGTCCACTGGGGCAACAAGCTGCTTTTTCTGACCTGCTGAAGAATCCAGCAATATTGAAATTCTTTTGTACTCAGTTAAAGCTGATAATGTTTCCTCACCATTCTTAATATTAGAAATTTTTATTAAGCTCTCCAGCTCTGCTTATGTATAGAAGAAATCAATAGACAATCAACAGTTATGGAATCAGCATTTTGTTTAGATTCAGAAACCTTAATTTCTGAAGAGTATAGTGTAAAAGAAAGAAAAAAATATATACACACAAATTTAATATATACATATATATTTGCAAATATTAGTGTTTGGAAGATGATTCTGTAGTGAAACAGTAGAATTCTGTGGAAAATCTTGTTGCTATAGGAGTGTAAGTACACAGAGTTTTCTTTATATTCCCATTCACTAAATACACATATTTACTATACAGGTAAAAACATATTATCAAAATACTGGAATGCAAAACCTTTTTTTGTTTAAATTTTATATCAGCTGTCTGTGAAACTGATCTTCACAGATGATGAAAAGTCTATGGGACCTGTGGCCAGGCAGCAGTTTGCACTGTACTTGTGCATGGGGTTAGGATACATGCCAAGCAAAGCTGGCCCAGAAAAAGAGGTGATAGCTTTGGGACACTGGAAGCTCTGCAGTTCCTGGCTAGAGGTTTTGAATTAGATCTGGACAACAAATTGGCACTTTCTGAACATGTGAATCATCTGAAGGTTAGGGAAAAAAACCACAAATATATAATAAGTAAGACTACCTATGAAAAGGCTACAGAGATTTCTTTGTGCTGCCAAACTTTATCTTCACTGTTAAATACAAATGACATTCTAAATTTGCTTTCTTCATTACTCTTCTTTTCTTTTTTGCTCTGTTAGATCAATATGCATTCTGTCGCTATGTGATTGACATGTTTGCGCAAGGGGATTTTTATCCAGGTACTTTCCTATATCATTGAACTCTGTTCTAATATTCTTCTGTTTTCCTGAGAGTTTTTGCTCCTTTATGTATTAAGAGTGTGGGTTTTATTATTTAAAGGTCTCACAAGAGCAACAAAGAGTGCGCAAATAGTTTTAATAAAGCATAAGAGCTAATGGCTGTTTTATTAAAGCTTCTAATTTTCTGTCTACAATGCATGAATTAAAATGAATTAAAAGGTTATGTTAAAAGTAGAGTCAATGGAAGGCTGTAGAAATTGCTAAAATTTTCTGTGCTTCTTTTGGCTGAGATGTAAGAAGAAGTAGCTTATTGTTAATAGCTTATTATTTGTTTCATTGGGTTTTTTTTCTCCACAAATAGCAAGGCTTAACTCCAAAAGGCTTCAAAAATAGAACTTTCATTGTTGCTAGTATATAAAATACCTGAGGTGATTCACCACTTCTGTGCTTTATTGTCCCTCTTCCCGCATCTCCATGCTAATCTGTTCTACCACAGACATTTAATTCCTCACTGAAAGAAGAATATAGAGCTGCTGATGATGGCTGAGCATCATGTCATAGTATTAAGTCTACCCTGACTTTATTTAATAAATATTCTTCCTGCTGAAGTCTAGACATACCATAGAGAGGATATAACCCTAGGAATGAAAAGCAGTAATATTCATGAAAAGAGTCAAGGAGAGAAAGGTTTGTTTATTCAGTTATTTGCTCAACAAGCTCTCCACTGGCACAGCTCTAAATTTGTTGGTTTTTTTCTTATCTCTGCCTTGTGGCTTACATTCTCTCTTGACATGCTCAGGTTCAGACAGAGCTGGGAAGTCCTATGGATGTAGCTGAGAAAGAAAGACTCTCACAAAGGGGAGAAGGAAGACACAGATTTTTGTGGAGGGAAAATTAACAGGCTTGGAATTCTGTTGGGCGAGTGTTTGTGTGTTCTGTTCTCAAAGACTGACATGGAGAGGTAGCGGGTTCCATTAAAAGAGAACAAAATACTGCATCACCTCTAAGACTTCTAAAGACAGCCACTTAGAAACAGAGGGACTGCTTTAGGCTCAGAGCAGGAGAATGATTAGCCAAATCTTCCAGAGACTGTCAGTCTTTGCTTTAAAAATAATTCCCTGTACCAGTATGAATGACCTAGTTTCTGGATTTACACAGCTGTACCATCAACAAATCATATGAGAAATACTTTCATGGAGATCTTCAGGATCATTTTTACAGTTCTCCTGACATTTACAAGCAGCAGTGAAAAAGCCCTTTTTTCCCAGAAGGCTCCCTGGCCTGTTTGACACTCTCCTGAGGCAGAGCAGACATGCTGTAGGAAGAAAGGGTTTGGGTTTTTTCAGTTTTGACCTTTCCAGCTACAAGAAAACTGGGAAAACTATGAAGGGGAGAAGTGAGATAGAGAGGGAAGTCTGTAGCTTGAATTTCAGAACATAAGAGTTGACTCTTCCAGTGTTTGTCTTGTGCCATACCAGAGTGCTATGACATTTGTGGTGAGAAACCACTGGTTACAGAGCTGAAAGACATCAAATGGACATAGGGTGAACAGATGGCCTTACAGGTGAATGAAAAACAAGGGTGACTTTTTGGAGGTTTAGGCTCCAAAAAGTGGAAATAAGTCATAAAGTATCTTAAATAATATAATTTTCAGGTGAAATGGAAAAGGACTGCCCCTTAACCTCTCCCAAAGTCCACATGGGGCTCCACCAGTAAAGTGACTGTATTTTGGCCTCTCAAGTCACTCATTGGTTGATCCCTGAAGTTAAATGCTGCAGATTATTGTTGTGTGGAAGCCAGATACATTTTTGTGGGAGGGAAAATAAACAAAAGTATTGTCTGCAGAACAAGCTTTAGTCAACACACTAGCTGTGAAAGGCAATGCTGAAACATCCAGAGTCCAAAAACACTGCTCAGAGTTTCTGAGAAGCAAAGCAGAGGTCAAGTATGATCAGCCTTGATTTATAGAAATCACTGAGTGCCACCAAACAGTACTCAGTTAGTTTGTTGCTGTCTTTCTCAGGCAAAGTGCTCATTTTACATTGTACTTTTGTGAACAGAAATATTATTGTACTTCATTTTACTGAATAGATAAATGTGGAGGAAACACCCTTTATTAACCTTAATATCTAATTGGCTTTACAATCTGCTATATTTTATCTTTTTACCTGTTTATATATTTTATGGTAAAGAACTTTGTCCAAACAAAGAGTTCTGAGTGCAAATCAGCTGAGGAATTAAATTACAGTCACCTTGACACTACAATTCTTTCAAACAAGGAGTAATTTCTATCAATATTAATATTCTCAATATTACCATTTGTGAAGGAGAAAAAAAATTTCTGTCGTAGAAAATTCCTTTGCATAGCCATATTGGGATTTTCTGTGATTGATTCCATCAAACATGAATTTCTGATTCCTTAGGCAAAATATATGGATTTATAATATCATTAATAGTACTATCATTCAGCATTTTTTCCTTCAAAGTATTTTTTCAGTTTTTCTATTATAAAAATTCATATACATTATTTCTAAGATTAGGGGCTTTTTTATTTTTACATAAAATTTTACCAAGAATTAATAGAAAAGTGGTTCACTTAATAAGGCATTTTACAGTGCTCAACAGTTAACATTGAAAGTAAAGCTCAGTTCCTTAGATTTCATTAATAAATACAGTTTTAAAATACATCAATTAGTGCATTTTGTCAGTCACATCAATCTGTTAGAGGTCAGTTAATGCTCTTGTGTTGATTTGAACAAATGAAGCTGAAATATTCTTCACTTGCTCAAAGTTTCATCATGACACTGCAGTCTTAGCTATAAAAAATGAATTAAATGTACACAGGGAATTCAAGGAAGCCATATAAGGAAGAATTTTTGCTAAGCTGCTTCATGCAGCATTAGCTGGTTTCTTTGCTGGTTAGTATTTGTCTTTGATACTGACAAACTTTATGTATGTCCTCCTTTAAGCCACAATAATTGTATCAATATCAAATAACTTCTAAGACTTATATTTTAATTTTTATGAAAGAGAAGTATTTGAGGTTCTCAATGCTTTACAATAGATAATAGTGGAGTTTTAGCCATAAACTCATTTTTTCTAATCCAGAAGTCCTTCCCATGAAAATCACAATTGTAACAGTGGCCAGCTGGATTCCACTGATACATTTATAGGTAGACCACTTGAGGCCTACTGCACACAGTATAAAAAACTGCCTTCTGATTTATCTCTTGAGAAATGGGCCTTAAAAATATTTTTCACCTTCTGTCTAACATGCACAATTAAGTGTCACATTTTCTCAGAGGAACTTCTGAACCTCCTTTCATAGATTTTCTGGTCTTATTTGTCCCTGGATTACAGTTGCTCAGCCAAGGCAGTACTGTCTCAGCATTAACAAATCACTCTGCCGAAACTTCTTTGTACTCCTTTTGTCTGCCTGTAAAGGAAGAATTAATATGCATTTCTTTCAGGATTAATTTTTCATGCTTTCCTTATAAAGATTAAAACCTTCGGTGGAAAGCTTGTTTATTAAGAACATTAGTTCTGATTGCTACCTTTATTTTTCTACTGGTATTTCTTAAGTCCAAGCATTTCTGATGCAGAAGGTCACTGACTTACATAGTTTCATGGATATAGTCTATTCCATGTATTTGATTATTTGTTTGATATTCCTGTATTTTGTTCTCAGTAGTATTTCTAACGTTCTTATTCAGTTTATTTTTTAGTGCTAGGAGAAAGGGTTCTATTTTAGTAGAAATTTTAAAACTTGATTTCATAACAATTTTTTTGACCTTAGGGAATTTTAAATCCTGACCCTTGTGGAGGCATTTCAGAGGCACTAATTGGTCACTCTTTCAGCACAGAGCACATTATTCTCTAAGTTAACTGGATCTACTCTATTTTATTCCCCCTGTGCCATATGCCTGTTTTCCCACTCTTCCTCTGCTTTTCCTGCAATGCTTGCCAACCACTACTCTGCAGATCAAGGAGCTCTTCTGATGAAATGCCTTTTTTGTTTTTCAACTACTGAAATTGGATTTTTGCATGTCTGTCTTTCTGCATGGCGCCTCAGCATGCTGAATTAAGAGTGATAAGCATGTCTTGGGTATTTAGTCATAAAATGCATCTTTTTTTCCTCACAGGCATGTTGTCTGCTCATGATGTGATTTTGTTTTCTTTTTAATCACTTAGAAGTTTATTTTGCATGCACAGTTTTACTCTGTTCTGGTTTTGGTTAAACCACTTGCATTTCCCAGTGCACCCAACTCACTACTGGATGATCTTTACAGTTGCCTTATTGGCAACAAAGACAGTGGGAGCACAGATGTGGTGTTATTCACAGTTTCAACTTTCTAGAACTTTAGCACTGAAGCACACAATTGCCCTATGAAGCTTGTACCACTACATAGCTGTTTCCAACAACAGCTAGACTGCAAAGAATGTGGTCATATCAGCTCCTTTCATCAAGGTACCCATGTATGTTCATCGTGTATTTCCATGCCAGGGTCTCAAAGCCAGTCCCAATACAAAAGTCAATGTGATGTAGACAATTTAACTTATATTGTTGAAAAAATATATGACTTGGAGAAATTCACCAGGACTTCTAGCATGTGTACATTGCAAGAGACTATCCTATAGGGTAAAGCAGTCACCCCTCCTTCTCAGTAAAAATATCATTGAAGCCTCATCTTTTGCACATATGCTCATGAAATCCCCCTGCCCCTCCAGCAAGCATGAAGAGTCAAGAAATTAGGGCAAAATGTGATGAGAATCCATGGGGAGTCTTAGAGACTGCTTGGTTCTGGAAAGTGTAGACTGAAAATCCTTCATGTATACAATTTTCTTCCAAGGCTTACCTCTTCTCCATTGTCAAGAAATATTCTGCCAAAGAGAAGGGACTACTGTTATTACACAGGACAGCAAGAGAATTTCAAGACTGTCAGTATGATACTTGGCATTTAATGTCAAAAAAATATGGAGATACTGATATAAAGGTACATTATTTTGAAAGATCAAGGACTATGTTACTGAAAAAAATGCAAAAAAATCCAAACCCTAGAACAATAAAGACTAATTTTAAAAGTAAAAATGCCTGTATTTGCTGTGGGTGGGCTGCAGCACTGGAACTAAATACTTGCCCTCCACTGTTCAGATAGCAAAATGCTTTAGGCTCTTGAACTATTTTTAAGTGTCACTCCTACTTGATTAGACTAGGACGTGTTGTGGATACCTCAATGACAGGGAGTAACATTACAGCTTGTTACATTACATTTACATGGAGACAACTTCGATACAGTTTCTCTGGGGAATTTATGGAGTGCTATTAGAAGAAGAAATAAAAATCAGTCATAATAAATAAGAAAGTAGTATATTATTAGCTTGCTGTTTGGAGAAATTCAGCATGAACAACTTTCAACTGAGTTATGGGCTTTCACATTTGAGATCAAATACTAAAGGATATTATTTTTTTCCAATGGAGAGATGCTTTCTGGTGTGAACGACTCAACAGCCCTGTCCTCAATGGCAGAAAACAAGCAAGTCAGATATTTGTTTCAGCAAAATACTAAAGAAAAATATAGGAGGCAGTGAGACTTTTCCAGTTTTACTTTTTAAACTTTTTACTTTTTTACTGCCTACTGAGGGAAATATTGTACCCCAAAATTTGAAAGGGATCATCTGGATTCTTCTTCAGAGATGACAATTAATTGTCTATCAGCTTATCAAAATCTGATTACATTATGAAATCCTTGCCAATCCATTTGTTTCTGTGGATGGCATTACTGGAGATGACTGAACTACAGAAGTATTTATTTCTCTAGTAATATCCTGGGAGAGTCTAAAATGAAAGAATTAATGAACAGTAATTTTAAATACATATATGAGAAACTGGAAATTAAGTTTGAGTTATTAAAAATTTTTCTAACTAATCTATTAATGTGTAATTATTACAATAAACATTATCTATCATTTGGAGTTAAATATTGTTTCTTTAAACTTCTATTCAGCTATGAGAAACTATGACAGGATAACCACTGATCTCATTTTAATAAGATTCTTGTCTATGACTGACCCCCCACTCCAAAACCTGTGTATTTCATCAACTCTGAAACGACATTGATCTCTCAAAGGTGATGTTATCAGCACACAATCCTGACACCATCCCACAGAGACAAAACAACTATCCATTATTTACAGTTTACATCATCCCACTGTGAGTCAGAGCCAGATGCTGGCGCAAGAAGCTGCATCTGTCAACACTCTTATGGCACTTCATTGTAACTTGGCCAAAAAATTTCAAACTACTCCCTCTCTTGGAAACAGCTACAAGGGGAATGTGTGGTATTCTGCTTCTGCAGAAAGGAATGGATGTCTCTCTTTGACAGTTCACTGCAAGGCATTCTGAGGGTCAAAATTATGCGATACAAGAGAAAGCCAAAAACCTTTGCTGACTTAAATGAGTCTAAATCTTTGATTTTAATGGAAACAAACCAATTTATCTGTGAAGGCAGAGAGATTAGAGTAAAAAATTATTCTCACACTTACATTATGTTTCATTACTACCATTTAGTACTATAAACATTTCCTATAGTTCATTAAACAAGTTTCAAAATGAAGGGTGATTTCAATAGAGGATCATCAAAAGACTCAACTACTTCAGTTTTGAAAAGTAAGCTATTTAGAAAATAAAGGCAAAAGGTAAATGGCAAAAAACCCCCTCCTAAACAGCTAATTGTAAACAAATTTTTTCCTATTTAAAAGATAAAAATAAGTTTAGTGAGTGAGTTTGTAAAATAATAATTGCATTTAATGACTCATTGTCATAATTGATTTCC
Organism: Cyanoderma ruficeps; assembly: GCA_008694505.1. NCBI lineage: Eukaryota > Metazoa > Chordata > Aves > Passeriformes > Timaliidae > Cyanoderma > Cyanoderma ruficeps. The sequence goes on from VZDJ01007749.1 coordinate 50,090,780, forward strand.
AGTTAGAAATATTACAACAGATACTGGTGTCACATCAAGTAAGTTAAAAAATAGAAGCATTCTACAGGCAGCTTGAAGCAGCCTCAAAGTCACAGGCAGAGATTCTTGTGAGGGAATGTAACTGCCCTGATATCTACTGGAGAAATAACACAACAAGGCACAAACAGTCCAGGAAGCTCCCGTAAATTTTTGACAATTTCCTGACAGAGGTAGCGGATGATCCCACAAGGAATGGTGTGCTTGTTACCTCACAGTGACAAACAGGGAAGGCCTTGGCAGAGGTGTGAAGGTTTGAGGGGGCTGCCTTGGCTGCAATGACCATGAGATTGTGGAGTTCAGCACTGGGGAAGGAGGAAGCAGGGCAGCAAGTAAGATTGCAACCATGGATTTCAGGACAGCTGGCTTTGGCCTCTTTAGAGATCTTCTTGGAAGGATCCCACGGCAACAGATCCTGTGGGAAGAGGGGTCTGAGAGACCTGGTGGATATTCAAGGATCACTTCCTCCAGGCTCAAGAATGATGCACCCTAATGTGCAAAAAACCAAAGAGGGCAAGAAACTTGCATGGATGAACAAGGAACTTCTGTCATTACTCAAGTAAGCAGGAAATGGGAGATGGAGGCAGGGTTGTCCCACTTGGAATGAATATAGGGAGGTTGTCAGAGTAAGCTGGAGTCAAGGCTCCATCACAGAGTTGCTTAAACCAAACAAGATGGCCAACAGCATCTTAAATGCCAACCATTTCAGCAAAGCAGGAATTCTGCATGGGTTGCAAGTGAGCATCTTTGATGAGACATGACAGCCCATAAGCTTCTCCTTTAGTCAGTTTTATAAGCCTAGGTTATATAACTCTAAAATTATGTGTGAGCTAATGAATCTGTTACCTTTAGAATATAATTCTGGAAATTCTTAGGGAAGGTAATCACCATAAGTTGAATCTCTCTCCATTTTAATGACAAGGAATATAGCTGACATCTATACAACATGCCTTTAAATACCTCCTGAATGCTGAAAATACACTTAAGCATCAAGAAGAATGAAAAAATATGTTCTGAAGGGCTTCCAGTTTTCTCCTGCATTTTTTGTTAAAAAATTAAAAAACTATATCTCTATTGTGAAACTAGAAGTTACTCTTCTCATCCCAATATAGAATTCTATGCTGTCTCTGCTGGAAAATGAGGAGGCTCCCTTTCAACAATGGTAATGGTACCAGTTTACGATATCACATAGATAAAAAGAGCATAGAAAGTATCTACAAGTACTTTGACAAGACATATTCCATCATAAAGCGTTTCAGCTTAGCAGGAATTCCTCACCTCTTCTGCTCTGAGAACATGAAATGCAGTAGACAGAAGAGTGTTCAGCTTTGCCCTAAGCAACAGGCGCTCTCCCTGCTTTTTCTATGCCCATCTACTCATTCATCTCATCTGCAGTCACCAGGACTGTAAGCTGTGGCAGATCCATTCCTTTCACCATTCTCTCTTCAGGTACATCTTTCTTTTGATGTCAGCTTTCTTCCTGCATGTATCCACCCTGTCAAAAAGACATATACTTTATGACATATACCTGTATACCTGTAGTGAGTCAAAACTACTTTATTTTTTCTTCATTAGGAACTTCTCTATTCCTCCCTCTGACAATTCATTCATTCCTATTGTTTCATTTGGTTTTTCAATATACCCAGAATTATCTGACAAAGTAAATAACAGATTTCAAAAGGTGTTCAATTCCCACACACATTATACAAAACCAATGTGGTTTTGGGGTGGGTTTTTTGTTTGTTTGTTTGTTTTTGTTAGGCTTAAAAAGAAAATCCTTTCTATGTGTAAGATTCATTCATATAATTGTTGGTGGTTTGGGGAGCAATGCATTTACCAGATAGTATTTACAGTATGAAAAATCATGCATAGCTCTTTTAGTCCTGGAATATTTTGGTGGCATGAAGCATCACCTTTATGGACAGCTACAAAATAAAATGTTTGCAATTCATTGCACCTCACTTAGATACCCCAAAGTTAATTGCCCAGCTTTAACCTTTAGCTGTCTTTATAGCCAGTGGTATGAAATGGAGGCCTCCAGAGGACAATTTCATCCTAAGAAAGATGCCTAAGATAGAAAAGATGAATCACCCTTTGAAGGTACCAATTTCTCTCCATTTACTATAAATGGACCCCTTGGGAGACTTATCTAGATATAACTGCCTGAAAGTTAACTTTTAAATGTCTGGTGGTGAGAGAGCCTACATGCATTCAAGAAATATGCTGTAAATGTGCAAGCAAAAATTTTGTTCAAATGAAGACTTGAAATGACACGTTTTCTATGAGATTTCAAATTATATTATCAGGAATAGCAATCAAGGAAACAGTAGTGCCACTTGGAAAAAAATGCATTCTAGTTGCTGTAGTGTTTTGGGAGTGAGTGAAAGGGGAAGAAGAAATGGAGAGAGAAATATTTTCTTGAATAGATATGGAAGATATTCCCTATCCAAATGATTCAAGCAAAAGAAACCTAAAGAGTTTTTGCATCAGAACAAAAGCTCAGCCTTTAGAGTCTCCACTTTCATAGAATTTAAGATTTGGAATTTTTAGTTGCTGTATGCTCACTTTTTTTTTTNTTTTTTTAATTTCTGTTAGACCCATTTATAGGTTCAGTGGAAAGACTTGGTAAGTTTAGTAATTTATCCAAAAATCATGGGGATGCCTTGAGCACAAAGGTTAACACTCATGACAGTGAATCCCAGGACCCTTTGTCCTAAAAATAACTGCTTTAAAGGATAGAGCATCTTCACTGGCAAAATTAAAGGGAAAGAATAATCAGTGGCTATCAAAGCATTACTGGTTTAAAATAATCATTATCTCCAGTATTGCAGGTTTTTCTTCCAGTATTTCTCATAAGTACAGCCATGGCTCTTAGCTCCCAGTGATTTCAGTGGCAGTGAATAAACAGGAGTTAGGAGCCAACACCTCTGCACCTTTGGGTCCTCCTCTGGTATTTGGTCTAATAAACCTCTCAGTTCTTTTTCCTCTAACTTCAGACTGCATTATTGAAATTCTAACTTCTGAGGGAAAGCTATGGATTCACTGTCTTAGGTGATTTTCAAGTATAGACAAGACACATAACATAATGATTAACTTCTTGTTTGTCTCATTCTAGCAAAAAGATTCAGAGATATGAAAAACTTTGTGGCTTGTGGACAGAGATACTTGGATTTAGCTTGACTTCCAGCGATTTCTATATTAAATGTATTCATTATACTCAAATATCTGTAATTGTGAGAGATTATCACAATTTGCAATTTTATCTGTAATTTGATTTTGTCCATGTTAGGCTGGTTTTGTTTTGCAAAAACTGGCATATGCACTCTTTCTTGTAGACAACATAAAGTATTAGAATTCTTGCATCACTTAGCTTTTCTGACTTGAGTACTGAATGTTTCTTAGATTCAGTTGGATTAAAGATGTTTGAAAAAATGGTAAGTACAGATAAACCAAATACGAAGCGCAAAAATTGCTAAGCAGTGTTCACACGGCATAGTCAGTGTCTATTGCTTTTGTCATAGCAGCTTATAAGGTCCCTCTGTCTGTTTAATTGTTAGCTCCAAGTATTTAGTTGCAGTGTTTTCTGTTTTAATTGGATACTTCATATTGTGAAAAAAAATAGCATCTATGACAACTCCTGATATTCATGTTAATTATGCTAGGGGTTACTGCATATGATACCAATTTATTAAAGGTTATTTGGGGAGAGAGAGAAAGACTGAATATGTCTTTTCGTTTTATAATCTTTCTTTACAGTCCTTTTGTAGTCCACTATGCATATAATAACCCATCATTACCACACAACAACCCATAATTTTCACTGTCCTGCTACTTGGTTCTTTGAGATCCATCTTTTGATATTTCTAAACATAACAAGTAGGTTTATTTTTACCTGCTAACTGCCCATGATAAATAATGGGAGGAAGTGGAGGCAGCAAATTCAATTTTCAGTTTTTTCAATTCAATTTTATTTTAATGTCAGGAAAGGCTGTGTGACTTCTTACGTAACGTACAATGACAAAACTGTTAAAGCCTAGCTCTTAACTCCTTAATGACTTCAGTCTTCTGAACATAAAAGTTAGAACAGTTTTCACAAATATGGATTGAGTTAAAGATGGATTTTGTGGTAAAAAAATCTATCTAAGGGAGTTCTCAACAGATGTATGTTGTAAATAGATTAAACTGCAAGGCCTGTCATGCAGCTAAAGTACATTGCATGCATTTCTGGACCCATAGTATCTGATTTAAGTCAAAACAGAAAAAAACCCCAAAACACCAATAGCTCGACTCACGCCTCTCTTGCTTGCCTCATTTGTACACTTGTTATGCACATTGTGCAAGATACAAATGCACAAGAAAAGAAAAAATACATCAAACAAATTCCCAGCTGTGACTAATTGCATTTGGTGTCTGAGTGAAAACACAGCAACTGATGTTCACACAACCTCCAGGAGTCTGCAACAATGATTCTCACACCTGTTTAATTACCAAATCAAGTATTTTCTGTTTGGAAACATCACTAAACTATGGGAGGAATTTGGAAATAGATGATCTTCAAGGTCCTTTCCAACCCTAAACTTCCTACAATTTATTCTAAATAAATATTGATATGCATTTATATGTTCATGCGTGCACATGTATAAAAGATATATTATATTATAACTACATTATTTTTATATATATATATAGGAATCCATCATCAACAACAAAGGATGAAGTCAAATCTTTATGTATTAAAAATAGAAGGTTATCAAGTTGCTGTTACTAACTGTTTGGTGCCTTGAGAAGAGAAATATAACCCTTCCCCTTACTCCCTTTCAAAAGAGCATTTAGAATATTAGTGTTCATCCTTCCTTCCTTCCTACACCCTACACTCTTTCAGCTTAACAGATGGATGGACTTCCAAGGCTGTTTGGTTAATTGTATAGGCCTGGTTTCATTGTCTGTGTGTTGAGGGAGTATCTCATAATAATGTGCTTTACTCATAAGTTAGACTCTATGTAGAGTTCCAAAATTATTTGTGATATTGTTAACGGATTTTAAATACGCAGATATAGTGGAACATAGCTAGCTAGATAGATTTGTCATCACCCATGTAATCTCTCCTTTTCTTCTTTTCTTCTTTTCTTATGCATCGTAAAAGAAACTGGCTGATAGTCAGTGTGACATAATACTAAAATTTAAAAGATTGCATTGGAACTGGTAATCACTGCATATACTGTAGCATAGGTTTTTCTTAAGTAATATCATTAACCTTATGTAAAATTAGAGTTTCACTTTATGTTGGGGAATTAATCATTTAATAAAGAGCCACATCCTGAGTGCAATTAAAAAACTGAAATATATGTTGGCTACTAAAATATACTTTCTTAAAAGTCTCATTTTATTATCCATTAATTTCATCTTTACCTGTTAGAAATTCAGTTCCAAATAGGTCATTAAAATCCTGTTTAGACTGCTTTGCCCATTTGATGTAATTTTGTTATGTGGCCACATCTAGATTACTAAATCAAACTCAACTCAACTGTTCTCTCTCTGAAGGTGATTTTTTTCTCTCATAGAGAGATCCACATCCAGTACACTTCCTTAAGGTCAAAATGAGCTGGATGTATCTCAGCTATTGGGAGTGGTCCCTGGCCCTTGTCCATTCCTGAACTGACCCAATGAGTTTTTTGAGACACTGCTGCTTGGCACAACTCAAAGTTGTCAGAGGCTATCCAAAAACATGTTGCAGAATATGTATGTCTGAATTCCAGAGCCCAGTAATATTCCCAGGCACCATTTAATTGACAGTGTGCGTGAAATCCTTGTGTCACACTGTGTTCCTTAGGAAACAATGCCTACATGGGGCATCAGTATTTTATTTCAAGTAATGCATTCCAGAAAATCAGCATTTACATTGTTCAGTACAGTTACACAATCTCACCTCTTGATCCTCATCTATTTTTTCTTAAAGAAAAACAGTTTACTCCTGGTTTTTCATTCACACATACTAAGCAGAAAAAACCCTTTCCCAGAACAGTCACAGCCTAATGTCTGGAGACTAATGACTGAAAGCTGGGAAGAGACTCACCTTTAACTTGAAGCAGCTTACATGTGAAAACTGGAAGCCTGGGCAAAATGGTTGGACTCTATTACATTTTCAGTCCTCTAAAAGCATATTTGGCAGTCTTGCCTCATTCTGCTGATCCATGCCTTGTTCCAATGTTCATTAAACATTTGATTGGAATTTACTTTTCATAACAAATGACTCTGCAAAGACAATTACTTTATCTGAATTATTTTTACTATCACTGGAGAATGATGTCATATCTGAGAAGAATGAGATTTATCTGAAGACATTTAGCTGCACTGAGAAACTGTAACAGAGTGTTGGTGATATTGGACTGCAGGATTCCTGCTGTTCCAGCAACTGGTATATGGATATGAGGAAACGAACAGTCATAGGAATGGTATTTCCATATATTGCACTCTGTAATGGCATTATTTCTCTCCAAGTGGAATGTTCACCAGTCTGAAATGCCTGTGTAATAATAACAGTAATAATAGTAACAATAATAATAATAAATTTTATGAGTATTTTATCTTTTTATCTAGAAATATATATTTAGAAACTTTGTTAAGGTCACTGCAGACAAATTGAACTCCGAAAATCAGGAAAGAAAGAAAACTCACATAATTTGATATTATCATAAGAAATCCATTTATACACAATATTCAAACATGACATTTTTGACACATGTAGAAAGACATTTCCTAGATTGAGAAAAGTAAAGTAATTAAAGTTAGCTTTGTATTCCTTATCATGTAATAAAAAATCTAAAATATTAATAAACCAAGTCAGGATTAATTTCTTCAGGACATCTCAGGCAATTTGATAAACACTTATGACAGAAGTTTCCCAGAACTTGAGGGCTGTAGCTGATTTTCAATGAAGTATTAGTGTTAGAGTCCTAAATCTTCAACTCATCCTTACAGCCTATTTCTTTCCTTTCAGGATGTGGTACAGGGTGCTCATGTCTTAAAGTGACACTTTTTCTCCTGGTGAGATCATTCCCATGAGCTTAAATTCAAAATATATCACTCTTTCAGTTTTCATCAGATGTAATTTTTTGTCAGTTGTTTACAATATCATATATGGAGATACCTATAGAAGAACTGCATGGACAGATGACACAAGGAAATATTGTGGGATCAACTCTAGGGACAGATTGCCATAGAAATGCATGCACATTTTTGTACTTGCAATTACATCTTTTGGAGAAATCAAAACCTAATGTTTATAATTTATTTTTTAAAGCAGCTTAAATGAACCTTAGTGGCTTATCTCATAGCAGTAAAATGAAGGCTATGTTTGAAATGAGAAACAAATAACTATGCAGTGCTTTTTGTGGTTGCATTTTTAAAGCTGTGAGATAAGTGTATGTCCAGTAATAATAGTGGTAATCTGGATAATAACTTCTAGTAATTCATGGAATAATCTGATTGTCCACTGAAAGCATTAAAAACATCCTGCCTCCCTCTCATTTACATCATGGATATGTGTCCAACTGGCCACTGCTAGAGTCAAGATAGTAGACTTCATTAATACTAATGGTCTGATCTGTTAGAGCCAAATCCTCATTTCCATTTATCAGTCGTCTGTACTGCAGAAAACCACTTGCGCTTTACAACTTAAAGAGGAGAGCAGAAGGAAAAGAAAAGAAATTTGACTTAGGTTATCCCCTTTAACATATTTCATCAAAAGAATGGATAAAATATTTATTCATTTACTGTCCTTTACATTCCCATCAAAGTGAATAGAGAGACATTTAATAAGACATGGAAACATTAAAGAAGCCTTTTATCAGAGTGGATGGGAACCTGCTCAGAACAAACATTTTGGCCTAAGGGAAAGTTTTTGATCTGTGAAGCTCAAACTTAAAACACACTCATATGGGATCATGTGGTCAATTTGCATGAAATAAATGATTTGCTTAAACCTTGCAAAGCTATAAAATAGAACTTGACAAGTCATTAGCAATAAGTGGTATCATACTGGCATTATGCTCACACTGGTGCAATCATTAAGAAACTGCTGCCACAGCAAAGCAGAGGAAGATAATAGGGCCAGCCTACAATTTGACCTAGAGGAGTTAGATCATTGCCCCACACTGTAGATACCACACTGCAGTCCAAATTATTGACTATCCTTCATCATTATTCATCTACTCAACATTCTGACCCACTGCCCTTTATTCTTTTTGACAAAAAAGAGAAAGTCCAAGTTATAAAAATTATCACTTTTTCTAACTGGGAAATAAGTGGTCTAGTTTTGGAAAGGAAAAAAAAGGAAAACAAAAAAAATGGAAAGAAAAGAACTAATGCTTATTCTAGGACTTTGATCAAATGTAGAAGGAAAAATTATATTAGCCATTCTTCATTAATTGCTATGTTGCTTTTAGTTTTCATTCGGAGCTGGAAATTCAATCGCTCAGGTTTCTATGTGTCGACATGTTTATGAATATAACTTTTCTATTCTGGTTGGCAACAAAGGTAATCAGCAGCTAATTAGTTCCGTTTGCAACTTCAAGATCTTTTTTTTCAGACATAAAGCGTTTGGAAAATCATGGCTAAACATCTGGATTCCTAAGGTTTGCCTAACATTAATTTTAAGGCTATAGTTATTCTGTGATGAGATCAGTAAATATCCACTTGGGTTTATTGCTAAAACAGGAATTACATGGGAAATGTAGGATTGTTATCATTTTTTGCAAAGCACCTTCAATTCATTGGTTTTATCAATGTGTCAACATTTTGTCAGTGGCTCAGGCATACATCAAGTTTGAGCAGCTCTGTGTTCGATATTTTATACAAATTACTGGATGAACTGAACCACGTGCTTGAAAATTATGTGCCTGCAATTGTACATATGTTGATGAGATGCAATAACATTAAGTCCACGATGCCCAAATCCCACTGCTGTCTTCAAGATGATGTTTTTTGCATGCATTCCCCATGAACACACACACCTTTGCAAAATGGGAAGGGTAAGTAAGATGCTTCAGTTTCCAAGGCCCATTAAAACCTTAATTTCTTTTCCCAGTCTGGCAGCAAGCATGAGGCATGTCTTTGAGTTTCTGATGTGAAGCTGGAGCTGAGATTTAACCCTCTGTTTGCATGTGAACTCTGGTGCAGTGCATGTATGCCAGTGCATATGAATTAATCAATGCACTTAATTTTATTTCTCAGACCACAAAATATTGCACTTTCCAAATTAGTTACTGGATAGCTACTGAGACTAAGTGCCAGTGAAATAACTTAAAAGGAAATAAGGAGACTGGAAATATGTCATAAACTAGAAAATAAGCATAAGCAATATGAGTAAATTAAATATGTTCCTGAATCTGTGAAGAAATTAAGTGAAAATTGTTTTGTAGAAAACATGATATCTGCACATAGGCTAAGACAGTACAGAAAGTCCCAGCTGAACACTCTGAGAGTAGAGGTGTTTCAGTCAGCAGCTGGAATCAGAACCTCATCAGTGTTTGCAATGCATGACCTGGTTGGTATTGGCTAATTAAGAATAATCCTTAAGGATGAGAAACATCATAATTTTTACTGGTGTTTCCAGGAGCTTATAATCAGTGGATTTGAGGGAGTAACTGAAGATCATTTGTTTGACAGAAGAAAATAAGGCTTTGTTGTAGAAGAGGGGTCATGAATATGTAACCTTCTTATCATAGCATTATTATTCCCTTTTGAGTCTAAGGAAGAAAAACAGAACTGTAGCTTTTCAACATATGTTCGAGTCACTTGGACTTGATTGGTTTCAAATGTGATTCTTAAAAATAAATTACTCTATTTACTGAGAAATACATTTCCTTCTTATAGTGTCTGAAAGATATTAGCTTTTATGCACACTGTAATATTTTTAACATGAGCCATTTTGAAGGGAGCTCAGCCTCCCAGTGAATGCGCTCAGCCTGTTGGTGAATGCATTTTCTATGCTTCTTGACCTGTATTCTTAGGTGCAGGACATAAGGAATTCGTACCACCTCGTCTTCTTCTAGAACACAGCCCAAGAAAGAAACCAGCAGCTATTGAAGGCAAGTCTGAGTTTTTTCACCTTTATTGGCTTCTACTTACTAACTTCACTGCCTGTTCTAATGGGGATTTTTTTTTTTTTTAATATAACATATATTACAGAAGTGATCACATTACTAGGCCTGGGACAGGAATGACATAATGACATATGCGTGACAAGGTGTAAATGTTCCTTATAGTAGTCTCACAGGGGCCTTGAAAGATTTCCTGAGTGAAACAGATTACAGGATTGAGGCCTAATCTGTAAAATGCTTTGAATGGCATTCAGCCATAACTTGCAATCTAAATATAAACATAATCAACATTATTGTCTTAATATACTTTGGATTATTCTTTGAGCTATTGTTATTCAGTTATTTTTCTGGGTATTATTTTTAATAATATAATTTTTATATGTCTGGCTCTGCATTTTTTAACCCTGTTGCTATTGTTAAAATTACCGAAAGAGAAATACAAAGTCAGATTTTACAGAAGATTAAAATGTAATCCCTGCAATTGAATTATATTGTTTATAGTTAGATCATTACAGTAAAGTGGTTGAAATACTCATTTTAATTTTAAAATGCACTATGTCCAATGACTTAGAACTACAACTGCAATGTATGTTCTTGGTCTTTACACCATATAATTTAATAGTATAAAACACCTGATTCTTTTTGTGTAATTATGTAGCAGTTTACATATGGTACTTGAGTCCTACAGTCACACCATGACACTTGCTAATTTCTCTCATAGAGGTCTTAGTTCTGTGTTACCCAGAAAGCAATTGCAGTCTAAGAGAAAAACAGATGGGGTGGCAGCAGAATCAGTAACAAGAGCTACAAGACTTCCTGCATTTGAAAACAGAAAATGAGACTTAGGTTCTGCCAGGACCCATGACTGAAAGAAAGTGTTACATTAATTAGATATTTCTGTAATGTGATTATTGTGAATCAGAACATTTGGGTAAAAATAGCTATGTGACTTATTATATCTTTCCCCAAAAAATCATGTTACCTCAAATGATTATTTCTTTTTAAACATGCTGCTTAAAGGAGTATGAAATTGTGGTTATTTTGAGACAGTATAGAAATAGATTAGCAGTCCTGCTTATTTTAGGAAAATATTTGAACCCTGCTTATCAGCAGAAAGAAGTCCCTGAAATATTAAACTCTGTTATCCATCAATTAACCACAGTGGAAAAAAGACATAATAGAACAAGGCTGACACATTTGCTGAGCGATAAACTTAATCTTTAAATATAACTGTTACACAACATGAACTAGCATCAAATTAACATTAGATTCTTGATTTTCAAAACCATGAGGAGCATGCAATTACTGCAATTGCACATAGAAATGACTATTTATGGCCAGTTACACATTTGTGTGTTTCATTAGCTCATTTATGCATGCAATTCAGGTAATTGGGAATGTAAATTAGACACCCATTTGGCAAACAAATTTGGGGGAGATTATCTGCTCAGAACCACATAACTAAATTGCCTTTAAGACTCCTGGCCAGTCACTAGTATACAATACTCTTCATGCAAGAGATTTGGAGGAAATGAAGAAGGCAGAATTACCTGTAAAATGTTACCATGAGAAGGTGTTATGTTGTACTATTCTGTTTTCCTTATATGAGAAAATATGCCACAGTGACTTGAGGAACCCTAAAACCTGAAGCTTTATTTCAGCCCTAGGGAAAAAATAAAAAAGAGACATTTATAAGAATACTTGGCAAAATGTCAGAAGGGAAAAAGAGGAGTAGGCAGACAAATTTAAATCTTTAAAATAGCTGAAGAGACACTTGCATGTGACTTCTGAGTGCTTAGATACCTTTATGACTGGTACATCACTAAATATCACTGAGCAAGAGAAGGGACATTGAAACAAAAGATTCTTCTTATAAATATAGCTGAAAATAGTGTCATAAGTTGTCAGAAAAGAAAACAAATAGAAGCACTTTTTAATTGAAAAATATACTTTATATAACATCAAAGATTGGCTTAGTCTTTGACAGGAGAAAACCAGCTCCGAAAAAAAAGGTAAAACTGTAGGAAGTAACAGAACATTTATCACACAGAAAATTTATGAAGCCAATCTACTTACACCCTAGGCTTTCCAACTCAGTGATATTCAGGCATTATATAATTACGCAGCTGGTGAAGGCTGAAAGGATCTTACTCTTTTTTTAGATTGACATGTTTTCAGTATCACTCTATTTTGCCACTTCTGCCTTAGGTAATCTTGGACGGTTCTTGTTTTCTGATAAGGTGGAAATAGTGGTGTGTATGTGCCACATATCTCTAAAACCTTTAGATTTTTTGATACCTTCAAATAGAACGCTTTTCTTGGATAGTATGCAATGTCCTGTAGAAATTATGCTCTGCTGAATTCTTGAGGCCTTAGAAAAAGAGCATATTGTTATTATATATTAAATATCAAACTTTCTCTCTTTGTCATTGCCTTTTTCTCTTCCTTGAGCTCCACAGTAAATCTTTTGGCAAGGTGGGAATTATTTAAGAAAATCTCAGTTTGTACACTAGATTCTAGAAGCAAGCAATAAATTACACTGAAGTGCGTGTATGAGTTGAAATTTTCAGATATCTTCTGATCAAAAAGCAAAATGCTTTGTACTAATCCAGTCAGAAAGAAAATAACAGACCATTGCTCTCCTGTTTCATGATTGGTTGACTTTTTCAAAGATCTTACCTTAAATCTTCAATGAAGAGTTTGAATTTTCAGATCACTAACAGAAGAGAATAATAAACCAAAATATAGGATCCTGTAATGGTGAACAAGAGAAAGAAGGTAAAGGAATTTGTGAAGATAAAGGCATTTATAAAGGCATTAATAAAGGCATTAATTTGTGAAGATAAAGGTATATATAACACCTACTTGTATTTCAAGCTCGAAAACCTTGTTTGGTAAACTAGGAAGTACTGAACTAATTTTAAATTCTTTATCTTATTTTTTATGGAGCTTTCACAAGTACTTGGAAGTAGTGCTCTCAGCTTGGCTGACAATGATGTTGCCATGTCAAGACATTGGTGTCACCAGTAATTTGAACAGATCAGTTCTCCGTGGCTATTTGAACTTTGACTATAATATCCCTCTCCTTCCTTGGCTGTAGTCTTCCACACCTCTTTTAACTCTAGATTTATTTTGGTTTGTTATTCACCGATGTCCTAAAACTTCTCTGTAATGTATATTGTTTCTCTGTGATTCTCTCTCTTAGGTCTTGAAATTTTGCTCAGCTCACACAGCTTTTAACCTTCCTCCATTTCCATAATCACATGAAAAGGACTTTTCTTTCTGATAGTCCTCCCATGTTTCCCTCTCTGACATGGCATTATAATCACTCAGGAAGATGCTGCAGTTAGACAAGTGTAAAAACAAAGACCAGAGGCTTAACTAGTTATCAGTGAATCTTCATGTTAATTGTTCCAGAATAGCATGCCTTTGCCTTCTCCCAAGACCACGGCACCTTTGTGAGAAGCCTGTAACAAAATCCTTCTCCTGTTGGAAAGAATCTTAATGTATGTGGTATATGATCTCGAGCAGACCTATGCTTTTTACCACTTTGAAGAGCACTGTACCACAAAAAACATTTGAACAGCATTATATATGAACATGCTTTTCCAAATTATATTACCCTAGAAACCTGCTCCTGTATCTTTGAGTGGGAGACCACTTATCATGAAAGAGTCATGCACACAAACAACCATTCTGATCTGCTAATGAATCATGACAAGCTCTGAAATATCCACCTTCCCTGACTGAAGTATACTGGCCATTCCTTGCCATCTTGATGGTATCTGTGATATTAAGTGAGGCAAAACCAAAGGAAAGCAAAACAAGACCTCTGTAATACCTTCAAAGGATCTATGAGGAAAAAAAAGTATTTTCTCTAGGTCACTGAATCCTCTAATTACAAATTTTGCAGAATGCAATAAAGAGAGTTATTGTGAACTGTGTTTAACTACCCCCAAAACTCCTGCAGAGGCTAAATTGGCAACTGCATCTATGCTGCAATATGGAATGTACACTATCTGACTGTCTCAAGAAGAATTTCTAGCCTATATCTCTGTGCATGAATAGAACATTAGGAGATATAACCAAGAATATCTAAATTACTAAAGTCAATACAAATTTTGACAAATCTCCCTTGACGTACAAGAGTGTATAAATCTTGTACAAATCAATCTGCTTCCGTACAGTCTGTCAATGTCTGCTTTCTCTTCTGTACATGGATTGTTCTATAAAAAACTCTGGTTTTCTTCTATACTATAGAATCAATTACCCTTAAAAAATCCTTTCAGTGAGAGATTGTGATTCAAGACACAACAGAACCCTTTAAAAAAAGGCACAAATTTGAAATTTTTCTCCCTATTTAGAATATTCTTAATAATACTCACATGAGTTGTGGAAAAAAATCCATTTTTCTGATAAATTTTAATCCAAGAGAAAATAAAAAAAGAAAAAAAAGAAAAAAAAGAAAAAAAAGAAAAATATTCTTATCAGAAATATCATAATACAATGGGTTAGGTTTAACCTAGGTTAAAAGATGAACAGTTTAGTTAGCTTTAATGCATTGCTGTATATACAGCATAACAAGTTTTTTGAGAAATATGGGCCTTATATCTCCATAAGTCTGTACTGAAGACAGTAAAACCTTTAAAATAATATGAACAAGGTTTCAAAGTGAGCTATTTAATGATTTAATTTAGACATTTAAGCAGTAAATTCTAATGATTTAGCAATGATGAAAAAAACCCTAAATCTTCACTGTTTCAGAAAGCCCTTGACATTTTCCTTAATGACATGAGACTCTTCTGTACTACTTTTATTCTATCATAAAGTACAAAAAGTTAAACAGACGTTAGAGGAAAGCTTACTAATATAAGAAAAAATATATATAAAGATATGTATATATTTTGATTAGCCATATTATTATATTTTCTCATGATTAATAACAATACAATTTTAAATATTAGAGTATGCATTTGAAAGTAAATATTCACCAGAGTCTACCCAATAAAACACAAACAAATACCTCTGAATATTATTTTAGCTTTTCACAGTGCTTTTTAAATGTTATAGAAAAACAAGAGTCTTTTGCAAATGGGAAGTACTTACAGGGATTAAGTTAATCTGGGTTTTCAAAGGCAGAACTCCCATGTTTCTCTGGAAAGAAAAAGGAAACTCTTACAAAAGAGGTCCTGCACAACCTCATCATCCCATTATTAAAGCTCATACATTCTTGCTCAAAAGCATGCCACATAAAAAGTATCAACAAAACCCTTCCCAGCATTGGTAACAGAATTGGTCCTGACATTGATTTCTGTTGTCCAGTAGGAATGTCAGTCACAAGGAGGCAGAAGGCTGGCCAAGCTACCCCAGCTCTGTTGGCTTGGCTCACACTAATAAAGGTTGTACCATAAAAAATCAGTGCTCTCTGGGAATTTACGTATGCATCATAATCATATTTGGGTCATATTTACCATTGACCATTGTCCACTGGAGTTTCTTTTGCTGGTCTTGTTATGGAAGTTGGTCTGTTCTCTTTTTTGACTTGCTGTACATACTCTGGCTTCATCTCACTTATATTTTTATTCCTGTGCTCCACACTGTGCTGTTTAGTGAGGGTAGCATATGGCCCACGCTATTAAGAAAGAGTTCTGGTGCTTAATGCAACAGAGCCATGAAAAAAGAGTCTATAACCACTACAGGAAGAAATAAGAAACATTTATGTAGGTCACATGAAAGCATTAGGAATTTCAAGCATGATATTTCCATTGCATAGATTCTGCAGACCTCAAAAATATCTCCACAAGCAATCTCCACAGCTGCTAAATAGTGTTTCAGACTGGGATTTGAAAACAGTGAAGCAGTGTCAAAAAAGCAAAGCTGAACTGGAGAGATTGCCTAGGCCTTCAGGGTGTGCTGTATCTCCAGTGATCTGTGTGCCCCAAGAGTCTTTCACTTGCCCAATGAGAAAAGAAATTGTATTTTATTACTTTGCAGATAAAAAAATGGTGTCATTTAAACAGAGCTTTACAAACAAATGCACTTCATTTTGGCCTAAGCACTCATCAGTAGGTTAGAGAGAGTATGTATGTGCAGGTGTGCATGTATGTGTATGTGCTTCTATATGAACAGAAGCAATTCTAAGAACTTCAGGAACTTTAGATTTATACTATTTAGGTTTCTTTGATCTTTCTTGGCCTTTCAGTAGTTTGACTGAACCAATACAGAATTATTTCTCATAGAGGAAGTAACCAGGCAAACAAGGACTCTCTTACCCCAGAAAGAGATTTTTTTTTTTCAAAGTGACAGCTAAGGTCAATTTTTACTTGAAATTTAGATTTAATCTTAAAGTATGAGTTTCCATGACTTCATAAACTAAGCAGAAATATCTCTTTGCATTGTTTATTCATTTCTCCAAAAGCTTTGTCAGCCTTAGGGGATCCTATTTTCTGAATAGGTGTTAAATTGTTTAGAATCAAAAGTGCAACTGACCAGTCGCTCTCAGTCTCTACTCTAAGCAACAAGCCAAGGGGAAAGAAAAGTAATGTCATCAAAAACTGAAATGCAATGAGTTATTTTAATATTTAAAAGGATATCCAACTCCCATTGAAATCAACAGCAAAACTTTTATTGAGTCCAGCAGAGAAAGGGTTCCAGTCACTGAGTAAAACAAAGAGCAACTGTAACCCCTTCAAAATCAATAAGGAAAAAAATGTAAAATGTAGCTTGGGTTTTGTTTGAATGGTCTTTTAAACTTATGCAAATGACAGCTTAAGGTGTACAGAGCTGCTTGGAGAAAAATGAAATGTAGCCTTGTCTGGAATGAAGTCACTGTGTTCAGTTTGAACTATAATTTCTCAGGAAAATCTGAATTAATGTTTGTTTTGTTCTATTTTGTATGTAAGTGTACATGTGTCTCTGCTGCTCCTGAGTTCTCCGGGACTAGGATCTGTAGGCAGGAAAAGCTGTTGTGGCATTTCACAAAGTCAGGCAATAAACATCCAAAGTCTCTCACAGGAGCTATCCTTCTGAGGTTTCCTGACCACAGGGTTTTAGATAAATGGACCTAAAATTTAATACAGACCTATATAATATATTAAGAACTAATAAGGACCCTAAACTTTAGGAAGCTAATGTGGACCAAAACACCTCCAAATTTCTGGCATTCAGTCCCACTAGTTAGTGTTTGCTATATGCATGCCTCTCCACCAGAAGGAATCTGTGGCTATATTTTGCTTCCCTGCTTACCTGAGTTTCTCAGACAGGATGGGATGAGCTGACAATTCCTTCCACAATCAGACTTTCCATAGGAACATGGACCATCTGGAGCAATATGGTAAAGAAGCTGTAAGACCACCTTCTTCTTCCAATTCCTGTGCAGCATTCCCTTGACACTGTGCCCCATAACTCATGTGCATCCCTAAATTTAGATTCCACTCAGCACTGGCAGAGCAGCACACTGGTCTTACCAGGCCTGATTTCAAGTGCTACGCTGTTAACATGCTTCTGTTATCTCCCCTCCCACCATTGTCCAAGAATTAGCTGCTCTCCAGTGAGAATAGTATAAAGACGTGTTCAAGATGGGTAGACGAAATTCAGATTGAAACACCCCTTTCTTGGTCTTTGTTGAATCTTGGATTTCTACTGGCCTTGGTCCTTCATCCCTTATTGAAAAATAAGTAATTCCATCTCGGAGGTTTCTTTGCTTCAAGGGCTGTTCTGTTCAATCCAGCCGCTTTGCAAGAAAAATATTCTATGCTGCTTCTTTTTATTTTTCACCTAGGAATAATTTTTTTACCTGAATGTCCCATTCAGTACTGCTTTAAGTCACAATACTCATGTTCACTGGACTTCTTATGCTATATAAAGCTCAACTTCTGCATAGAGTCTACAGAAAAAGAAAAAATTGACTAAATGAAAAGTCCATTGCTGGCCTTGCTGACTGATTCTGTCATGTACTCTTCCAGCTGCATAGATCCCTATTTCATTCTTGTAAATGCACTACAGGCTTTTAAAGGTGAGGTCCTTTTGTACTGCTATGTCTCACTCTGTCCATGAAATATGGGTCTGGATTAATGCTACTGGTGAAAAAATCCTGTTAATTACATTATCAAGAAACCGTAGCAATAACAATAGATTGTTCAATAGCTAATTGCACTTGAATGTCATATTGTGGTCAACACCAAATCCTCAACAGCACCTTGTGTTTCTGTGTGTAACCTACAATTTGTGCATATTATGGTCCCTCTCTATGCAGTTAGCCCTTTGTATTTCTGTAACTTTTCCTAGCTAAAAAAGTAAGTGCTTTCAATTAACAGATGGGGTTCATATTTTACAGTGCAAAAGACCTGCCTAAGTTCCTATTTAATTATTTGCTCTGCCTCTTAATTTAGCTGTGTACATATCTGCATAGAGCCCACTACATTTACTGCTTCAGAAATCACAAGTCTTTCTGCTGTTAAATATACACTTAATATGCAACATTCTAAATGTGAGCCGCTCAAATTGAGAGGGAATAAATTTATTCAAGAAATGGCATTACTTCCTTAAGTCAGAAATAGCTCTTTCCATAATAGTCATTTAGCGAGTCCATCGTTCTCATTTATAGAAATTTCTCAGTGGTAGCTGTGAGGGGCATCAGTGGGTCTAGATGCAGCTGAGATGTGAATGGAAACTCAGTGGCTGTTTTCCTCAGACTTGAGCAGAAGTGCTTATCTTTCAGTGTACTGGGAAATAAGGGCCACAGTCCTTTAATACTTCTGTGTAATCATCCCCCAGAAATTTCATAACAAATATACACATCTCAAAGCTGCCTGGACACACTAAATAATGCAACTTGAGTGCTTGATAGAAGAAAATTATGTCAGTGGGATTAATTGGTGGAATGACATGACAATGAAGATTCTGCAGCCAGGGATGTCATCATCTTTGCTTGGGTTATTGGCAGTGAAAATTCCTGCCACTTCCTGTATATCTTCCAACCAAAGCTTCACTTCTTAAAGCTCCATGCCTCAGCTTGTGGTTTTCAAGATGCATATGTCTCTGAACCTTGCTATACAACTTAAGGCAGATTTCATGTGTTTTTTTCTGGGCCCCAGAGCCATGCAAAAATGCTACAAATTCAAAGGCAGAAGTGGTCTCGGATTAAAGAGAATATTCTTGTAAGGATCTTGGCCCTACAAATTATTCTTGCGCATCACCTAGCACCAGAAATGTAAGAAACCAAAAAAATCAATCTAACTCACCAGAACTGAGGCACTCAGAAAGAAAATGGATATTACAGAAGTCCCAGCAGCACTTCAGCCTCTAGTTACTGTGAGTAAAGGCTCATGGAAGGAAGACAGAAGGAAGCTCTTTTCTGTCAGTAAATGACACACTTAGCATGTTTAACAATTTTGATTAATTCAGGCAGAGTATGCAAATAATTAAACCACATTTTAGAAATTAGAGGATATCCACATTACATGTGGAAATAACCCACTGAAGAGTCGCAGGAAAGTGGAGCTGTGGAACAGCTTTTGTGAAATCTGAAGCTGAAGAGACTTCCATTTACACCAGACGGGCACAGTCCCTAGCACAAGTCTCTGAAAAAGTGTCATGGAGAGAGAGAGAGACAACATCAATATTTACAGTATACAAGAATATGAAGTTCAAAACCAGTTAGTGTAGCATGAGCACTTACACTCTACACATACCTAGGAAACCTCACAACACAGAGGAATTTGTAGCTTGAAGTGTAGTGTGCTCAGAGTTTCAGCAGGAATAATTAAGCACATAGAACTCTGAGAGAAACATTCTGTAGAAGGCATTTGAGAATTTTCTGAAGACGATAATAAAGGAAACGCATTGAACAAATCTGTTTAAAACAAGAAAAAAGTGGAATACATCTATATTATGCTTAATATTAAAACCAATAGACAGAAAATCAGCAGAAGTATCATTTGAGGAGACCCTGAATATCGATAAATACATTGCCTCCACAACAGGCAAAATAACTTTATTCATGAAATCAGCATGTACGGACTGTGGAATTCAGGTACTCTATAAACCCAGCAATTTTTCAATTTTTCAAAACTTAGACACACATATTTCTTTTGGTTTAGGTAAAATATTTTACAAATTTTAATTTATTTTCCCTGTTTGCATATTTTCTTCCATGCAGAGGAAAAGTCTATTGTGGTACCTAGAGAAGTGAAAAGTAAGTTTGTTTTAGATGTTTTAAATTTTTTTCTTTTATCTTCATGTTACTTTTATACAAGGGACAGGTGCATATTTGTTTCTTGGATTTGAAAATATTCCTATACCTTAAATATTTTTCAATTAAAGAAAAGACTCTTGCTTAAAGTCTAATGGTTCTATCTTTTGTAAGAAAATAAAACTTGGTTTCTTATCCACATTTGTGACAGTAAAAGATCACAAAAAAACCCCTAGAGTTCCACTAACTATATCAATACCCAAAGCCATGCAGCACAAACTGAAGGTAACACATTTGGCTTTCCATGGGTGAACAATTAAAAAAAGCCCATAGATTAGCTATTCTTGTACTCTTGTATTCTTTCCCATCAAAAATGAGATTCATTTCTCAAAGGAAAAATAACAATTTTAATTTTCTCATATCCCTTATCACACTCTCAATTTTCTAATTCAAAACATTCATGAAATAAGTAATTAAATTGTTGCAGGTTGTTTTAAAAAGTAAAAAATATTCTACTGTTGCCCAAATAACTGCCAAAATAGAGGCAAATGCTTTTGAAATAATGTCATTTTGTTTTGTAAATGGTGCTTTAACAGCAACTCTCTGTGAATAACAGAAGTCCTGTAATGACAGTTTCAAATATTCAATTAATAAAAAGTGTTATGAAGGAATGTTGTATATGCAGAGTTTTTGTGTCATTCTATACTTGTTCCCAAGTTCCAGGTGCAAATTTTGCTATCATTCAGTCAGATCTTACAAAAGAAGCAGGACAGGTGGATGGGTATTGAGTCACCACAACAAACTCTTAGTTACAGCAGGTTAATGGGCATACCTTCTTGAATTAGCACTTAAGTAATAATCTGGTGTGCATATTTGTTCCAGTTTTATCCTTGGCACCACATTCATTCTCTGGACATTAAGCTGTATTTCTGAGCTGCTTGTAATAAGTGATCAGCTTATGAAATCTTGAACATGTTGCACTCAGTGGATTCCGTATCGCAAATATATGTATACACATACATATATTTACATATATATACATAAATACATGCATACATACATAAGTTTGTTTATGTGTTTCTGCGTAAAATAGCTGAACTTCAATTTATACTTTTAGAGAGAAAAGAGGAGAAGAAAAAGAGTGATGAGAAGAAGACTACGACTGAAACTAAGATGAAAGGTATGGTTTGGAAACATTTCTTACTGGCCTCATTCAGCTTTTACTCACACTTCTGGTTCATTTCTCAATGTTTTCTGTTAAGTTAGTCCTATGCTTCCGGCTGTATTGTCCTTCTCTTAGTTGCTCAGTCACTATTTGCATGTTTCCACTTCTCCAGTATCTCATGGCTAATGTGTTCAGCATCCACTATTTCCTAAACTCATTTTCTGACAAAATAAATGTCGTGTTTGGTGGCCATCTATGGGCTTTTTAAACAGTTTAATGGACACCATATATAAGAGGACATAGTTATACAGCAATACATGAAACTCATGGAAGATATCATTCAACTCATGGTACATCAATTTCTAAAGGTGGGGTAGATCTATTTATTTTATAGAATCACAATTGAAACTTGCAGTGACCAAACTGAATAGTCATGGTATCCATCTAAATAATGTTTTGGTCATGCATTTTCAGAAAGCATCTCAAATCCACTAAGGTGTTGCATCATGCGAAATATTTACGTCATTCATTATTTTTTAATTATCTCATTGCTACTGGAACTTAAGCTAAAAGCTGCCACATTTATGCACTTATGATTTTTGTCTAACTTTTGATGAACTATTAAAGGTCCAAATCATCCACAGTTGATGCATACTGATTAATTTTCAGTTTCAGCTGATTGCTCTGTGGCTAGTTGGCTGCAAGTGCTATAAGGGAATAATCTGAACACCCAAACAAGTCACATTTTTTTCAAGATGTGCTCACCAGGACTTGGTGACTGCATATTTGACTGTATAATTCAGAGTACTAGCATATCAAATTACTCTCTTTAATTAAATCTTAGAAAAAACAGGAAAAAAAGAGAAAGCTCATGAGAAGACATCTGTCCCTGAAATTAAAAAAGCAGGTAAGAAATGGAACTCCAACTTTCTCTGCAGTGTTATCTGACTATTTAGTATAAGTACGTTCAAGTTTTAAGCATTTAAGATAAGGATGTGTGTAGCTCATTATCATTGAAGAATCAAAAAAAATAAATAGATACAGGTGTATCACAGCAAATATATAGATATAGATAAAGATTATATAGATAGAGACGTATGCATGCATTGTGATTATATTATATTATATTATATTATATTATATTATATTATATTATGTTATGTAACGTTATGTTATGTTGTTATGTTATGTGATGTTATGTTATGTTATGTTATGTTATGTTATATTATATTATATTATATTATATTATATTATATTATATTATATTATATTATATTATATTATATTATATTATATTATATTATATTATATTATATTATATTATATTATATTATATTATATTATATTATATTATATTATATTATATTATATTATATTATATTATATTATATTATATTATATTATATTATATTATATTATATTATATTATATTATATTATATTATATTATATTATATTATATTATATTATATTATATTATATTATATTATATTATATTATATTATATTATATTATATTATATTATATTATATTATATTATATTATATTATATTATATTATATTATATTATATTATATTATATTATATTATATTATATTATATTATATTATATTATATTATATTATATTATATTATATTATATTATATTATATTATATTATATTATATTATATTATGTTATGTAACGTTATGTTATGTTGTTATGTTATGTGATGTTATGTTATGTTATGTTATGTTATGTTATATTATATTATATTATATTATATTATATTATATTATATTATATTATATTATATTATATTATATTATATTATATTATATTATATTATACTATATTATACATATATGTTATATATAATACAAGTAATTTTCTGTTCTACGATTTTGGGACTTTGAAAAATATAATTAATTTGTAAATACAAATGTGTTTACAAATAAATTACAAACACTGCTTTCACTCATACACTAAATCTATCAAGAGCATAATTAATTTCAAAGGCTACATGGCAGTGACTGAATGGAGAGCATATACTTTTCCATTAATTATTTTACAAGTACAACTAATTTTAAGTGATAAACAGAAATGTTACCCTATCATACCAGTAAGTGAGGGAGAAAATAGATGGTTATTTTCTGAATTTTTACTTACATCCAGAAAAGAATTTTTTAAAAGTTAAAGTTAGCAAATATCCTAAACCTAATTGATTGTTTCATGCATAAAAATATAAATATATCAATATCAAGATTAGAAATTAGCAATTTGGGTCTTGTCTACACAAAAAATAGTGTATTTTTCTTCCCCATTATTTCAGTAAATCTGCAATTATATTAAGTGCAGAAATGCAGAAATGTCTCCAGTAAGTGACACAGTCTTGCAAAACTGTCTCATTAAAATCAAGGAGAAACAAAATGCTCAGTGTAGTGGTTGGTCACTATCTGAATACCTAGAAACACTGATTCCAATTGACGCTTTATCTGCCGCTTTCTATATAACATTCCAGAAGCCCTCAAGTACTCAGATTAACCTTTCTGTGGATTAGTGTAATGCCTAAAGCCATGGAGAAAGGTTCAAAATGGGATGTAAATATTCAGGGCTATATTTACTGTGCCCTGAAGGCAAGCCTTGTGTTCTGTTTACTAATTATTTAAACCTGTTGAATGCTATCAACAGCTGAAAGCATCTATATCCCATTGTTTACTAATATTGTGGGTTACATATTCAGATTGCAATAAGCAACTGATTTCTTTGATACTGAATCATATGTGGTCTGCACAAGTTTTCCCATTCAAACATTTATGGATGGGAAGAAAAAGAGTAATTTATGTTTGGGAAAACATAAAAATGCACAAATTACCTGGGACAATTATCCTGGTAGCCCTATATGTAGATATGTCTTTTATAGTAGACAGTTGTACTCACTGGGGCAGGGATAGGGCTGAAAGAGAATATTCTTTTTCTAGTTAAGTTGCATATTTTAATGTATAAACACAGGTTTAAAAAGAACATAAGATAGCAATTCAAATATCTTTTGTAATTTTATTCTGGTTCTAAGCTTGTATTTCACTTGAGAATACAGAATTTTATAAGATTACATTTTATGGCAGAGCTGCGGCATAAAGTTATTAATATGTTCATCTTCACAAGCAGTTCCTAAATCCAGTGAGTCATCCTACCAATGCTAGAAAGACACAAATTAGCCAAACCAATATAACTGCACATTTCTGTCCTTTTTATTAGCTCTGTAGGTTGCTGCGTTTTTGGAGTTTACTAGCCTTTGTGTAAGAAGATGGTAATCCATAATATATTCCAGCTACACGTGTTGCTGTTATTCCTCCTTCAGCTTGTTCTTTGAATGCATATGCACTTTCTACCTTTGATTGGCAGCACCCATTGCTATCCCTAAAATGTTTTAAGCCTGAAATAATTGCCATATTTGATCAACAGAATAGCAGTGCATAGCCCAATTTTGAAATGAGGTACCTCAATGTCTGATAGTCTTTTCATAATTTGGACAGACACAGAAAATCCACCTCTGGGCACTGGAATCAGCAGAATAGATAAGCATCCAAAAGCAAAGAACAGCTTCCAATTTTCTTACCTTCTCCCTATAAAAGGCTAGGCAGAGGCCATTACATTGAAAATAAACTCCTCAACCTGGTTTTCAAACTCTTGTATTGCCTCTGAATGTTTCAGATTTGTGTCTCATTTAGCTTCCCCTGACCTTTGCAATCCATGAATCCGAGGTGTTTTCAGGGCAAGCTGCCTTCCCACTGCCACCCACACTCATCCCCATACCAGTGGGCAGCGCCTTCTGCTCCCGGCACCCAAGTCCCACCACTGCTCCACACCTTTGTTTACTTTCCCCAGAAGACTTATCTCCAGCTGGAGGTCTGCTAAGCAGGAATTCTCCATAGAGGAATAGTGGCATGTACAGGCTGTCAGGCTCAAGAGAGAGAGAGTGGAAGAGGTGCTCTGAAAGCACTAAGTGATAAAAACATCTCTAAAATAATGTTCTGTGAGAAACAGTTCTCTATATTCCTCTCCATCTCTCTTGCTCTAACAAGGAATGCTTGTAATTGCAAATACTGAATATATTTGCAGATTAATATTTTAGATTGGTCCTTTGGTCCAAGGCACAATTTTATCTCTACTGCTACCGAATGGAGGTTTTTTTATTGCTCTTCATTAACTGTATTCCTGTGATATATTTGTTTATTTGCATGCCAGCTCACTCTTTCTCCAATTCTCTCTCCCTCCATTTCTCTCTCTCTCTCCCCCCCCCTCTGCTGCTGCAGAGGATCGAGTCATCTAATATGAAATGTTCTCAGTCTTTAGTACAGAGCAAACTGAATGATTCTTAATTAGCTTTTAAAAATGCATTGTAGATAAAACCACATTAATCCTCTGACCTTCAGCTCATACAAAAGCATTGTGTTAATTGTCCTGAAAAATAGATAATTCCATTGTTACAAACTCAGAGGTCTAACTTAAACAAACATAATCGTCAGACACAAGGGTCTGGCACAGTCAGACTTCGGAACCTTTTACAAAAATCTATCCAGTGCTACTTTGGATGAAGGATCTGCATCTCCAAATCCCCTTCAAGGAGCTTGCTACACCTCAGCAGATATAAGCCTTTGCCAGGCTCTCCCAAAGTTTGTCCTGGTGATATCAGCCCAGGGGCTCCAGTCTTCAATCTGACTGAGAAAAGGGATCCTCTGTCTTAAAGCTTCGGTGCCCAACCTACATGAAAATGAATATACAGAGTCTGGTGCTTTCAGGCATTAATACTTGCAGATTTTTTTCTGATGGTCCCTTTCCCAGAGTCTGGAGCTTTTCTGCTTCTTCTTGCATCAGCTTTCCTAGAAATGATATTCACATCAGCCTTTGTTTTTGATCATTGCAAACTCCTTTCCCACTTTGTTTTGGTTCTTAAAATAAACAACTTAGGCAAAATGAGTTTATAAAGCAATAAAAATCTCAGCCTGGATCATCACACCATTTCCTACCTAAAATTCTGTTTCAACTGTCATTTATGATCTTCCTGTAATTCTTGCATTTTTTTGATAACAAATCTTATAACTGCTTTAGAAAGATAGTCAGCGTCTTCTTCTCCACTTTCCATATGGGGAAATTCAGGTACAGACATGCAATCCAAGACAGTTGTCCACACATTTATCTTCTGTTTATACATATCTTCTGAAAGCTAAACAAATGCTAGCTGGATTAAAGATCCCAAATTTTTGTATACTTTCATTATTTGCCTCATGATAAACCAGAGACATCTGACAATGCAGCTGTTGTCTAGGAAGAAAATGGTTTTGCTGAAATCATAAAAATTTATCAGCAGGACTAGTGTTCTAGAATCCCTCGATTCTGTCACACCAATGATAAATGTTTTAGGGCCACCACACTTAAGTACCTCCCCGAGCAGTTGTGATGTGCAGATCTACTTGTCCCAGATCAGGGAGCATGATCTGTCTTCCATTTTGTGTGTTGCTATATGCATGCTCCCAGCAGAGGGTACAAACCCCTACAAAGGAGCATTGGAGCTGCTCCATAAATAAAGGAACTAGCTTGCAGTGGTTGCACACCCATTCTTTGGATGCATCTACCACACAATCACAGAATCATTTAGGTTGGGAAAGACCTTTAGGAATATTGAGTCTGACTATTAATATAGCACTGCCAAGTCACACTAAACTGCATCCCTACACATTTGAATATCTTTTAAATACCTTCAGAGCTGGTGACTCTACCATTTCCTTGGGCACCTATCTCCAGGGCTTGACCATCCTTTCAGTGAAGAAACTTTTTACAAAATCCAATCGAAACCTCCTCTAAACAACTTGAGTCCATTCCCTCCTCTCCCATTGCTTGATATCTGAGAGAACAGACCAATACCTGCCTCACTGCAACCTCTTTTCAGGTAGTTGTAGAGAACAATAAGGTCCTACCTTAAGCCTCATCTTCTCCAAGCCAAAAAAACCCAGCTCCCTCAGCCACTTCTCATAAGGCTTGTAGTCCAGACCCTTCACCAGCTCTTTCTTCTCTGGACACACTGAAGTACCTCAATGACTTTCTTGGAGTGAGGGACCCAAAACCGAACAGAGGTTCCAAAGTATGGCCTCAGCAATGTCAAGTGCAGAGGGACAACCTCTTCCCTAGTCTTGCTGGTCACGCTATTGCTGATGCAGGTCAGGATGCCATCCACCTTCTTGGCCAGCTGGACACTCTGCTGGCTTGGGTTCGGCTGGCTGTCAACCAACATCCTCACCTCCTTTACTGCCAGTTAGCTTTCCAGCCACTCCTACAACAGCCTGTAGCACTGCATGGGGTTGTTGCCATGCAGGTGCAGAACCTGTCACTTGGCCTTGTTGAACCTGATACAATTGGCCTTGGCCCATTGATCCAGTCTGCTCAAATCCCTCTGCAGAACTTTCTTGCCTTCCAGCAGATCAACACTCCTGCCCAACTTGGTATTGCCCATAAATTGACTGAGGGGTACTTGATCCTTTCATCCAGATCATTGATAAAGATACTAATATGGTAAAGATATATTTATGATGCATGATACTGTGTCATATGTTTCACACCAGGCAGTGTGAGCAGAGGAGGGGAGTGGTGATGTCTCTGTCTGGATATCACAGTAAATCTTTGCCTCCTGAATAGGAAAAGTCTCTGGGGGATTAAAGTTACAGACACTGAGGTACATTTTAATTATGTCACTGTAAAATCCAAGTGAAGTCTCTCTGCAGTCATGAAAGAAGCAGACTAAAAGTTAATCTTGGACATAAAAGTTGAAAACAGTTCCTTATGACTGCCACAAATCTGGGATAACCAGGTTATTTTTTGCTAATCTATTACCCAGTGAGATCAAGACAGCAAGAAAGTCTGTCTTTAAGTCTGTCTTCATGGAGGAAGAATGTTAGTAGTAGGTAGACCAGAGTGAAGGTGACAAGACAAGAGCAAACATGACTGACCAGGTCCGAGCAACTTTTTCCATGGGTTGACCACGGACGCATTTTCTTTAAAGGACAGTCCTTGTAATTTGAGAACAAACCCACAATGGTTTAGTAGGAAATGGAGGGAAAAGATCATTTTATACAGCAACAGTATCTTCTTTGTTATTGTCCTCTATATAGCCAGGAAGAGAAATTCCTTCTATCATTTTTAAATTCCTGGTCTGAGCAACAATTAAAAAATGCATTTAATTTTGTGACTAGCTTGGCTCAGCTTCTACCTTTCCAGTCTTAATACTAAGCCTTCCATTACAATAAAAGAACCACTACTGACACCTGGTGGCAAATTTTCTTTTTCTTGCAAGCCATACGCTTGAGGGCTTTTTTTGTTTGCTTTCAAATATGGCTATTTAAAAAGAATTTGCTGAAGTAATGATGAACCTACTACTTACCTCCCATGCTGCTTATCCTACTGGTTTCATGGCTAGAAATCTGTTGGAATGTCGTCTAAATGTGACACTATTGTGAGAAGAATAATTTGAAAATGTAGATACTTTCAATACTGTCAGAGAAGTAAATATTAATTAAAATATACCTTATGACAAAAATTATAATTAGGGAAAAAGACGTGCTTGGCTAACACACTGATTTAGAGAACTAGATGCGCACCACACGTCCTGAAAAGCTTTGGGCTGATCTAACTGCAATAGATTGAATGCTTCATTGGGGATACAAATGTTGATCCTAGGTTTTTCCTGATGAGCAAATGGGCTGTACTTGCAGACATTTGTAGGAAGACATCACTGTTGCCTCTCAAGAGCAGGGTTTGAAATTCGTCACTCTACCCTACCCACTGCCAGGAGTGTATTTCCAGCTGAGTGTCTGACAACTTTAAGGAGCCCAACTTGGACACTGTGATGTGTCTTGTGCTCCCTTGTGTGAGATGTCACACGACAGATGTCAGCAGATGGGAGGATGATGGGTGGTTTTGGAGGAGGCCACAAGGAAAGAACTGCAACAGCCAGTGAGATATAGAGGCAGTTACAATTTAGGTTGCTTACAAGGAAAAAATTGAATTGTGAAATCAGAACAAGACAGCTAAAGTATTTTGAAAGTGGTTGGTCATATACAGAAAATGAAACATGTTTATTTGGAAATTTTCTTGTGGCTTATTAAACAAAGTGTGAGGAAAAGGTAAAAGCTGAGTCACTTAGGAACTGGAGTGCACATATAAGTGCTATGATGCATTTTGGATTGACCAGACCTGTTTTCAGAATGGCTGCTACAACAATAGAACATAGGAGTTTTGAGTGGTAGAACCCTCTCTGACTGGTTTTTTACCTTTTTTTTTTTTTTTAATATGATGAAAAGACACTGTATTGAGTTGACCCTGGCCAGCTGCTAAACACCCACACAGCCACTCATTCACTACCCTCTTATCAACATGATGGGGAGGAGAACATAAAGAGAAAAAGTGAGAAAACTCATGGGTTGAGACAAAGACGCATTAATAAATAAAATAAAGAGGAGAAAAACAAGTGATGTAATCACTCATCACCTTGCCAAGCAGACCAGTGCCCAGTCAGCTGGAGCAGAGGACACTCTTCCCCATTCTTCCTCTACTCTCAATTTTTATTGCTGACCATGGCATAATATTGTAGGGAATACACTTCTGGCTAATTTGGTTCAGATGTTCCAGCTGTGTCCTCTCCCAACCTTTTCCCTGCTCCCATTAGGTGCAGAGTGGGAAAATGAAAAAGCTCTGATGTTGTGCAAGCACTGGTTGGCAATAGCCAAAACTCAGGTTTGCTAACAAATCCAAACCACAGCATCATACAGGCTGCTATGAAGAAAATTAACTTCTCCCTCCCAGCTGAACCCAGAACAGGAATCTACAGTGTGCATTTATTTGCAGCTAGATTTAGAATGATTAGGAGAAGAGAAAAATGTAAAAATTAAGCAACAGAAATAATAAGTAATGAGTTGCTTTGTGATTTCTCATACAGACGGATGTATAAGAGCAATAATTAAGGAAACACAGTGTGTTATGGGTTGAAAGCAGTTTTAGGAACAAACCACTTTAAAGCACACACACAAACCAAAGGAGGGGCTTAAAAACCTTAGAAGTGGGTGATCCTTCTCTAGCATGTTTCTTACCAATATTCTTTTGACAGCTTTCTCTCCTAGACTGTTCATCCACTTATACATTTCTGCAGGGGTTTGGCTTGTTGTGGGTTTATACAACTCCTAGCAAAGCCCCTGGCTCTGATTTCATCTTAATTATGATTCCAATTGGTAAGATCATTATATGAATCAATGCCCATACACTAAAGCTTATAAAAAGCACCTAGTTTTCCCAGATGAATGACTACAGCTTCAGGTTTCATCTCCTCTACTACAGGGCAATTCATTCCTGACTAGTAACTTGCTCATGACCCTATTATGCATGTTTGGGCCCATTCTGGTTTTTCCTTTCCCACTGCTCTTCTCCTAGATCCTATTCATAATTCACTTGCAGTTTCCTGACATTTTTTTCATTAGTAGATGCTACTGCTTTCACAAATTATGCACGCAGCCATCAGCACTAGTAGCATTTACTAACCCACAGAAATGCTGGATTAGGATTCCTGCACTGTTACCAGAAAGTGATATAATTTACTCTTTTTTTTCTCTTACACAAACAGGCTTTAAAGGCATCTCTTGACTTTGATAACAATTTCCTGTTTGTGGGGCTTTGTACAGCAAAATCACAGAAAGAGGAGATGGAAATGACCTACTAGGTCATCTAATTCTTCCTTCTGGCAATGCAGGGTAATTCCTTACAGAATATTTTCAAGTGCTTTAACCAGTTTAGTTCTAAATGTCTGAAGTAACTAGGCCTCCATCAATTCCCAGAGAAGATTATTCTACAACCTCATAGATCTCACAGTTAAGAAGTATTTCATTCCAGTCTGCCTAAATTTTCCCTTGCTTAATTTTATCCCATTATTCAGAGTTATGTTCTCTTGTGACACCCAAATATAGTCTTTCTAACCTCGGGGCCCAATTCCCTACTGTCTCATGTTATATTGGCACTTACATTTACATCTGGAAGGTAGCTTTAAAACTGACAAGGTGAATGGAAAATTGAGGTTGATACTTTTTCATACAGACATGAAATTATAAACCTTATAACAGGGGACGCTGACCATGACCACACATCACCTGTCTATAAAGCACTGAAGAGACTAGAAGTTGCGTGTCCAAACTGGAGAAAGAACAATGAAAAAAAGGCACTTGAGTTATTTAAAAAATAAGGAATTTTTTTTTCCCCACAAACAAGAATAAAGTATTCAATTCATGTCTTCAGAAAGAGGTGACTTGGTTATTGTGGATACTAAGTACCTTTGCAGAAAAAGAAAAAAGTATTCCTGCTACAATAGCTCCCTTTAACGTGATAGGGACAGTTAAACAAGAATGAATGACTGGGATCTGAAGCTAACTGAATCCAGGCTGAAAATGAGGTGCATGTTCTTAACACTAAGAGTGATAAACTACCACAGCACAGGGTGGATATTGCTTTCCCTGGTGTCTGCAGAAGATGATTGTTTACCTAATGAAAAATACACATCAGCTGAAAAGGTGCCCAGCTGAAATATAGGAGTCCCTGACAAGAAAATGTCAGACTAGATAGCCTGATGGTGTGTTCTAGCCTTGAGTGTTACGGAGGTATACCCTCAGAAATATACATAATGAGCTAAAAGAGAATGTAGTGAAGAGTCAATGCAGGAATGCAGCTGGAGACAACTGCCTTGCAGGTTCAATTGAAAAACAGAAATTCCTTTCTGCATTACTTTTATAAGCCTTTTTAAGCTGAACAAATAACTGGTAGTCATTGTCTAAGTATTTAGTCTTCCATGGAAAATAGAAAACCCTGCTTTCCTAATTGACATTTCCAGAAATCCTCAAGACAGATATGGTTATTTAGTAAAAATCAAATTGTATCTCCCCAAACAGATAAAACCAGAAGAAGAAAAACAGGTTCACAGCGAGGGAGAAGGGAAAAAAATCTGGCAGAAAAGAGATGCAGACACAGCAGAAAGGCAATTCCCATGGTCTCTATGTGGCTTGTCGTTAAGGGAGTCTGCTCCTGAAAGAAGACAAAAGGCAGTTCAAACATATCCTACACCAAAACCTCAAAGCACTTAGTGGACTTTGAATTCTATGCTCCATCATCATCAGTGATTGACAACATCATTTCAAAGCATGCCTAAAGATGCAGCGTGTCACCTGGTGGATATACAAACATGTCACAGGCCAGACATATAACCCTCATTGATTTTCTGTGAGAACTGAGCTCTTAAAAATCTCCTCCGCTTTTGTAAAAAAGTACAGAGGCTCCAAAGTCACCATGGTGTTTCTGTGCAAAATTACCTATTGAAAGAGTTTTTCAACTGGGAATGGTAACATTATCAATACCTAAACAAAACCAAACACTTGTACCATTCCAGGGCATGGTTAGCTTTCAAATATTCAAGAGACAGAAATTAGATGAGATGCAAAGAAAGAAAGAGTTAGAGTTAGAAAAAAGTTTTTCCTGCCTTCCCATTGTCTCTTCTTCACCTCACAATAAGAACTGACTCAGTCTGACTCTCCATAGCAACTGATGCGGTGACTCTCAGGTGGAAGACTCATCTCCTCTTTCCTTTACCAGGAATCAGCTCTAGGGGGAACTGGTCCTTTCCAAACCTTGCCTGCTGTCATGTGAAAAAATGAGATTTTCTAAAACCCTTAATGTTTGATTAGTCTGTCTGTGTCCCAAGAAAACTGAGACCCTTGTGCCCAACCAGCCTGTCAGGGTCCCATTATGGGCACTCTTCACCGAGCATTTTGCCAGGTCAGAGGGAGCTTTGACTGACTTGTTCAGAGTCACATGCCAAACAGAGAGACCCCCTCCTGGATCTCCACATTGTTCCCTCTGCCAGTGACTGCTAGCACCCATTAAGGATTCACATTAACAGTTCAGAGAATAGCACTCTATTAATAAAATTGTGACACGTTAAGCTTGAAGGATTGCCAGTGATGGTTTCTGACTGCAAAAACGTATTCAAATAAGTATACTAAAGAGATGATCATTTACAAACATTATATACAGGTCTTACCTAATATGTGTCCCTGTGGGGGAGGAGAGAGGTCCAGGTCCATTGACCGACCTGAGACATTATGACGGAGTCTCCCCTAACTTCTGCTGATTCTTAATTTACTTTTTTATTATTTGTACGTTTTATTATTATGTACGTTGTAGTGGCATTTGAGTGAGTTTAGTCATACATCTGCATCTTTACTCAGTGCGGGGTGGTGGGTATCTCAGTACAGTATCTGAGATAATCTTGGGATTGGGACATGCATCAGTCCAAGGAAAGTGATTCGAGTTGCTGACTCAACAGCAGGTCTTCATTCCTTTATCTCTCTTGGCTTTCAGCTCCTATGTGGCTTACCAACTACACAGTACCATCGAGTTCCCCCCTGTGCAAGGGTTTTGACAGAATCTGGCTGCAGTCTCCACTCCACTCCATCCTCTGTTCAGTCCCCTCAGATAGTATTGTGTGGAGGAGGTTGGGTATGTTGACCACGTTCCATCCAGGGAGTAGCAACAGAAGTCTCCTATGTGATTTCCATACTGGAAATCTTTTTATTTACCTCCCACCCCCCCATAGGTTGTACGAAGAAATCTCCAGCACAGAAAAAGTTGAGTATTCACTGTCTGTAGCAGCTGCCCTGTCCATGAAATGTTAGTAGCAGACAAATAAATGCAAGGCACTTTTCAGTGACCCTTTTGCTGACTATCAGGTGTTGAATGCTTTCAAGTCAACACTGAATATTGCTTCATCCAGATCTGATGTTTTGTGATGTTCTTTTCTGTCTTGGACTACACAAAGTAAGAAGAGATGTGAGAGAGGAAAATGGTGGATGGTGTTGGTAAGATCTGATTGACAAAGAATTAGAAATGTCAACTCTTTAATAAATAGAGACAAAAGGGAAGAGGCTTGGGTTTGCACTACCCCTCACTTTTTGATGAGTTGGCGAGAGAATCTTCCTTGAGCAAAGCAAGGAGTAATTTAGTGTCTGACAGGCAACCTCTGCTGACATTGTATTGTCAATCTCATAAAGAACTTTTTGGGGAGATGTGATACTAGAAATAATCAAGCTTGAAGGTGATAAACAATCTAAAGTCCACACAGGCAACCAAATAGACAGATTGCCTTTGGACTTTCAGATATATAGAAAGAACTACCTGTGCTGTGCAAGCAGCTGGGTGGCATAGCTTTAATTAAAGAATCTAATTTATTTCCTCAACCCTCTTTATGTTGGTCTGGGGATTAATGTAATGTTTATTTTTCCAGTCGTACCCAGAAAAAACAGGATTAGAATATGCCTATGCCTCAAACAATACAAAATTATTCTCTTTAATGAAGAAAAACTGTTCTGTGCCCTCAAAATAAGATGTGCATCTGAGTTAGCAGGCCTGATATTTGGGATACTTATTCTGTGCTAAATGCCCATGCACAGATACATCCACCAGGTTGAAATGACATAACTAGGCAGTGTTATTTTCTGCTGTTGCTAAATAGACAAGTTCATGGCTTGAATCACAGTTAAAGTCAGTCAAGAGGAATCTTCAGAGTCTGAGATCAGGATGATTTTCTCTCTTTTCTTTTGCTTTACACTTAAAAAGAAAAAAAAATTGTTTCCCTTGACCTTGAAATAAAGCTTAAAAGCTTTTACTAAGTTTTGATGAGTACGTATTAGATAAAGACATTCATGTCACTGAATTGAAAGTATACTTCAGTCCTTTGTGTGCCTTTCCCCTATAAAGGTTCATAGATCAGAGGTATTTCTGATTTAAAATATAAGCTTATATACACTTCACTTTTAGTTATGATTGTTTAACCTTTCAGTAAATGTTCCCAATGGCTATGCTTGTTCTTCTGATCTGTTTTTCAAGAAGCAGAGCCAATTTTGTGGTTTGTTATATGTAACTCTGAGAGACTAAGTCAGATAAAGTATTATCGAATGATTAGGAAAATAGAATAGGCAAATGTTCTTTAACGGAAGACCCATACATAACTGGTTATAAAAGCATTGATTTTTAGCTTGATTGCAGTATGTTCTGCATGAAGTTGCTTTCTTGCAGTTTCTGCCTCACTTATGAGAGTATAATTAGAGTAGTGTGTCTCCTATAAAGATGAGTGGATAAGCATTTCATTATTTAAGATCTCCCTTCTCAGAGAGTGAGAATGTTGACAGCCTTTGTGTTCAGAAATATGAAAATATCTTCTTCCTAGTGATGTCTATAGATTCCATCTGTACATCTATCTATCCAACAGACAGAAAGAAATGGAAAAGTGTTGAAGAAGTACAGAAAGGGATATCACAAGGATGTATAGCATACATGCACTTAACAAAGCCCATTTTAACTCAAAATTCTCTTCTGAATCATTCAAAGAGTATTGGTGCTGAGCTTTATTAAGAAAAGTTTAGAGTGCATCCCCCAGCTGCTTCAAGGAAAGATAAAAAATGCTGAAGAAAATTCTCATCTCTTATAACATTTACACTAATTCAAATGAAAGGTTATTCCAGGGAAATATCTGGTTCCTAAATTTTAGGATGTAATGTTATTACCTTTGCTACATAAAAAAAAAAATTACCTTTTCTTGAAAGGACTGCAGTTTCTTTAATTAGCTGCACTTACAGCTTCCTGTGTGTGGATGACTGCAATCTCATATCATGCTCCTGAGTTTTGCTTTTTTAAACCATGCCTGAGGAACACAGGAGATAATATAGAAGCATGGAACCTTTTCGGCTGTAAAAGACCTTTAAGCTTATTGAGTCCAACCTTAAAACTACCACTGCCAAGTCCGCCACTAAACTATGTCTCCAAGTGAACACACATACACTTTAAACACCCCCAGGGAGGCTGACTAACCCATTTCCCTGGGCAGCCTCTTCTAATTCTTGAGCATCCATTTTGCAAAGAAAATTTCCCTAATATGCAATCTAAACATCTCCTGGCACGACTTGAAGCCATTTCCTCTTGTCCTACTGCTTGTTACCTGGGAGAATAGCCAATCCCCATCGTGCTACCACCTCCTTTCAGGTGGTTGCAAAGAGAGTGATAAGGTTCCCTCAGAGCCTCTTTTTCTCAAAGTCAAACAACCCCAGCTCCCTCAGCTGCTCTTCATAGAGCTTGTGGTTCATACCCTTCACCAGCTCCACTGCCCTTCTTAGGACTCACTCCAGCCCCTCAGTGATTTTTAAGAAGTGAGGGGCCCAAAACTAGAGAGAGGATTTGAGGTGCAGCCTCACCTGTATCGAGTACAGGGACATGATCCCTGCCCTAATCTGTCTGGCCACAGGATTTCTGATACAAGCCAGGATATTGTTCATGCATGAGCATGTATTTAACATGAACAATTTTCTCTACCTGCTCTGCAGTGGAGAGACTGAATCCATTCCAGCAATTACGAAGTAGAAAGGAGAAATGACCAATCAGTGGAACCATGAACCACTATTATACTTGAAATTGGCCATTTCCCAAGAGCAAGCTTTCTCTTACTGTAACTGAATCACTTCTCTGCTCACATCCCTCTTCTGCTTGCTTTCTTTTTTGCTCTATTGAGCGAACCCGTTTAATGATCTTGGAAAATCTGTTTGAGATAACATTTAGTATTTTACCCATGTGCATTGCCAAAACACTTTCTGAAAAGCTCTGGGGCTTTAGGTTGCTGTCTGCTTCTGATGCTCTGGTGCCCAGGGCTTTCAGGCACTCATTGGCTGCCCTGAATTTAGAGCTGCCTTGCAAATGGTGATAGACCTGTTGGTGTGAGGAGAAACTGCAGAAGAGACTTGGAGACATCAAAGAAATCTAGAAACTATCAAAAAGCCTGCTACTGTGAGTGGAGAAGAAATAGAGAAAAAGCTGAGGTGAGAAGGTACCCTTCTCAGAGAGTGGATGGAAAATTTTGCCTGTTTTTCCTGCTTTAGTGGAAAATTATCTGTTTACATTTAAGAATACTATCACCAATTTTCTATTGTAATCAATAGCAGAGGAATTTTAGTCAGATAACTCCTTTTTCATTGCCCTACACTATTCAATCACCTTTACATGCCACATTGGGTAGCAGCATTTAAAATTTTAATTTTAAAATTTCTATCTTATAATCCAGTGTCATGTTGCTTGAGGAAATTTGATTTTAACACCAAGAAACTCTATATCTGCCCATTTTTACCCAGTTATAATAACATTAACTGCAGGGTTTTTTGGGGTGGGTTTTTTTGGGGTTTTTTTTGTTGTTTGTTTGTTTGTTTTNTTTGTTTGGGTTTTTTTTTTGCGTGTGGAAATCTCTGCAGGTAAAAGATAGAAATGTAAAACCTGCAGTCTGGGATTGAAGGCTTAGGTCTCTGCCAATGAATTTCCCTGCTATTCCCATTATTCTCAAAGCAAGATAGTTGCTGGTCAGAGAGTTTTTTGTTGTCTTGTAATGGGTCAGGAACAACTCTGAAGCAGTAGTGGGTCTGAAGCTGCACCTTGCTTTCCCTTGTGCACAACTTCAGCCTCGTTGGTGAAATGAGAGGCACCTCATTGGTGCCTTTCTCATGCCCACCAAGAAATGTTATTTTGGAAAGGCAAGATTTTTTGCCAGAAGTTGTCACAGAGCATATGGCAATATCATGCTCGGTGATTAAGACAAGGAACAAAACCAAGTGTTGGTCCAAACACAGAACTTTGCAGATGGAATAAATGTTGATATTTTAAAACAGCTTTTATGCTGTCAAAATTTAGGTGTTCAGGCATATTACGAATTTAATCATAGATTAGTATGAGAAGTTTTGATAAAGCCTTCATAGATTTTAAGTCTACTAAGAAGAAGAAACAATATTTCTTTATTTCTTCTCAGAATTGTTGGAATATTAGTTGAAATCAATACTGTATTGTGGAAAATAGTTTTAAGAATTCCAAGTAAATGAAAAAATAAAGAAATGTTAAACCACAGTATGTTTTAATAAAAGGTTTGACAATGCTTATTTAATTACTATATGCTCAACAGCAGCTAATTTTGAAAAATGCTCAGCTATCTGGGGTGTGTTCCTTTCACCACTGTAAATCACATTAGCTGCAAATTGTGGCACTTAATGAATTGTTTCTAAATTCTGGTACATCTGCTAGCTTGGGAGCAGACAGTAGTGAGACTGGTCTCTAGGCGACTTTAATTATGTTTTCCATTCACATGATAGAAGTTCTCAGCCATCAGATGCCACCTGCTATCATTTTTATTTCCAGTCATGTGAACCCTTGCTCAGGGCAGAAAAGGGAACCTCAGCTGTCAGACTTGTGAGGTGCAGTGTCATGAAAACTCTGCTGTTGCATAGTACTTGCAAAGCCAGAACCAAGCTCCCAAAGCATGCTCTCGATTGACTGTGCTTCGGTCAGTAATAAAAACCAGGAGTTTTTGTTTTTATTTCTGAAAAACCAACACAGTTTTGGCTTCAAAGTGCTGGAAAGCATTATTTTTTATTTTCAGCACAATTCTTTCTGATTCTTGAAGTTTCTGTTCATTTTTCTGGCATCTTCTCTTTTTATTCTCCTACTTTTAATCACAAGATGAATTGAATACCTATGCCAAAGTAAACAATAGAACCAAGAAATGAGGGAAGGTTTGTGTGAGTCTCATTAGGAACATTCTGCTTGGAGAACTT
Source organism: Cyanoderma ruficeps (assembly GCA_008694505.1). Lineage (NCBI taxonomy): Eukaryota > Metazoa > Chordata > Aves > Passeriformes > Timaliidae > Cyanoderma > Cyanoderma ruficeps. The sequence continues at coordinate 50,129,971 of VZDJ01007749.1, forward strand.
TGGTCATGATGTGTGAGGCATTGTCTTCACACAACCTATTTTCTGTGGATGTGTGTAGACTATTAGCTAGTCAGTGGGGTTTGATTAAGTCCATTTTAGTATGTGATCATCGGGTAAAAACCAGAAGTTGAAAGTGTTAGCTGAGATTTCAGGTGAGAATTCCTCCTTTAGTAACTGCTTAACATTTTAATTATTCATTTAGATCTTGATTCAGTGAATCTTATCTTCCAGAGGCACCTAGTAATTCCCCAGTGTCTTGGTACTTAGTTGAGACCAGCAGCAGAGGAATCTATTGGGATACACCATGTTTGATTAGGATATTTATTAGCTACCATGCAACTTGGACACTGGGGTTGCCCACTGATGTTGAAATTGGTTTCTGTTTGAAAATTTGATATTACCAACAGGTTCTTTGGTAAGCTTCCAAATAGAAGGGTTGTTTTAGATACAACATATACAGTAATGTTTCTAATAATTATAAGGGTTTTAGCTGCTATTTTAATGTGGTGCATCATTATCTGAGCTATCAGTGTACTGACTCTGAAACACTCGTTTACTTAAATAATACTTTAAGATTTTTTAAAACCCTTAGATATGTTTGAGTGATAGATTACTAGGGGAAAAGGCACAGAGAAGTCTTTCAAGAGAGTACAATTCGATGTCCATGTATTTCCCAGAACTTCCTTTTAGTTATCAAAATTATAGGTTCCATGGAGCTGCTGAAGATCTCCTGTTCTGAAATGTACAATGTACACTGTATTACAAATCCATTGTTAAAAAGTTGTAAAAGTTTTGTGAGCCCCAGATCTGGAATTCACTTCAGAGCAGTGTTTGAAATATTCCATTTTGGAAGTTTGTTCAAACTCAGACAACCAAACTCTGTACCTGAGCACTGGGGCATCCTTGTCTAATAGCTTATTACCAACCTCCTAGGGACTCACTGCTATGAAAGGCACTGTATAAGCTTAGAGGGATTTTTTTCTCTTGCCTCATGTGTAGTTTAGATGTCATTTGTAGTTACTGTGTACTGGTAGTTTACTTCAAACGAATGCTGATAGAGGCCTGAGGAAAAGATCGAGCTATGTGCTGAAAAGAGGCAAAAAAATAAAATACTGCTTTCCTGTTCTACTGAGATACAGCTGTGCTGGCTGCCAAATGCTCATTCCTAGATTTAATTCAAAATTTATCGTTTTACCTGTAGAGATAAGAACAAAGTCAGATCATGTTTGTTTAAATATTCGGTGTTTTTTAATAAAATATTTTTTTATATATTACTGTACTTTAGTCTTTCACAAGAGTCAATAAAAGAAAAACCTGTTCATTCATCTGAGGAGAGCTTATACAAACATGCTTACTTTTTGAGACCGGAATACAATTGTTTTCAAATACCTCCAGAGAATAACTGTAAAAACAAAAGGGTGCTTCACAGTGTTCCACAGACGATGAATTATTTCATCAGCTTAGCCTTTTAAAGTCTGTTCCAGGTTTTTTCAAGAATAGGAAATGGATAGGGCTCTCAGAGGTACCCAAATTTTGAATTGCACAGTATTTGGGTGGTTTACAGGAGCCCTTTAAAAAGACCTAAATACCAAATGTGTCTTAAAAAATTTCTAGAGAAATTGTTTTTTTTGGAAATTCCTCTTCTTAACTAACATGAAAAAAAAAATACCCCCAAGAAGCAAGAGAACATATTGCTGTTATTTTTTAAGAAAAAACCATAATGGATATTAAAACCTGATTTAATATATGTTCCCAACCACACTCCCATAATTTAAGAGTTAAACCCTAGACCTGTGCAAAGTAAAATGAATGAGATAAATTTGTCATTGTCTCAAATTGCACCAGTATAACTCATTGGTCAATTCATTTTTGGTGTTGTTTTACACTGAGTTGATAAGCTATGTGTTAGTTATGCCTTATAACAGGAAACCATTTTTTGCAGATAGGTCATTTATCTCATTGAAGTGTTATACCTTCAAAAGTACTTCCATGGCTCAAGACCCTATACAACCTCCTCTGGAAAATTTTCTGTAAATCACTCCAGCCTGGTTGGATAAATATGGCTTTAGAAATAAAATGTGAGACACCTTGGCTTGAAAAGAATATCCTAACACTATTTACATGTTCATATTAATATGTGCTAGTAAAATCAATTATTGGTAATTTTTCTGCACTTTAAAGACAAACAAAAAAATTACACAAACTCCCCAAATTATAAGATTTTCTTACTGGAAAAAAATTTCCAGCTATTTAATATATTTATTATATGTTATATATTTCAGATGATGGGAAAACACATTGATTCTTTCAAAATAAATTATGGGTTTAAAATATATGAAAGTATGTTGCCCTAATAAATGGCAACTTTATGAAAAAGGGAAATAAAGAACTTGAGGGCTTTATTTAGATCCAGTCTGTTATTGTAAATGATGCTGTCAATTTATTTATTTTTTTATAACCTCCAGCAATGGAAGATTATTGTGATAAATGATTCATACCATTGCAGTATATACCTTTCAAAATTTCCATATCTGGCAACTAATAGGCACTTCTTGAAGGCTTCAATAGGCTCCTTAGCCAGATAACATGGCTGGAAGCTGCTTCATGATTAATTTCATCTAAATGTGGTAATTATCATACTTTGAAGTAATGCCTGCAGAACATGCTTTCACAGAGAGTTAGTGGAAGCAGAGGATTAACCCAGAAATATTTCAGTTCAGAGCAGTATATCACCCAAGTAGAAATATATTTTCTTCCAAATTTTTCAAGATTATTAGACTACTTGGCAGTCATTCATTTACCTTATCTCATATCAACTTCTCCACAGCAATTTAGAAAGCAACAGAAAAAGAATCAACTTTGTATTAGTAGTAATGGGATAGTCTTGGGTTTGAAAGCAATTTAATTTGACAGTTTCTGCCCTGAAGTATTTCTTATGTTAGTGTTTAAGAGCACAATTCATTTATCATTCATATATGTTGTGGACATAAGCATTATCCTGCCTGTATTCCAGGCACGCTATAGCTTATTAGAGAGGATGTTAATTACCCCATAACCATCCAGGGGAGTACCTTCTACCACTGCTCTATGCATGCCTTTGCTCCTGTCTCACAGGATCCCCACGTATAATTTTGTGGTTGTACAGTGAGACTAGCGAGAAAAGTATGTGAAGAACCAAGTATGTTTCTAAAAATGTGTGATTTTGTACCTGGTTAAAAGCCCTGAGGGAGAATAGCACCAAGAATTATAACAAAGAGAGAAGTTAACTCTGAGTTTTTCTGCACACTCATATCACCTCAGTAAAAACTCCAGATCTCTTGGCCATCAGAAAAAAAGTCCTGCAAAAAAGTTGCACAAAAATCCTACCTTAAGTGAAAGGGAGACTGAACAACCTAGTTAATTCTTTCTGGTAGATTGCCTGGCTGTGCTGCATTGTGATTCAGCTAAGTCATTTCAATTTTATTCATGTCAACCAGGGATGAATTTTGCCTGCTCTTACATGGACCATAAGTAGGACTGAGCTTCCCCAGGTTCAAAAGGTGTTAGGCAGAAAATCTATACTAGGCCTCAGATGTGTGATTGCCAACAGCTGCAGGAAGAGAATGCCTCTCATTGTGTCGGTGTTCTTAGGCTGCTAGCACAACCTCCCTTGCACCCTGACAAGGTGCACATGGTGAGCAACCATAGCTCAGCCACTGTGTATGAGCCATGGTAACTCAGTCATGTCTCAAACCCCACCTATTACCCCACCAAAGTTAAACAAGCGTGTTCAGGGTCACTCAGGCTTTCCTGTATTTGCACTTAGGGTTAAATTAGTGCCACTGTACCATGACAAAAACAGAAGTGGAATGAATCACTGAGTCATTCCGATATACTTCATAGCAAATAAGCTGTTTTGCCTCTAAAGTACACACTGTAGCTTTCTGTCTACCTTTATCTTTACTGTGTTTTTATGTATGTGTTTGTTTTATTTTCTCTTTCAGATAAAAAAGAAGCTGCTGTGTCCAAAGAACTCAAAAGTAAGAAACTACTATCTCTTCTATATGCCATGCAGTTTCAAAAAGTGCATTTCATTAATCCAAAAATAATAGTGAGTTGTTGAAAATACAAAGAAGAAAGTAGCTACACAGTTTATAATTGAAAAATGCCATGTTTAGATTTCTGCCTCCTACCTTCTAAATCCATTCTTATATTACTTCTAATTGCACACTAGTCTTTGTGACTGACACTTCTGCCTTTCACTCTCTCCTATCACGGTCTTCAAAAACAGAGGTTTCATAGGGGAGGAAATGTCAAATTGAGGTCTCAGCTGAATGTGATCGCAATGGCAACAATTTTCATAAATAGACTAGGGAGGCTCAGAGTTCAGCATGCTGAGGTAGCTCTGGTTCCAAAAGAGAAACTTCCATGGCTGAAGGGAGATGAGAATTGTGCTCTTTTGAAAAAATAGCCAAAAAATGCTCTGAGACCATAGTATCATTTAAAAGGGAAGAGCTACATCTTCCTTTTCTGCAAATTTGCAAGCGTCAATGCCTCAACACAGTAGGGACAGTAAGACAATATCTTTGGTAAGACTTCACCTGTTCAGCATTCTGTTCTGAAAGTACAGTATATAAGAAAAATTAGGAAAAATATGGGGCTTTGAAATCTGATTCAAATTCACAATTAAAGAGTGCACTGACTCTCATTTCCGTGTATGAACTTTCGTGATTTCTATGGCAGAACAATCTCCCGCCTTCCCTAATTTTGCAGAAATTTATTAGAAGATTTCTTTTGGCAATGAAAAAAAAAACCTTATAATTGAGTTCTTATGCAAATTTTGCAGAAATATTTAACAAAGCATTTCATAGACTTACTCTTCAAGTAATGTCCTGTTAGTGAAATAGGTACCTATTTTCAAACAGGTCTTAAAAGACTTATTAATTTGGACACATAAATCCTCAGAGCAGCATTTGAGTGCCTAAAAGTGACTATAGGAGAGCTGGAGAGGGACTTCTCACAAGGGTGTGCGATAACAGGACAAGAGGTAATGGCTTTAAACTGAGAGTAGATTTAGATTGGATATTAGGAAGAAATTCTTTACTGTGACAGTGGTGAGGTGCTAGAACAGGTTGCACAGAGAACTGTGGATGTCTCCTCCCTGAAAGTGCTCAAGGCCAGGCTGGATGGAGCTTTAAGCAACCTGGTCTCATGTAAGGTGTCCCTGGCTGGCAGCGGGGTTGGAACAAGACGATCTTTAAGGTCCCTTCCAATCCAAACCATTCTGTGATTCCTTTCGTGGGAGAATTCCACAGCAGTTGTCACAGAAAACTTCCCATCTCCATCACTAGTGAAATACGCAGAGTGAAATTTGCAACTGAAAGTAGTTCATGTAAAGATGCAGAATCATTAACACTTAAATATTTTGTGAATAACAAACTGAAAATGATATGCTTGCAAAAGCAAGTTTAAATTTTGGGCACTTTTGTTTCAATGCTACTAAAAAGTTCTATAAAAATTAAATAAATTACAGAAATTTTTAGTCAAACATATCCTTAATTTTTTTCTCAAAATTATTTTAGCTGCCCAGATATTAAATATTTTAAATCAAAATCTTAGTATAACAGTAAGAATCCTTTGTTTTAACTGATGCTATGAGAAAAAGCTTTTAAAAATTCACTGTCATTCATACTCTTGCTGAGAGCTCAGAAGGGGATAAATGAAAGAGTCCTGTATTAGGTCCATTTGACACTTATAAAACATGTGTGTTGGATCTCTTCTGCAAAAACAGGCACTCAGAAAAGTGATACTAAGTAAATTCTTCAAGGTCTTTACAAATTTCCCTGAAGGAGGGGTGAGCATCCCAAATAATTACAATGCTGTGCTAATAACTAAGTCAGGATATAATTATCAGCAGTGGGCTTTTAAATGGATGGGAAAAAAGCAATTGCACACATGCAAACTGTATTTTGTTTTCATTCCATTTCAGAAGACAATCTGATGCATCTTTTATTAACTCCTCAAAAGACTGGAGGGGAAGGACTCAAAATTACACTCCTGATTTAGCCATGTTCTTTTTCATTGTAATAATACAGTGACAGATGTGAAGGATTAACTAACTTATTTGTAATTCTGTAATTCAGCTTGTGATTAAAATGATTAGTTATTTCCTCTCAAGATATGAAAACGTGAATTTTAATTTAAAGAACCTTCTAGCTGATACAAAAAGTCCTTTATGACCATTGGTGGAGTTTAGCTTATGGATATTTGTTAAACTTATTGTGGTTTAAGTACAGTTTGTTTTGGTAGTTCCTGAGGATAAACGCGATTATCTAAATGCTAATAAAGAGTGAACAAATCTAGTAGCTTACTTAGGTTCTTCTACTTGGGGCTGAGATTCCCCAAATCCACTTAGGGATGCACATACCATTCAGCATCAGGACCTTCATTCTCCAAGGACATGCTCTAGAAGCAAAGACAGTATAATGCAAATGCTTAAAAGGCTAGAGAAGGCACATGTCTCTGCTAGGAGAATGCAGCAATTACTCTTTCAGTTGCAGGATCAAACATGAAGATGTTCTCCTAATGTTTCTCCATTCTTCAGGATGGAGGGAGATTCCTGGTACAGCCGTCTGTGGATGTACTTTGCAAAAGCAGACCAATTTCAACTCTTCTAACCAGGACCAGTTTCAGATTAGAGGAAAGGGTGCCACTGTGAATAGCTGTGGAATCTCCTGACATACCACTCCTGAATTCACAAGAATGATGCCTCAACAGCTGCCAGAGGCTGCTTCAGGACCTTGTGCTCTCAAAGCTGCAAGATCAGATGCAGAAACTCCCAGCACACAGCTGCTGCCTGAGGGGCAAGGCCATGCTGAAACCCCTACATGCCTTCTCTCCTCTGCTTTGCCAATAGATACAGAACTAGTAAGCAGAAAAAGCTGAAAGAAGGGATTCAGTGCCTAACAACCAGAGCTTAGTAGCCCTTCAGCTGGTTATTCTGTTGTAGCCTCTGAATTTACTGAAGACAACTCAGCCCTTCTCCCTTTGGATAATCTTTGTTTAACTCTTCAGTTAAAAAAATCTAACAGGCTTCCTCACTGGAAGCCTTTCCTCAGGTTTCTGTGGGGTTTTTAAAATATAATGCTTTGTAATAAATTGTTTAATTTTTAATTTTTTTTAAGAGTCAGCAAAAGCTCCTGCAGCCAACCCATCCATCAAAAAAGCAGCAGCACCAGGTAAAGGAGAAAAATGTTTGCACGTGTGTATTTCTTGTACTCTTGAACCAGTTTATTGCATCATAGCACCATCTGCTGGATTGCACATAAGCCAGTGGGTTTCGTTATTTGTCAGGGTGGTTTTTTGCCTGTTTTGCTCTAAATCATTGTGATAATTTGTATGTGAAATATTTGCTAAGAAAAAAAAGTATTTAACACCGATTTCTAGAATCATACTTCTTTCTAGTCCTCCTATGGCAACTATGAGGTTCCATACTGGGCCATACTGCAGGGCTTGAGATTAAAAAAAGAAAAAAAAAACCTGAATGCAAAGTCTGATTTTAAAAGCAATATTTACAGAAACTAGTTACCATGTGAAGCTATATCCAAGCCCTTTGAGAAGAGGATCTGATATTTCAAAGTGCTGATGTCACAGTAAGTTGTCAAATGCAGCTCTTAGATAATCATAAATATGCACTGAAAAGACAAGCAAACTTTTTAAACAAATAATGGCATAAGTTCCTAACTGAATTTAGATTGAATTGTAAAAATCTAATAATTTTTATTTATTTGTGATCTCATCTGCTTCACAGTCACCTTCAAAAATTCCACATCTCATTTCTGCTTAATTAAATAAACCCCAATACAATGAAAAAACAACATAAATAGTCATTATACTTGTAGTTTGACTACATTTTATATTAACTATCAAGCAAACCCTCAGGAATTCCCATATGAAAATTTGGAGAGCATAAAACCATGATATCATTGTAGTCTAAAGCAGGACTGCTGGTGTTGTTCCAGACTGTGCTACTGAGCTGTGCCTGGTGCTAGCATCCCAGCAGTGGCCAGCCCACACTTTCTCTGCTGCTTCTTGTCTCCAACTGATCCCTCTGTAGGAATCTGAGATATTTTTATTTCTTTTTTTTTTTTTCCCTTTAAGATTGCTTTCTATCTACCTTTCTCTGATTCAGACCGTTTCAGTAGTCTATCCCAGAGCTCTGCTCCACTGAAAAGGGGAATAGTAACTTACACCAGTAGGGGTGATTGGGAATTGGTCAAGGATCAGTGCAAGCCAGGAACACCTGCAGTTGTCTCTCTCCCAGAAGGACTCATAGCCTGGAATCACAGTGGATGTGACTATTGCAGCCCATATTGCATGGCTGTACAATGCCCTGTGTGAAACAGGCCTGGGCAGCACCATTTCCCCACCAGTGCTCCCTGTCCCTGCCTGCTGTTTGATGACACCATGTTCACCTCTGCTAACACAACAGGGATAACAGTGAAAACCATATCATTGCCATGGCTTACAGCTAAAAGCTGTCCTAGGAATGTGTCTGTGGCAGGGCCTTCAGCCTGGATCATTTCAGCAAATCTGGCTCCACAAACATTTATCTTCATGTCACTGATAATTTCTTAAAGCAGCTTTGTTGCCAAAGTGTGTTGTATAGATAGAGCCTTAGAAGTCTCAACAGTACTCTGTAGAAATTGTTATGTTAGAACCATATGCTTATAATTAATTCATTCCACCTGCTTGCATCCAATATTTGTGTTTATGTTTGAAAAATATTCCAATGAGTCTGCTTGTTGACAAGAATGGTGATGACAGTAATCTGCTTAAGATAAAGAAAGGGGGAAAACTGGCATGGCTTCTTATGGAAAAATAAAATAAGTTTGTCTGTTCTGACACATTTCTAAATATCTAGTTTGCCTTAAAAATTATAACGAGCAGTAGGATTTGAGTTCTACATTTTAGCTTCCCCTCCAGTGCTCTGAAAATTAATACACTGCCAGAATAACTCACCATAGCAAAATACTAAATATGCTTGTTTGGCAACATCATAGGCAGACTGTTGCCTATTAGCACAGTAAATTAAATACATTATCCAATTTCATATTTCATTTTCTTCCACATATCTTATTACATCACAACTTGTACCCAAGAATGCCTAAAGCTCAAGGTTTACTTCTCTTAACAGACTGAACAGACTGAGAGCACAGCTGGTCATCTCACAGTGCATCTACATCACATATGTTCCTGATCTTAATGTCATTGGTTGAGAAATCCCTGCCTAATTCAACATGCACTATTTTTACCTCCCTATATGTATCTGTATACAGAGAAAGAAAAGAAAGTGAATATGGAGTTTGGAAGTCTATGAGAACTGGATCTGCAAGCTGGAAGCTGCTCTAGGAAACCAGCCTTATTAAATTTCCATTACTTATTTTTTAAACATTTCCAGGTTTCTCTAACTGAAAAAAAAAAAAACACCTCTGACAATCATCAGAAACTGGACTTGAGATCCTAGTATTTGGCTGTAAAGCAAAATTGTTTAATAGATATATCTAAGCGATGCTGTTCTAAAGGGAGAAATCAGAGTTAAAGATGTTTTGTTACACATCTTCCTCAGTTACCCTGTTTTATGTTGCTCCCGTTCTAAATCCTGCAGCCATTCCCTCTAATTTTCTGCATGGTGAATTGTCTCCCCAGCTGTGCCAGCAGAACAGGTCTGAGAGTGACCTACCCTTACAAAATCTCAGTCTGTCCTTTTGCCCTGAGGAGTGGCACAGGTTTCTTTCACAGGATTTCCTCAGGGACCCCTTGTGTGCTGGGCCCAGAAGGCTCTCCCTGAAGGGTTTCTCAGAGCCAGGGGTGTAGGTGGTGAGTAGCTACCTCATCCTGACACCCTTTGTCAGGAGAGGGGACTTGGGGGAGATCCCCCTCCTATTCCCATCCCTTTAGAACTTCACACCTCAGTCCTTATCATGCCCTGAAGCTGTAGCTAATTCTGCCAGGTGAATGTTCCAGCTCTCGGTGGGGCAGAGACATCACACCTCAGTTTACTAAGTTTGCTGGGTCTGTTTTGTCACTGTGGGAAAAGCAAGTGCGTGGAGGTGCAAGACAGGGGCAGGACCACAGGCTCAAACCATTCAGAGAGCATTTCCAGCTAAATTAGCAGGAGCGTGACTGCATTCCCTGGCAGGCAGAGAGGAGCCTCAGTGCCACTAATCTCATGCACTCCTGTAGCTAGGGAGAGGGATAGAAACAGCTCACCTGAGAGTCCCTCTCAGGAGATGGCCTCACTTCATAGGCAAGACTCCTGCACCTTCTCTAAGCACCAGTGACAACTTGATCCCCCGATAATTTGTCTGATTTAAAAACCAGTTCTAACTCTTTTCAACACTGCAAAAATTAAATCCTAATTGCTGCTTAGAATTTCCCTGGAATGGTCTTGAAATTTTAAATTTAATTTTACAGTATGTTTAACAGATTTTGCACTGTCACTTAACAGCCTAATTAGTGGGTTTTAATGCCTAATTTTCCCCGTCTTCCTCTCCACACACATGCAAAAAAAAAATCCTATTCATCACTCATTTTGGGTTCATAACAGAAACTCTTTTGGAGCACAATTTCCTCCTTGAATATCAATAAAAGTTAGTCTGGATCCAGAAAGAATAAAATAAGTATGACAGACAATAGCTAATTTTAAGTGCTCAGATGTCAGCTGCATCCAATCTGCCAAACTGACTGCTGGTTGTACTAGAATTATTATTACTTTATTATGCCACCAATCTTTCCACTGTTTGTAAGAAGCAGAAAGAGGACTTTTATATGAAATTATATAGGAAATGGGTTCATGGGGTAAATACACAATATTAGAATGCAGGCTATACTGAAAAACTTGGTTAGAGGATGGGTTGTATAGGTTTAGATCATTCTGCCTAAAGTAGGAAGAACTACTGGTTTTACTGGTAATAGGCACTATTTACTTAGCAGGGAAGTTATTTTAATTCTTGGTTCAAGATAAATGATTGTAACTAAAATGGCAGCAGGAAAACTATTGTCATAAGGTTTATGGCAATAATCAGTTTTAGTCTAAATAAAAAGGAGAAAACCACAGAAGTTTGTGAAGTAGGTATGTTTGAAATGTACAAAAGGTTTATCGAGGAACTGGGTTATTCATTATCTTTTAATTATCACCTGTAGATCACAAGTATATAGAAAGCTAAAACCATATGTTACAGAAGATTAATAAAATTCAGCATTTCTATTGAATAATTTAGCAACACAATGGAACAGGAAAACTTACGGATTATTTGTCAGGTTTCTCAGATTCAGGTCTCAAACCGCACGCCAGGGACGTATCTTACTCACAGCACCACACCCTCTGCATCATCCATCAAACTATGTATTCTCATCTTGTGCAGACATGTAGTCAGTACAAGAGGAGAGACTTCAAAAATTGGGGTCAAGTTCATGTCACACACCCCCTGTTAGTACCTTTAGAGACAGGAAAAGGGGCCTGTCTCTCACTCTACAGGGACATAGCAAAGTTTTCAACCCTCCATTCTCCTCAGGATCTGATGTCTGAGTGCCTCTGTGTGCCCTGAAATTTCTCTTTATAAGCAGCCACTGCATCTGGTGAAAGTATCTCTGCATGTATTTATGTCATACAGATGTCACCAAGAAAATTATTCTGGTAGCTGGAGTAGACAGTTCAATTTTCTGTTCCCTGAAGTTAACCCTCTCAGACTTTTTCAGAACATAAGCACAGCCATTCTCAGGGTTTATATCCAGGGTTTACAGTCTATGTCTTCAAGGACAGATGTTAGAGGTAACTTATTGAATGCGGTTCTATCCTTGTAGTTTATTTCTGTACAAAATAAATCTTCACTCAGATAGCAAGTGTTTATGCAGCAGTAAACAAAATAATGAAGCCCTACCTGTATTAATATTGCTGCTCAGGGTCTTTCGATTTAGATCCAGGATTGTTCTGTAGTCCTTCTGAATCACCAAAGCTTTCTTTTCAGTCCATTTTAGCATAATTCTTCCTCTGTCCCACCTTAGTTCTTTGACAAGTTAAATATCATATCTTCTCTGACTCAGGAATTTTCTTTCTGGTTTCAGTGGGCTGGTTCCAGGCTTGTCTGGTTTTGCACAGTAGCTGGAAATTATCTGATCTCAATCCCCAGCAATATGCTGAAGGACAAGAGAAACTGGGTCTTGGTCCTCAACAGTTCGTCCCAGGGTGCTTCCCCTAGGCTTTATTGGAGCCTCAGAGCTGACTCTGCTCCTGGTCTGCCAGGAATGATTGTCCCCTCAGCAGCTAAAGCCTTGCTTCTGGTGCAGTAGTCCATCACTCAGCCACTTAATATCTGCAGGAATCTATTATGTGGATGGAGATGTATTCCACAAATCATTTCGACCCACTGACATTTTCATCCCAGCTGAAGTCTGAGAAAATATTACAGAACATGATGTCCTAAATTGTCCACAGGATTATGTAAGATGAGCCATTATCTGACTCTGAATAGGAAAGGAAAAATGAATTCTTTACTTATGTCACAATAGATGATGCCCTGAAAGGGGAAGAATTTTCTGTTGTTAGAAGATTTTACTTTACAACCATGAATTCTTTGCATATAGGATTTATTTAAATAGAGCATGAAATAGCTTACTTTACACTAAGCTTTCTAATCTGAAATTCAGTTTTTATTCACTAATTTTTTAATGTTTTTGAGCAAATGGCCTAAAAACCATGATATTTTTACTACTTTTGCTAGGATGTTGAAATTCCCAGTCTCATAGCTTGGCACATTATTTTGCATTTATAACTTCCCTAGAGTATTCTCTGTTTCGGGATAATATAGAGTTAAAACAATTTCCAATACTTCCTTTCAGTTCACAGTGTGTGTGAAGACACTTGCACTGTAAATGCAGACTTGTTTCTTTTTTTCTCACCAGATATTTGCTATGCATCAAAGTACTTTTGCATTGCTAACACAAAGCACTACTTTAAGAGCAAGGCAGGGGGAGCAAGTTAACTACAAAAATTATTTTTATTCATACATGAAAGTAACAATAATGTCAATAAAAGAGGGTCAAATTAAGTGCAATTAAAAAATCAGAGCTAAAAGTATTTTAGAAATGTCTACTCCCTACAAAAAAGGCATTTTAAGGTGCTTTGTTCTGAGGCTGGCAAACTTTCATAGCCCTGAACTTGTTCAATGACTCAAATGCACTTTTGGATAGAATTGGGCCCAATTTCAACAAGTATTTAACATATCTTTAACTCCATCTTGAATTCACGTGTTGGAAGAGACCTTTAAGATCATTGAGTCCTACCCAGCCCTAATATCTCAACTAAACCATGGCACTGAGTGCCACATCCAATCTTTTTTTTTTAAACACATCTGGGGATGGTGACTCCACCACCTCCCCGGGCAGACCATTCCAGTACTTTATCACCCTTTCTGTAAAAAACTTTTTCCTAATATCCAGCCTATATTTCCCTTGGCACAGCTTGAGACTGTGTCCTCTTGTTCTGTCAGTTGCTGTCTGGAGAAAGAGACCAACCCTCCTCTGTCTACAGCCACCTTTCAGGAGGTTGTAGAGAGTGATAAGGTCACCTCTGAGTCTCCTTTTCTCCAGGCTAAACAACCCCAGCTCCCTCAGCCATTCCTCACAGGGCTTGTGTTCCAAGACTCTCTCCAGCCTCGTTGCCTCCTCTGGATGCACTCAAGAGTCTCAACATCCTTCCTAAACTGAGGGGCCAGAACTGGACACAGCACTCAAGGTGTGGCCTCACCAGTGCCGAGTACAGGGGAAGAATGACCTCCCTGCTCCTGCTGGCCACACCATTCCTGATCCAGGCCAGGATGCCTTGGCCTTCTTGGCCAGCAGGGCACACTGCTGGCTCCTGTTCAGCTGCTGTCACCAGTACCCCCAGGTCCCTTTGCTCCTGGGCACTGTCCAGCCACACCATTCCCAGCCTAGATCACTGCAGGGAGTTATTGTGGCCAAAATGTAGGACTTGGCACTTGGACTTATTAAACTTCATCCTGTTGGGCTCTGCCCATCCATCCAACCATTCCAGGTCTCTCTGCAGAGCCCTCCTACTTTCTAACAGATCAACACACACTCCCAGCTTAGTGTTGTCTGCAAATTTACTCATGAAAGACTCAATACCCTCATCCATGTAGTCAATAAAAATATTGAACAGAGCTGGCCCCAGCACAGACCCCTGAGGGACACCACTGGTGAATGGCCACCAGCTGGATGCAGCACCACTCACGACCACTCTCTGGTCTCAGCCATCCAGCCAGTTCCTAACCCAGCAAAGAGTGCTCCTGTCCAAGCCACGGGCTGCCAGCTTTTCCAGGAGTGTGCTGTGGGAGAGACCGTCAAGGCCTTGCTGAAGTTCAAATAGACAACATCCACAGCTTTTCTTGCATCCACCAGGAGGGTCACCTAGCAAAGCATTCAAGGGCATGCTTAAGCTTTGTTGAATCCAGACTATCACATATGCTACAGAAATAATTATTTTTCCAGGCATTAATGTTTTGGAATTGGTACCAAGTTCACTTTGTGAGAATGGGAATAAATGGGCCTCATCCAGTTCATTGCGATCATTATGAAAATGCCACTTGATTTGCAGAGGACCAGTGGTGCGGATTAAGCTTTTCTATAACATATATGCTTGTGTTACATCTACAATTTATGATGGACAGTTTTGATGCCATTTCTTTCTGCCTGTGACAAAAAGCTTCAGACTAAATAGATGGAACTGAATGCAGTTGAATTGCATCCAGGCTTTTCTTTTCTTTCTTTTCTTTTCTTTTCACAAAATTATTATCAGATATTTCCCAACAAGGTAGCAGATTTCAAACAAAGATTCTGATACAGAGAACTACCACCCGCTTTCATTTTCTTCACAAAAAATCCATCAGGGAAACTATTTTTTGCCCTCCTCAAAAGAGGATCAAATATAGAGGAGTGAGTATATGTTGATGATTTCACCTTGTAAGAGGTTTCCTTGGTGAGTTCTTATTCCAGAAAGAAATGTATTTGTACAGTTCATGATCTTTATAAATCAAAGCATAAAACAGCAATGAGGTTTTCTACAATGATCAAGAAAGTAAGAATAGCAATGAAATATAGCAGAACACATACTCCTTGGGAGCAGGAGAATGGGAAAAATCTAGTTTGATGCAAGACTTTCTCGTCTGGATTATCTCAGATCTAACAACATGACAGAACTCATATTGCAACATTAGTTTAGTCCCTTCAGCAGAAGGGACTAAAGGGATCTCCTCTTTATATAAATGCTTATATTTGCAATATTCTTAATGACAGGATATCTTGGGGAGCTTTACCACTTTGTCTCATTTGGTTTTAATTAATGAACATAATATGAGGTTCTGAGAAGTTTTATGTATAGCTTATAAAACCAAGATTTCAAAACAATAAGAGCAAGCTAACTTTCTGCTAAGGATTCAAGTATTTAAGACCCTGTATAGAATATGAGTACAGTAGGCCTAACTGAAATATTTGTGGTAAAAGATAAACAACAGTACAGAAAGCACCATTTTTATGCAGCTACTGAGTGCAAACAAAATGGTGTTGGTTTATTAACACGTGGTGCATCTCACACAACAGAATATCCACTTGAAATGTCATTTATTTAAACTTTTCCAATCTATGTCATTCCCAATCCAATTTTTTATTTTCCTGAACCATTCTTGAACATGAATGCTTGATCTGAATTAGGAAATACCAGGTGCACACACACGCTCATACATGTGTGGACATGTCTTTATAAATTATGACAGGAAATCAATTGTTCTTTCCTGTTGGGTAGCAGAGGGTCACACTTTGTGAATGTCTATCCTAAAGATTAAAATACACCTCAGCAAATTTGCCAGCCTAGATGCTTTTCAGTACTGTTTTTGCTTTAAGGAATAATGTGGCTTAGGGAAGAGCTACAGAGGCAGGCTCAGGTTCTCTTCTGTCTCCCACCTACTCTGGATTGCCTAGGAGTATGTCACTAATAATGAAGCAAAAAACACATTTTTATGGTTTTATGGGCATGTTATACATAACTTTGCCAGTTTTCATAAAAAAAGAAAAACTATTTGTTTAAAACATCAGAGCAAATAAAGATGGTAAAATGTCAAACTAAATCTACTCTTAATTCCATGCATGGTAGAAAAATACTATATTATCAGCAAAACTTCCTTGAATAAAAATATGCTGTACAGTCTCATATGCATGGGAAAATGGTTAAATATAAAAATAATGAGAAATGTCATGGCTAATGTCTAATGTGTTTATAGCTGGCAATATCCTTTCATGTGTCATACGAGCTACTTGAAAGTACAAAAAAGCAAAGAATAAGACATTGAGAGCAAGCAATGATAACTTGTGGCAAACAGGAATGATCTTGATCTGAAATTTCCTGCAGTCTATGGCTTGTGCAATTAAAGCTTTCAGTTCATTCCATTCAAATATCAGGACATGAATCACCTGAAATCTCATATCATGTCATATTTCCCAGAAATTCTTGATGTCAAATTCTGTTATTCATTTTTATAAATTTTCTCATGGAAATGGATTTTATTTCATATTCCTCTGGAAATAAATCTACTATGAAAGAAGCCCTATAGGCCTTACCTAATGTTTGCCGTTTAGGGGAAAAATGTGAAATAAAGCTAAATAAATGAATTATTTTATACTTTCCCAAAACACTTGCTGAGTGTTGCTAGGATTGTTCTGGTCCCTGATCTCCTGTGAGCTGAGAGATCTTAGACTGAGAGAGAAAAAAATTTGCCTCAGAACCACTAGAGACAGAATTACATTTTCTTTAGTTTCCAGGAAGCTGTCCTGAACAATAGTAAAACAGAAACCCCCACAATACCAGTGAAAATGACAATTTCTAGAACGAGTCCTAAAATATCTGCATGAAAGTGAAGAGTCTGAAGAGCACTCAGGCTACTCAAAACCAAAGCTGCAGATGTTATGATTAAGAGCATTTAGTCAGCCAAACCACTGAGTCCCAAACCTTTGTCCTCTCAGTTTTTGCTGTATTTTTCCTCCTTGACCTGTATTGTTGGCAAAATTTGCTCTCTATTTCCATCACTTTTTTATATTGCTCGGAAAATCACAACCATGACTCTCTTTTTTTGATGGCACAAACCTGCTTCATGATCATTTCCACCAAAATTTCATTTCTCATATAAAATGTGTCTTTAAAAAGCCTACAATATTTTTAATATTTGTTATGTGATCAATACACTAAAATGTGTTTTATATAACTATATTAAGACTAAGTCCATGATTTCAGTCAATTAATCTTGATGCTTTGAAATGTACATTTTGGCTCAAAGATACTGTTTTTGAAGTTATAATGTAATTCCATAAATGGTTTGGGAGAAAAAAAACAAACTTTTTTTTAAGAACTTTGTTCAAAGCTTTATTTTGGAAACTACACTTTCCTTTGAAATATATATAAGATGACTCTTCAGAGAGATTTAAAATCTCCTATAAAAAGGAGTATTTTATTTCAGATAGAATGGAAATAGGTTGTTTGATATAACCTTTTTTGGGGGTGGGAATATGGAGTAATGATACATTTTGTTTAAAACTTAACAATTGTGGGGTTTTTCATATTCAAGATCAGTCTTTCCCTTCCAATATTAATTATTTTCATAGCTCTGCATGAAGTATATGTTTTTAATTTGCCCACTGTGCAGTCAGTATTAGCATTGATTACAAATTAATATTTAATGGAAATATCATTCATTATCATGTTGTTGATAAACATATTTAGTTTTATGTTGGTAGTTCTTGTTTCCTTTTTCTTATTCAATTGAATGATAGGTCACATCTATGAATAAGGTTACTTTTAGTGAGGGTACAACATTCAGAATCACTTTGAACATGGAACTTTGTATCTTGATTCCGGAGTGGAAACTGTTTAAACATTAATGTTGCTCAACTCTATACCACAGCTTTAATACAAACATAACCCATAATAAGGCTGGAGAAAATACAGCCATCAGGTACTGGTGAGAGATGAGCTTGTATTTAAAAAACACTTTGAGTCCTGTGCAGTTTTGAGCACTACAATATAAGGACATAAAGTTATTAGGGAGCATCCAGAGGAGGACTGTGAAGATATTTAAGTGTCTAGTGGAGAAGTCATATAAGGAGTGGATGAAATTATTTGGTTTCTTCAGCCTGGAGGAGACTGGGGTAGATTTCACTGTGGTCTGTAACATCCTCATGAGGGGAAAGAAAGTAGCAGACACTGATCTCTGCTCTGTGGTGACATTGACAGGACCTGAGGGAATGGCCTGAAGCTGTATCAGGGAAGGTTTAGGTTGGATATTGGGAAGTGGTTCTCCGCCCAGAGGTGTTTGGGCACTGGCACAGGGTCCTCAGGGAAGTGGAAGTGGTCACAGCACCAAGCCTGACAGAGTTCAAGAAGCACATAGAAAATGCTCTCAAAGCACATGGTTATTCTGTGGAGAGCCAGGAGCGGGACACAATGATCCTTGTGAATCATAGAAAACCCTCAGTTAGAACTCAATAATATCCTTTCCAACTCAGGATATTCTATGATTTGATTATCCTGTGGTATATCTTGTGACCAGTCAGCTCAGATACTCTTGAATTTAGGAAATGTTCCTGTGTGGATCCAGACTAGCACAGCACAGCCTTTCCATATGCTGTTTAAAAGCATCTGCAGACAGAAAAGGCTTAACTATNGGTATTACAGAAACTACCATCAAAAAGTAGGTGTCCTGAAGAGGTATAGTTAGTTTGCAGACCTCCATTTAAACCACCCTGAAGCAAAACTGCAGGTGTTTTAACCTACACTAATTCTATGGTATCCTTTTAGCACTTTATTATAAAGATGAATCCTTTGCTCTCCCTTGTTAGCGGCTAATCTGGCCTTGTTTATCCAGTGTGAAAACCACTGAAGAGATTGATTACAAACATAAAGGCTTTATTTTGACATACTGGAAAGCAGGGAAGGACTCACTGAACTGAGAGTCCACAGGACTGTGCAATATCCAATGGCCAATGGGAACATGAAAAATTATTGTCCAAGGCAATCAAGCAAATCATTACAAGAAGAGAAATGTATGGTTTATTTTCTTTTTCAGAACAACATAAAAAAGAAAAAATAATGGAATCTGGTAAATATTCTCTCCTTTTTATCTTACTTTTAAACTATCCTAATTTTTAAATTAATTCTTGTCAGAAGCCAATATTTGATAATTTTAAAAATTTGTTTTTACAGGGAAAACAACAAAGAAAGAAACAAAAGTACATGGTAAGTCCTATAAAAGACTTTAAGTTTTAGAGTCTAATTTATCTGGTTTGATTTTCAGTTGAGATGGGATTAGGTAGATTTAGATTAGATGGGATTTTAAAAAAATAAAGCCATGAATATAATTTTGCTGGTTTAATTAAAGTTACTTAAGTAATTGAATGGATGTGCAGTGACCATTCGGTCTTCTGGAACTGAGATCTAATTAAACGTTGAGAAGAACAAGAGAGTGAAAATTCTTTATTTCATATTTTTTAAAGGTTTGTCTTTTCAAAGAAGGTTACAGTAAATGGATGGAGAAACAAACACATAATACAAGATTCAGAATGTGGAGAGTAGAAAAAAAAGTAGGCAGTTCAATTTTTTTTTATGCCAAACACCTATGCATTTTATTGTTGCAACAAGGTGCTCTTGCTTCTGAGTGGAATCCACTTCAGTTTTTCCAAATCTGAGAGCATATTTTCTCCTTTTACAGCCAAGCTTGATGACTCATTCATCAGATGACTCTATTTTCTCACATAGAAATTTGGAGCAAGAAATACCTACAGTAGACATTCAGTTTGTAGAAAAATGAATCTGTCCTTTTCTATAACATAAAAACCTGTCGCAGCCCTTCAGAATGAAGGTGTGAATAATGAACAAAAGAGAAAAGTGGTAGTTCAATTTACATTTAGTTAAGCAATTATGAAGACTAGTAAAAAAATTAATCCGAGAAAACTTATAAGAACGACTTTTGAAACTGGATCGTCCTCTGTATCAATTCTGGAAGTTTCAATATACTGAAAAAAAAAGAAAAAAAAGGGAAAAATTCCTAGCTTCCACCTATGTTGAATATCTGCTCATTCTGGAGGTTATTTTACTCCTTGTCTCATCCTCATACTTGAAAATAGCAGAGCTCTGGAAGCTCCGTATATGACTTATCCATTGGCCTTGTTTTCCACTGTTTTTAATCTGCAGGTTGATTAGTCATCTGCCATGAGACTATCTAAACAAGCAACATATGTGTGTATCAGTTTTTCTCTGCATAAAAAATGAACTCCTGCTCTGCATAGATAGGTCACATATTGACAAAGGGAAGAGGTGTTAGGATCAATTTTAATTTCTTTATTCATGTATGAAATTTGGCTCTGTGAATGTTTTCTTTTATTTTACAGCATCTGCGGTAACTCCAAAGTCAAAAGGTGAGTAATTTGATTTGTTTTGAAAATGGAAACAGAAGAATTCTGCTGTTAACTTTACTGTAATGAGAAAAAGCTTCTTGTGAAAAAAACTTTTAACGTATGACTTATTTAAAACAAACAGCTTCTTAAATTATAATGGTGTCTTCCTTGCAGCATCTCAAAAAAGGCATCCTTTCCTTAAATTTTTCATCGACCAGCTGTAATTCTCCAACAATATGAAATTCAGTTTCTAACCCAAACTCAAGCCATAGGGCTTTTCTGATGGGCAGAAAGGAGAAGTAACCAATCTTCTACAGAGACAGGACACAAAGCAATATATATCCCTATTTACCAGTCTAACTGCAGGAAAACCCAGTGACTGAACATTTGTTTTCCTTAAGGAATCTGGGGAGTTTTGCAGGGAGGTTTGGTGTAAGAGTTTTTGCCTGCTTTTCGTACATGAACTGCCGATGGCAAAATGTAGGAGGTGTGAAAATATCAATGTTTGCTCCAAAGTTTGCTCCTTTCCACAAGGCACAGGGAATTGGATGAGAAACATCAAGGACATAAATTCAAGCTGTGAAAATACAGCAAATATTTAATTGTTTTGCATCAGCGTCTGGTTTTTACAATATGTGCAATGTAAGCTACTAGCTCCAAGTTGCCTTCAAGAATATTTCAGATTTCAGCTGTAACCTAAACAAAAACAGAAAATGGAATGTCAGGTTACAAATTGCCCTTCACTCTTAGCCCGTGTTTATTCTTGTCAATGACCACCATACTTTTATTGCCTTTCAGACAAATGGGGGAACAAAGTTTAGGAAGTTCAGTTAATTAAGGATAAGTAGAAACAATGGGTTTCCATTATATAATATACGAATAATTCTGTTATTTCTGATGTCAAAAGAGCAGTCTCACAACTGAAAGTGCTGGCCTCAGCCATCTCAGTTTTACCATAGGATCAACATAATATTGAACCTGAAATTGTTCTCCAGTGTCTAAGTAATGACAACTTTTTTTTATTCTTCATTAAATAAAAATGAGCTGATTTTAGCTCTGGGGTAATTGTTGTTTTCTTAAAATTTTCTTGTTAGCAAGTCATCTAAATTTAACTTTATGTTGCTAATTTTGAAACTCAAACATAGCCTGTACTCCAGAGGAAAAATCATGTTTATATTAAAGTGTTACAGCTGTTCCTTTTGCCACTTAGTAAGAATCACAAAGGAATGCTACTATTTTCTTCTATATTCTTTTGTGATGCAGACAAATTCTAGCAGTGTTTAACAGTAGTCGTTAGTAGTGTTTAACTTTTCTCTAAGTCTGAAAAAAGTCATTGCTTTTCGATCCAAATATCTTTGTTCTACATTGTTGGTATTTATTTGTTGGTTTCACATTTTTCTGCTGTTAGTCTTAAGAGACTTAGCAGCTCTCTGGGCATAATGTGATTTTCAATATTCAGTTGGTGATGGCAAACATAATTTTTTTAAGCATATTCATGGAAGGCAAACAATTCTGTTCAAAAATAAAAAAAACAAAGCTTGTGATGAAATTCTCTTCTTTGGTAATTAAAAAAAATAGTCCGCTGGCATAGGATGAGGTCTGGGCCATTCCCACTAGCCTGTATTTCTTATGAACTATCAAACTCACATGGAGCTTTCTTGCACTTCCTCACAAGCCACTACAGCATGAAATATTTTAGTTTCTCCATATAAAAGAACAGTTCCTAAACCATAACATACATGTCTTAGGTTAACGATTTATTGATTTTCATGATGTCATAATGAGCAGCCTCTGACCTCAGGGTTCAGTGAGTGAAATGTTTTTTGTTTCCAGTGAGAATGATTTCTTTCAGTCTTCCATCACACTGAGCAAATATCTCAAAATAGCTTTAAAATCAGTGACATTTTAGAATGCATATTTTTGATGTGGATGCTAGTTATGCAACTTGACTCTTTTGGGATAAAAATATTCTGACATACTTGATTGTAGCCTACAACTATTGAGACTGAAAAAATATTTGACTGATGAATTGCTCTCCTGGGCACTTTCAGAATAAAACAATATCTGCTGAATTGTGTCTCATTCATTTCCTAAGAGCTCATGATGGAATCAGAGAAACAGTTATAAAGTACATGCCCATTTGATCTACATTATGCCAATTTGCCAAGAATTTTGTTGAGAAATGACAAAATATATGTGAGAGTATTACTCGATTTATTCAATCTATTTTTGAAACTATATTTTACTGAAAATATGGATCCCTGGTGAAGTTCTGATTTTACCTTCATGTGCATTTATTTTATTTTGTAGTGTTTCATGCAGGGATCTTCATGGGTTTGGTTTGGAATGGGGGGTTGTACTTCTTTATTTTTCTTAATGCCTGCCATTCTACAGAGGAGAAAATCATAATACATTACAATATTCATGTTACTCAAGTCACAGAGTTGAAAGACCAGGTTTAAAATAGGGAATACCTGGAACAGGATCAATTTTCACAAAGAGATCATCTTTCAGGCTGTCATTCAGAAGTGGCAAGAACTTTGAAAATGCCCAGCGGAAAGGATGACATCTTGACCTACTCAAAAAACTTGTCTCTATTCTGATAGCAACAGAGACAACCAAACCTTCTGAATCTTATTCCAAACACTTACTCTACATGGAGGGGCTTCTTATTTATACAGACTTTCAAAGTGACCACTATTACCTTGATGATAAAAGACCTCTCAGCATCACCAAAGTAGTTCATGCCTCTCTCCTGAAAAAACAAAGGGAATAACAGAACATCCTCTTTGTCCTTCCAGATACTGCTCTGCCATGTTTAGATGATGTTACTTGACAGTTCCCAAAAGTTACTGAAGATCTGTTCTGTCTCAGCAAGTTCTTCTTTACAAGCACTTGCTCATGGAAGTGGTGTTGCATTTCTGGATGCGCTGATAGCCAGAATACTGTTAGTAGTACTGGTTGTTATAGCAGCCTCATTGCTTCTCAAGGATGGATGGTTCCTCCATGATAATAACCACACTCATGGTCCACCACCACCACATACATTTGATGACGAAACACCTGATTTTCTCAGAAAGCTGTACTGCTCTTCTAGCCTGCAGATCAGTATCCAGAAAAAAATACTTTTTTTTCTGTTAATATTCTGGCTTTCAGAAATTTTACAAACCAAAACTGCTTTCATTTCAGCTAAAAAGGGTAAAAATGCTTTGAAGAAATCAATAGTTATCAATAACTCATTGAACTTATGTCATAGCTGCTTTTGCAGTTTTAATGCTAAAAATATATTTTGAAATGCACAGGGAACAGGTTTCTAGTGTGCCTTTTCGTATATTTCTTTCCATATTCAAAAAGGCTTATCCTTCAAGATATTGACCACTTCAGTAAGCATTTTAGGAGCATCCTGATATGTCTGCTCAGTGGCAGGGCTCAGTGCTCATCTTGGCTTGTCAGTGTCTAGTTCATGGTTACTATAAGTAGTACTGCTGATCTGGGCCCAGGTACCATGGATGATAATGGCAGAAGCTTACAACAAATATTAAGGGTCTTTGGTTCTCTTCGACTTCCTTTGTATCCATGAACACCAATAAAAAATTAGGTTCTTGGATAGAAATGGAATGCTCCCTTTTTTTTTCTTTGAGAATCGAGTCAAATATATTTTCAACCCAGATTTTATTTTCAGGAAAATTGAAGATTATCTTCAATAAAGTAAGTTCCCTGAGGTAATCGAGGTGCAGAAGTGCAATAATTCACTGTTTACATGGAACTTGCTCACAAACACCTGCTCACATCACAAGGGAGTAATTGATGCCTGTGAGTGGGTTAATCCCACTCACCATGAAGTAGTTCATCAACACCTGACTTTTCACTGAATCTCAGATTCAGGGAATCTGGGAACAGATCATTCCTTTGGTCCCCAGCCCACCAGCAGACATTGCAGGCAGGCCATAGCTTATTAACTGAGCTGATCTGCTCGAACCATCATGCCCAGCAGTTTCAGAGTGCACTTGAAAGGTTGTCCTGGTGGTGGCCCTGGGGCTAGACTTACAGGCCAGGCAGCAGGGAAGCAGCGAGTGCACAGAGGCACCTTTATAAGTCCTTTGAATTCCTTGACTTTCTCACCATAAATAACGACAATGACCCTCAGAATTTACTTTGCCTCTAAAAGCCAAAATCTTAACTGTGATTTGTTCTAATAAAATGACAGGGTGAAATAACAAGTTGAGAGGTTTTTATATGTGCTAATGACCCTGAAGCTGCAAAGATGTTTTCTATACCCATCAGATGGAAACTAATTTTCACTGTCCACTTTACATCCTGCCACTTATGCTGATTGTTTGTTCTTTACACTACCTTTAAACAATGACAATGAAGTTTATTTTCTTAATGCCACACTTTTTTTTTGTCCCCAACGCTGTAAATGGATAGCCTTTTAAATTAAAGCAAGGATTTTATTTAGCAAAATAGTTATAAATTATGGCTACAAAAGCTTGGTTTTACAGAAGTGTTGTGTCACTTACAGCTATGCATGTGTATTTATAGATTTACTATATTTGACCCCAAATAATTCAATGAGGTAAGAAATATATAGGTTGGCCGAAACATATAATCTTGTATATCACCAAACCTGCAGTATAAATTGTCAGAAACTAAAAGAGATACCCATATTTATGTGAGCAAAGTCTAATGGTACCCCTTCCTGCACCACCTCTTCTTAGACAGTTTCATCCTTAATATCCCTTGTCTCCCAAGATGTGTAAATGAATTTATAAATTGTGCTTCCAAAGCTTGTGAATAAGCAATTGGATAAGTCCATGCATCCTGACCTGGGCTGTTACAGCTGCTTCCCCTGGTGTCAGTAAAGGCTAAGCAGCCCTGCTGCACAAGTGGTCTGGTCCACTCTTCTTGCTTGCCCACAGAAATCTCAGTATTCAAGTAAGGATAAAGCAAGATGTCATAACATGCAGTACCTTGGTGGGCTGCTACCTTCACTGAGACTAACCACGTGCTTAAAACAGAGAATAGGAGGCAATGTTTTGCTGTGTCAGGGGTGCAGAGTGGAGGTTTCTTGTTGGTGCAAACAGAAAACTATGCTTGCTTGGGGAACTCTCAAATGGCTGGGTAAGGTGAAGACCTGCTTGCTTTGCTCTCTTCTCCATTACAAAATATGTGCTGCAGTTTAGCTCCTCTTTCAGCTGACATCACAGAATCTTGAATGTTTTGGGTTGGAAGGGACCTAAAGACCATCTTGTTCCAAGCCCCCTGCACTGAGCAGCCCCACCGTCTTCTTGATCAAACTTACTATTTATTTTCTGAAAGAAAATAAAAAAATAAATCACTCTTCTTTCAGACAGACAATATCTATTACATATTTATATCTTGGGGGGAATCTCATGGTTGCAAATCTTTGAAATCTTTTGGCTCAAAATAATGTGTAAGCATTTAAGAAGAGTTTTGTCTGATGTAGCAACACCTCTGACTAGAAATTTTACTTAGACCATATCTTTTATTTGCAGCAGGAGTTGAAAAAAAAGAAGGAAAAGCAACAAAGGCAGCAGTGCAAGGTAAAAAGAAAGCAAAACATGTTTGTGTTCTCTCCTAAAACACAATTGCACAGAAATAATAACCTCAGATTCAGAGAGCTGGATGACAGCAACCTTTAAATCCATTGGTTCACCAGAATTTTTTTCAGAGTTCTGCTGTGTTTGTCAGAGCAACAGGGAATTTTCATTACAAAACTGTCTTTGTCCCACTTCCACAAAACTGCCACCCCAAGAAAAAGCTTCAGGTAGATGGCTGCCCACTTCAGATGAAAGGTTCTCTGCTGGGACTTAGTGTCCCACTAATCTTGCAAGAGGCTTCCTGCTCCTGTAGCCTGGACAGGGATCAGCCTTTGCTACTCTGAGGGCAACTTCCAGTGAAATAAAGGAGTACAGTCTGAAGTCAGATGAACTGCCCTTCTTGTCCTAGACGAAACATCAGCCCCATGAAGAGTCACAGAAGTCCACTGCAGAGAATCTCAAAAACTTTTGAGACCAGACCTTGTAGAAATTTTTCACAAAAATCTTAGGAGTGATATGGAAAAGGCATGAGTGGGATTGTCTAAGTGGGAACACCAGAAGAAAGGCTGCAAGAACCACATGTTGATGGTGCATAGTTCAGAGGGACACAAAGTCTATATCCAGTCTATACCCAGTCTCCCAAGTCACCTCAAGTTGGCCCATTCCTGTCCCAAGAAGGAATACTAAGGAATGGTCTACACCAAGGCCAAAACAAAATTCAAGCCACTGAATGAACACAAAAAGAGGAGGATTGATGTCTTGAATCATCTAAAGATGTGTCTTTTCCTATTATATACATTATTATTATTAATAATACATTCAACATTATATCTTGCATATATAAATGTTTGTTTAAAACAATTCATTCTTTTTTAGGTTATTATGGTGAGAAGCAAAGTAATAAGAAGGGGATCTAAATCCCCAGAGCTTATCAGCTCAGGCTTCCTTTATGTGATACACATCCTAGCTGCCTACTGAGGTGATTTTTGTATTTACTCATGCTCAAATTGGCAGCTAGAGCCCTGATGATGAACTTGACAGTAACCTTTAGTATAAGGTGTACGACGTGTTTACTTGTGTAGCTTTGGTCAGTCAAGCTATTATCCCTTTCTTTTCTGCAGTTTCTCAGCTTCAGCTTTACTCAGAATTACTCAAGCCAGCACAGACACCCTGCAGCAGCTGTCAGCTGCTTGGTAGTTGTCATGGAAAATGTTATAATTAGGTGGGCCTTGGCCTAGATTTCAGTCATTGTTGGGCTGTGTATCTCCACATTATTTTCCATTGCCACACAAGTGCTCCTCCAGACATCTGCACTGCTTCCCCTCTTTTTGTCTGTCTGATGTAGCAATGAGATGTGTGTGGTTGCTATAAGAGTTGTCCTTTCTACAAGGTACCACCATTAGATGGCATTTTATCTGCCAAACATTTTAACTGTGCCATAGAGGGAACAGTCTGAGCAGTTCAAACTATAGTTCCACATAGTTGGCATGGAGCAGGGTTTTCTAAACCACAGGCTGTGATAACCAAGGAACTCAAAAGGGGGGGAAACTGTTTCCCATGACAGCAGTCAGCAGCAGTAGCAGCAGCACTGTCTCCCCACGCCAGCACTATCTAGTCTCTCCAAGTCAAAGGAATAAGAGCAACATGTAATGTCTGTCACAACTATTTCTGCAGCTACTTCCCAGTGCTGGCAGCAGCTCAATTCCTCTGATGCACAGAAGAGAGCACACACTTTCACGCAGCAATTCCCTCTGCTTGTTTCTGCTCCCTATATGTAGGGAGCTGCTGCCAACACATTTATCAGCCAAAGACAAACAAGCCAAAAAAACTTTCTGGATGCTTTTTGACTATTACTTTGTACTTATATTACTCACAGAAGAATACTTCGGATTAGGATGCATTTCAAAAAGTAGAGGGATTCAGTCCTGGTCAAAATTGGGACTTGCAATCTGAGAAAAACAGTGTAAGGAGACTTGCAGGGAAATCTGGAGTGTTTGAGACTGGATTTGCTTAGCATTCAGGACATAACTTCATTGTTTCAAACAAAGGCTGTAGTGATTATTGCAGCTTTGACCTCGAATCCCACATCTGTAAATGGACTGAAAGATTGTAGCAACACCTCAGTTCAGTCATCTTTTATTAGTTGTAAAGCCAAACTACAGGTAATATTTTTAACTGTTAAAAGATGAGCAAGAGGGCACCTAACTTTAACTCTTTGAACTACTTGTTTGAAAAATATCATGAGCAAATATCAGAGGGTTTCCAGGAAGCTAAAGCCTGTTACTGAGAATTGATATTTAAAAGAGTTAATAAAAAAGTAACTTTTTTTTTCTGGTGGTATCCAACGGTACTAAGAGAGATTTGCCATCAGCTAAAGAAGATCATATCAGACTAGGGGGTTTCATGTTCTTTATGCATGTATGAAAGGCAATAGGTGTGAACCATAAATTTTATTCACGTATTCTGTCAAGAAACGGGATGTTCAAGATAAATTTAAGCGCTTAGGGTCAACATGCATTTAAATACATTTTCATTAGTTGATTAGATTTAAAAAAATTTCCCATGTATTCTAACATTTCCTTTTCCTTTTCTCTTTCCACTTCTATTTCCCTTCCCTTCTCTTTCTCCAGACAAACCAAAGACGAAACAAGGAAGTAAGATATAGTTTTACTCATTAAAATAACATCTTCCACAAGAGTTTGGGTAACTATACTCTTAATAATGGAAGTGTACAACAACTTTAATTTCTTGCAGGCAGGCTTCTGTGAAAGTAAAGGCTTTATGTCATGCTTTAAATTATTTATTTTGGCTGGAGCTCTGTCTTCAGCTGTCTTCCTTTTTTTTTTTTGTAGACGCTATTGCACTGAATGTGAAACCTCTTGGGAATTTGTCATTACACATGAGCACAGAAGTAAAAGATTTTCAGTCTTCCTACTGAATTTTATTTCTGTTCGCAGAGTCTTCTGTGATTAACTTAATAGTTAAAATTTTGAATTATTTTTTTATTAGGACTATGAATATATCTGAACATGTCCACCAAATATACCTGCAGATATCTGCGGTAAACTGTATGTTTTCTCATTTTGAAAAAAAAAGGGACAGAATAATAAATTGGTGAGTACAAAACATGAAGGTCAAAGCAGGAGGGCAGGAGTAGTTTCTGAAGCAGATGTCAGAGGTGTAGTGTGGAATAGAAGAAACAGCTTTATTTAAAAAAAAAAACAACACATTTTTGACCTTGTTCAATAGATATCTTTCCCAAGTATTTTCCTTTAAAAATGATATTGTACAGAAATATCTAGTATTGCCTTTTTAGAAACACAATGTAGAAGGAAGAAATATTTATCTCTTGACATCAGTCCCACAGAAGAGGACTTTCAATGTCAACAGCAAATTAGGTTTTTTCACTTTATAGATATTTCTACCATAAATAAAAAGTTATTGTTTATGGATTCCTTCAATTCAGATTCCCCAGGACCCCACTTTTTCTTAGTCAGAGACAAATATTAAGTCATGGACAAGAGGCTTTATTGATATCATGATAAATTGCTATTGGACACAGTCTATGTTTTTATAAGAGACAATTTGTGAACTGTATATCATTAAGGTAGTAAACAATTACCACTAAAAAAACCTACTGTATCTTATACAAGTTTCATATTTATCTACCAAACACAATCTCCCCCTCCTAAAAACAAACTCCTCCTCATTAAGAGTCTTGATTTCTTATACTACGTGTAGAAACCAAGAGGTCTTCTAAGAGTTCTGTTTAATATCTTCTGGCTCTGAATTGCTGCTGAGTTTTTCAATAGAAAGAATTTTTGCTTCATATGTGATGGAGAACCTAGTATTTTTTATTTTGTCCAGAAAACACCTGTTAGCATTTCTCAGATGACATGCATAAAGCATGTCAATGACCAGCAGTCAGATGGTTAAATTACTCAAAATGCAGGAAGTCAAAATCCTAGTCTCTGATCTTTTTGAATAGACTGTTTTGGGACACTCTTATCTGTCTTTTTAATTTTGTGGTGGAAATCTTTGGAGACCTTACATCAGCCCAGAATAATGATCTCACATTTTATCTGAAACCAAATTCTTGTTTTCCATCTGGTGCAAATTATTTTTTTCTGCTTTCTCCAGGGGCCTACCCTTCCTTGAGGAAGGCTGGTGAGGCCTAGCCATCTTCTCTACCTGTCTGTAGGCAGAATAAAAGCAACTCTTTGCCCACCTATTTATCACTGCTGTGTTGCTCACCCACTTTGATCAGCATCTGACCTTTAGAAAAGAATAGATCCAATAAGACCCTTGGCCTTGTTCAGCAAGAATGGGTAATCCCAAATAAGGGAATTAGGCCCCAGCCAGCTCCAGTGAGTCAACTTTGGCAAAGCAGCAGTTGTGACATTTCTGGTTAAGAGCACTGAAAAACTTGTTCTTGTCTCATATTGAGTTGAAGCTTGCAAATTTTGTAATTAAATCTACAATATTTAATCTACAAAACACATATTTTGGACTGAACTTTCTGAGTGATACCCAGTGAATTTTGTACAAACCTTCCAATAGCTCAATTTTTAACCATGTCTTCCAATATATAGTTTTAGTCTCTTGCACGATCTATATGCGCCATTCTCTCCTCTGGTTAAATCTCATTGTTTCACCCAGTTGTGGTTTCTCACTGTCACTTTGTTGGTGTGACTATTTCTTTTACAGATCCTGGAAGAGAGAAAGAATCGAAACCTCCAGCTGCCACAAAAGATAAAGGTAACATGGCAAGATGAATTTGTATATAACTCTTATATACATATATAAGAATATATATATATATAAGTTTATAAATATATATATGTATATAATTGGTATAGAACTTGTCCATCTAAAAAACTCACTTGGAATGCATTACCATTTCTGTTTTTAAAGTAAGATTTAGTTAGGAATTTGTAACCATAATACTATTTCAGTAAATTTACTATGAAACTTAAATGGCATTACTTGAATTAGAGGTGCAAAGGGTGCACTGGTTACACTAGTTATAAAAATTTAGAAGGCTAAACTCAGAATTTAGGAACACTTGTTAGCATTTATTGCTAGCTGCAAAGTGACATAAGTTTTGAGTGATCTTTGTTCTTTCACCAAATTTAAGAAAATCTGTGGTTTCACTTTGTAAGCATGCTAAAACTGATGAAAATTAGTTTTGTGCTACACATTTAATTGGTGTCTTGTGTCAGTTAGAAACCACCAATTATTAAATCAATCATTATCCTAGAGTCATTAGATGTTAACTGTTTAACACACTAGCTTGAATATTAATAAATTATTCTTTACAGAACATGCTAAAGACAAGGAAGGAAAGAATCCTACATCTTTAAAAGAAAAAGGTAAGAATACGTAATAAAATATAGGACTTGCTAACACCACACAAAGTAGAATGCAGATGGTAATTTTTTAAACAATCATTATCAGTATTTCTCATTATAAATCTTAACCAATCAAAATTTAATTAGTTAAAATATTCTACAGGATCTATAGCATTAAAAAGGTGGGGAGGGGGGAAATATAAATAGAATATATCAAGACAATTAAAATTCAGAGTTCTCAAAATTAATGAAATCAATATCATAAACCATTCTGTGTAATAGTCAAGAACCTTGAAAAGATGGTCTAAACAATACCAGGTCTTTAATAAGGGCCAGTTAAGAAATTCTGAACAAAATCATTGTACAAACGTGTGAACATAATAGGAAGAAAATAAGGTTTATGAGCACATGAGTGGGAAACATGCTTTCTGTACTCTGTAAAAGTTATAGCTAAAACCCCAGAGTTTCATCCAGTCAACCATCTGCAACATGAGAGATGGTCTGAATCTTTCTTGTATTCCTTATCTTTTGGGTTTTTTGGGCAATTAGATCAGAGTAGATGGTTAACTCATTTAAATTTTCTTTCATCAACTGTTTTATTGGATGCTTTTTTACACATCTTATTTCTTCCCTCCTTTCTAAAAATAACTTTATTTGGAAGAAGTTACTTATGGATAAGTCTTATTTAACATCTTCAGAATAAAAAGATCTACCATATATATAGTCAAATTAATATTTATTCTAAGTTATAGTCTATAAATATTATAAGTTTATAGTTATATATAGATAGATATGGTCTGCAATATATAGATTTTGGTCTATAACTATTTCAAGTTAAAGTCATTCTATGCAATTTCAAAAAAAGAACTGAATGAAGAGGTCAATTCAAGAAGTATTGAAAATGACAAAAACACATAAAGCAAAGGAGGAGTAATTTACTGCTAGACATATTTTCAAAATCCCAGAGGCTATGTTCATCCACTCACTTTATTCCAAAGTTTAAATTAAATTATGGCAATCTGCAAATTCTATGGTGCATATATTGCCCTTCTGTGTGTGTTCTACTCCTAATGTACACACGCCCTATTTACATGAGCTTAGTTATCTGGACCAGAACTGTATATCCAAACTGTTTGGAGTCCTGTGGCCCTCTCCACAAACTGCTTATACTCATGTCTGCCTGATGGTGTTGTGCTGGAAAATTAGAAGAAGCACTTGAGTGACAACTCTGCCCCCTCTTACCCTGCATGGAGCATGTGTATTCAGACTGCTGCTCCTTTCAAAGGATTACAGGGAGGCAGGGAGAGGAGAAAAAAGAGAGAAGACCCAGAAGTTTTTTTCTCTTTGATAAGAGTTTCTTCAGAGCAAATGAACAGTGGCTTGCCAGCCCTGAAAATGTTTCCACAATGTGTCCTTTGTTGAGAGTGGCCACGGCACTGCTTTTTGTCTCCTGTGCTCATGTTTAACGTACCAACAACTTCAATTACTAAGTTATTAGTAATTAGTAATCACAGGTTCTTCTAACATGACAAAGAAGACACCCAACCTTCAGAAAACAGCAGGCAGGAATTTCTTTTAAATGTCAATACAGCTGAAAACTTGCTGCTGAAAATATCTCTAAAGACATCACAGGCTCCTGAGAGCCTGCAGTAGCCCTGATGTCCAGCCCAGCTGAGCCTGTCCCTCAGATCCTGAGAGCTCTTGCTAATGTAGCCATCACTGTTTCCCATAATAGGCATCAAACTGCCATGTTTCTGTGTCTGTGCCTAAAAATGAGGGTGCTGATTTAGCGAGCTGTAGAGAACAGTTGAAAATATATCAGCACCAAAGACTATATAGGGACAACTTATAAACCTTGGGGAAAAACGTCTAGAAATCTTGGTGCCTTTCTTAGCTGTGTATTTTCTTATTGCATTATGGATTACTCTGCTGCTAAACATATATTTAGCGTTATTTTCCCCCTGTTTCAGTTAACATATCTGCCCAAACTGTATTTAATAAATTAATCAAAGCCTATTTGCATGTCATTCCTTCCCCTCTCCATCACCTCTTCAAGCCTCGTGAGTGGGCCTCTGTAAAGGCTGTTGACCAGGTTACTGGGTACTTCTTTTACTCTTTGCAACTTGGTGTTTTGCAATTTTTTTTTCTTAAAGTGGATCTTCCTGGAAAATACAAATTTATCAAAGGATGCAGGAAAGTAAGAATTTTTAAGACTGAATATACTTCCTAATTATATATCTTGGGAGTTTGTAACTATTCATGTAAACTAAATAAAGAAACACTTCTAGGTGAAGTGTTAAATACTTGTGGTGATTAATGTGTGTCTGGCACCTTTTGCAATCACACCTCACTCCCTTTCAAGGATGGACTAAGTCTGAATGAACAAGGAGGATGTCCAGATCAAAAGCTTTATCCTAAAGCAGGCTATTTTTCATAAATTGAAGCATAGTCTACTCAGCCTGCTGCTCCTTTATTTTATTTAAATTATTTTATTCATTATTTTATTTAAAACAGAAAAAGAAAAATAAATCGCTGAATTTGGAGTTGTTGCTGGGATACTACATAGACCATAATCCTACAAAGTTACTTTATCTATTTTATGAGGTGAATAAAATGTCTTCAGTCTTGGAGCCTAATTTTATTGAGAGCAATTAAAGAGAACATTGGAAGAAGTGGATGTTTTCCACTTCTTAGTGATACAGAACATCTCAAGACTCTGTCTAAATTTATAACTGTCTTTTAGGCTCTGGTCTGCAGTAGAGTGAAAAAGCCCGTTTGTACTCATGAATATAAAAGCTGATTTTCTGTTGACATAAGCATATTCAAATAACTTGAGGTCAATGAAACACTAAGGTATAATTTGCCATGTGGTTTTTGAGTAGGTATCTTATCCAGCTAACCAGATAAAAGTTCATTCATACAGAGGATGTAACAGTGACACTACAAGTTTGTAATATTTCATTTATAACTCCTGATTGATTTTTTTCTAAGGTATTTGCATTGTGCTGAGTTATTAAAATGACAGCATTTGTCCTGTGTAGATAATATAAATTCATTCTCACCCTGTGTTCCATGATTTATTTTCTGAACAAATGCTCTTTTTTCTTCTTCTTTGCTTTTGACATGTTTTGGGATGTTTTTGAATATTTTCTTATGTCAGCTATGTGTGGATAATAAACCTATTTATTTTTATGTACAGATTGATAGGGGAAATAAGTCAGTAATGTGTATTTCTTTCTTGTCATGTATGCTATAGTATACTGTCATTAAAGAAACAAATGAGCTGATTTCCATTTGCTATGCAATACTCATATTTCCTTTAAAGCAAAAGTAACATGAAATAATATCTTGCCTGGGGCATTTTTTATCTTAACCTGTAACATACCTTTTTTCCCTTTAAAATTGGGTTATATTGTGAGCAGTTGCAGTTCACATTTCTGTCTATTTATATTTATTTTTTTGTCATTGTCATTTGAGACAATGTGAAAACTATATCTTTATAGATATAAAGTGAGAACTATATCTTTATCCTGAGGATATCATGCACTGCTGCTGCTTCATCATTTTATACCATCTTCCTAACCTGACCCAGCTTCACCCCTGGAGTAGAATGTGGCAGGAAATGGTGAAAGCTGGCTTTAAGCCAGCTTGATGTTTTTCCCCTTCTGAGACCAGCAATAATGTGGTCACTGGAGAGCAGAAGTTTGAAAAGTCCTCAGTGAGCACCTTTTTAAGTTTCTGAAAATGAAAACCTGCTCCCTGGAAGAAAAGCAGAACTGGTGATCTCAGTATCCTTGGCTCAGAGGGTGGGGAACTTGGTGCACCTTGGAAAGTGTCCTGCACTGAGAGTTGCATCCAAAAGTTGTAAGAGTCAAATGTGCTGAACCTTCCTTGGGAGCTACATATTATAGGAAATCTGAGGGAGATCTGCTACATGGATGGCACAAGACCTGCATGGGCCTATGGCACAAAACCCACAAGGCCAAAGATTTATGACTGTGGCTGAAAGAGTCACTGCTGCTCACTGAGATCACCAGTGTGCCCAGAGTAAAGTGGTCAAGTGAGGCAGCTCTTGCATCAAGCCTTTTAATGTAGTCCACATAGGGGCTACTTCAAAGGGTTTCACACTGGAAGTTTTCCCTCAGCCCCCTGAAGAAGAGTCCACCTGCCAATGTGGAGATCAGGCTCCCAATATCATAACTTATCCCTGTGCAGTGTAATTTCTCCAACAGCTTCAGCCACCCTGGAAATGAATTTTTCCTGTTACAACTCACACTTAAATCCAGATGGATAAGTGGGATTGCTTCCTGGTACCATGGCAGCCAGGAGGATGTTCAGAGTTAAAATTATTTTGCAAAGGATCTTCTTTTAGCTTTTCTGTTTTACTGAAGATATGGTTTGCTTTAATTTGGAATAAATGGCATGTTTTTTTCTAGTTGCTTAGATGCTATATCCTGTCAGATGGAATGCAGCTGAGTCTATTTACCATTCTGCAGGCTGTGATATTCTCTCACTCAAACCACATACGTTCATAAGCCTATCAAATTATTTCTTCACTTTGGGAAAAACTATTTTCTCGTAATTTCTCTGATAAATACACTTAAGATGTCAAGAGACTGTTGCTTGAAAAAAACTATTTAAACATTAGTTGTTTACACAACATAGTGTATCCTTTTTCTGTGCTTGCTGACCCTGAATATATATTCCCTGAAGGACTGAGGCAAAAGACACATTCTTCAGACAGAGAAAGCAGAAACTGTCTTCACGAAGCTTTGGATAAGACCCAAAGAATTTCTTACCCTATGTCATTGCTTTCATTTTCCTCCTCTCCTTTCAATTTTCTCCCATCTATGTGCTCTCTAGAGACAGTCACCAAAAGCAATTTCTATTCTTGCTTTTGCTACTTACATTATTACACCTTAAAAATATAAGACAGTCTCTAGAGAGGATGTAAAGAGAGGTCAAGCTGGCATCTATTTATGTTTACAATTTTAGTCTTGGTTTTTAAATATTTCTTGAGATTTCTTTTAAATGTAGGAGGATACTCCTGTCTTCTAAGTCTCAGAAACATAATTATCTCCCTACAGATTCCCTGAAAGGAAAAAATCCCAAGAATCCAGAAAGCTTAAGAGAAAAAGGTAAGTGAAGAAGTAAGAAATCCAGACCGGAATATCAGAACAGTTTTTCAGTCTAGAAAGGGCTCTTGAGTAGGAACATAGAAGTGTGGAAAAACCAAACGCTTCCTTCCTCCTCTTTAGATTATTTTAGCCATTATATTGTTTTTAATAATACTTGGGCTGTACAGATCCCAGAAGGATCCCTAGAAATCATCTGCATTTCTTTTAAATGTCAATATTTGAATTGGCATCTTGAAGGAAACACTAAAATTTATTTTCATACCACTTTTGGATGCTAGTCTATCAAAAATGGGATGTCTAAATCCCATAGTGGGAACATTACTGAAAGGAACTAGACTAAATCTAGTCCATGTGGCTACAGCTAAGAATGTGGGTGTCTAAGAATGAAACTGGATGAGGCTACTGAAAAATCCAGGTGTTTGAGGGTGACTGATATGTCAAGATTTTTTCTTAATTTGTTGGCGACATGGGCACATACATCTCTGTCTCTAATCCTTTCAGTTGCAAGACCACTGCTAATTGTTCACACAGGGGTCATGGGTTGCTTGATGGCATCTATTTGGAGAAAACCCAATTTGTTGCAATGTGAAGTGTATTGAACACTCTCTTTCTGGAGAGTACTGAAACAGCTGAAAAATTTAAACCGCAAAGGCTATCACAACTGTGCCTGGTTCCTGAGCTGGAACAGCACGCCTGAAGTTCAAAGTCCTGACTTTTTGGAAGTTGGAGATACTCAATGAAGTCCAGATTAGGGCTGCTGAATAGAGCAAAATGACACACCTCTGCAAGGAATGCACTATTTCTTGTGAAATCAGTAGGAAATGAAGCCAGGACACTACCTGTGACTAAGAATTCTCCTCTGTGCCACTGCTGTCAGTCCCTGTGTCTCACCTGGGCGCCAAAAGAAGATCATGGCTTTTCTTTATTTGTGCTTACCTAACTCCTGAACTTTTTGAGGGGCTTTTGGGTGGTTTGGTTGGTTGATTGGTTGGGGTTTTTTGTCCCTGGCTTCTACCTTGTCAGTTATTAGAATAAGAGGACTAGAATATCAGGGTTTTTTCTCCTCTCCTTTAATATTTTGTCATATACTGAAGAAAAAATATTTAAGGATACAATTAACTCCCTGGAGTATTCATTTTGACATAAAATATACGAATGTACATTTGAAGGATGAACACTGTTCTTCTTTTATGGCCAATGTGCTATCATTTTAAAAGGCTATATATATGCAGAAAGTGAAATTCTGTTCATAGGTAATACCCATATATCCTCTTTGATATAAAAAGAATATCGGAGTCCTGAATGAGTAGCTGGTACTTTTGTCACTCCTAAATAAAAAAAAAA
>VZDJ01007749.1:50167872-50182424 GCA_008694505.1 Cyanoderma ruficeps
GCTCACTTACCTTTGTCAGCAGCCTCTTGCTGTCAAGACCATTATTCCTAATATTTCATTTGTATCAATGTAAATTAATATTTTTTGGGGTTTAGGAAAAGAAAAAGTCATTGATGCCAACTACTCTATAGAATTTCTTTCTTCTTTGTAAGTAATTTTTCATTGCCTGCTTGAGAGAGGGCTCCACAGTTTCCTCAAAATGCAAAGAAACTAATGACATATTTTAGGCTTATTATTTTGCATATCCAAGACTAGAAAGATGAATGGGTGACCTTGCTTTTTGTCCTGTTATTTCCATGATGTTAAATCCATTTAATTACCACATCTCTTTTGCTCTCCACGTATCAAATTGTTTGACTTGCTTTCTTTTCAACTGTCATCTTATTTTCCTAACCTGACTTGTGATAAATGTTAAATGTTTCTTTCTAGAGACTGGTAAAAGAAAAGATGTGAAGTCTCCATCAACCTTAAAAGAAAAGGGTAATGTCTTATCATTATCTGGCTGGAAAATAACAAGTCTTCCGCTGGTATCACAGTGCAGTTTTGATGTATTTTGAATTACAGGCTGTTGGTGAAAAGAGACTAAACCTAGATTCTTCTCATTTAATAGATCTGAAATATTGAAAGGAGCAGTGTCTGACATGATTCAGAAATAATAAAGTCATAACCCTTTTTATTGTGGTGCTCTTTCAGTGCTGTCTGACCTGCACAGCCAATATTGCAGTGGGAGTGCCAGTCTGTTCTGAGTGAATTAGTAACAGAGCTGCTACTGAATGCACATATCAGGCTGAAACAGGCTGCACAGGAATGAGTGCACGGTTTAGCCTGCAGAAACTTTGCCAGCAAATTTAGTGGGAAATATTTTTGGTTTATTTCAACTTTGGTTTGTGCCTTTTACTGAATTAAATGGAAATTCTAACTCTTAGAATTTCTAACTCCCCATTTCTTTTACACATTTGGTTGATCAAGTGTTATACACATTTTTTACACTTTAAATGAGCACAGTGCATATTTATGTTGCTTTCTTCTTCCATTTTTGTGTTTGATTTCTTTTTCAGATTCTTCAAAACGAAAAGAAAATAAGACCTCAACTAATCCTAAGGAAAAAGGTAACAATCCCAAGTTGAACTGAGCCTTAACATAAGTTTCAGTTGAGAAAATAAATCCGTTGGTCAGGGAGTCACAAATAAAATCCTAGTTTCTTTGGTTAGCTACTCTTAAATATCCTTGAATAGCATCCTTTGTTGCTGGACATTCTTTTTAGCTGGTTGAACAAGTGACAGGTGCATATGAGGCTATACAAGCAAGTTGTAGCTGTGGTATTTTATAGATTCCAAAGTCAAAAGTTTTATTTTCTTTTTTCTTGATTTTGTCCCATTCTTTCTACTTAAATTAGTAATCTCAGATTGCATTTTACTTCTATATTATTTAGTTGTACTTTTCTCTCTCTTCTTATATTGAAATATCAGCACTAGCCATCAAATAAAAATCAATTACAATTTATATTACATCTCAAATACGAGGCATTTTTAGAAACTTTAATTATAATTAACCAACCATGTTCAGGTTTATTTATTCATATCAAATAAATTCAAACAAAACTTTGTTTTACTTTTATCCTACTTGCATATGGATTAAGTGCTACATTTTCATTATAAAAAAGCCACTCAGGTTAATTGTGTAAATAATTTAACATGGATTAAAAAATGTAATAACTTGTTAGCTTATAACAGTTATTTAAGTCATGGGAATGTAGTAGTTAATCTTAAAACCTTCCAGTCAGTTTTGAAAACTGTTTCAGATAATTGAATAATACTGCTTCCTATCTTTAGAGTTTCCCTAAGGAATACTAGAAATATTGAGGCAATATTTTCTCTGACAAAATTATGAAAGACAACAGTTACAAGTTTTTAAATGCAGCTATTTCAGCTGGTGTAGAGCAGAATAGAAGAATTCGGCTATTTTGCATAGTTGTACCATTCTGAATCAGAGTAAAGGCTTAAGTGCTACCAGAAGAAAGTGCTATTGAGAGTAGCCCTGTCAATAAGGGCTCGGGGGTGCTGGTGAACTAGAGGCTGGACATGAGCCATCAATATGCTGCTGTAGATAAGAGAGCCAATTGTATCCTGGGCTGCATCAAAGGCAGTGTGCCCAGCGGTTCACAGGAGGAAATCCTTTCCCTCTACTCTGCTCTGGTGAGACCCCACCTGCGGTGCTGCATCCAGCTCTGAAGTCCCTAGCAGAAAAAGGACATGGACCTTTTTGAACAAATCCAGAGGAGGGCACCAAGATAATTAGAGGGATGGAGCATCTCTCCTGTGAGGAAAGGGTAAGAGATTGGGAATGTTCAGCCTGCAGAAGAGATGGCTTTGGTGTGACCTAATTGTGGCCTTCCAGTACCTGAAGGGAGTCCTCAAGGAAGATGGAGTGAGACTATTTACAAGAACATGTAGTGACAGGACAAGGGGGAATGGCTTCAAACTGAAAGAGAGTAGGTTTAGATTAGATATGGGGAGGTATGTTTTACTGTGAGGGTGGTGAATATGTCTCCTGGAGATGTTGTGGATCCACCCCGGGAAGTGTTCAAGGCCAGGTCAGATGGGATTCTGAGTAATGTGGCCTAGTCAAACTTATCCTTGCTGCCATGGTAGAGGGGTTGGAGCTAAGTTATCTTTAAGGTTCCTTCCAGCCCAAACCATTTTATATTCCTATGAAAATGACCTAGGGATTAAATAATCTGAAACTCCTTGTAGTAGTCATAGTAAATGAACCTGAATTGTCAGTTGAAGGTCCAGTGCATTAGAAAAATGGGGACACATTATTGTACCATTCCATTTAGTTTACTTCAGTCAACAAGGAGCAGAAAGAGTTGGCAAGTGTTGAAAGAGGCCACCAAGAGAAGTGGTGGAGTCATCTTTCCTGGTAGTATTAAAAAATTTATGGATATGGCATTTGAGAACAAGGTTTAGCAGTCAAAAATGGTGGTGATGCTAGGCTGACACTTGGACTTGATCTTAAAGGTCTTTTTCAACTTTCATTCTATGATTCTAAGTGTGGGCAGCTTTTTTGCATATTGGTTTCATAGTATTCGATTTTTTATTTTAAGCTTGAAGCAAGCAAGGCCTATGGTCTTCCTGTTAGGTTCTTGCAAAAATGTCTATGAGACATAGCTTAATGAACAGTTAACCATTAATGAGACCTTTGAGTCTAATTAAACTCTTGACCTTATCATTGAGTTTCTTCTCTAATTCCTCTCCTAAATATTTCTGGTTGGAAGATTGATTTATTTAAAATTAAGTGATAATGAAAATAAAATCCCATCTCCATCAAAAGATCAAGAATTGCAGAGAAGAAATACATATCTGTAAAAGTGTTTTAATTGCAATGCTAATGAATTAGCTTCAGTGAAGTGCCAAACACCCACCCAACTATACAAAGAATAAGTATTTAAAAGGACTTCATTAACTCAGTTTGATCAGACAGTGAAACAACTGGTGAATAACAGCTCCTTTCAAGTTACAAAACTGAATTATTTCAAGGAAGTACATGTTTAATCAAAACACTGTCAAATTCCACTGGCTGCACATGCAGTGGTTTATGCTTGGTATACTTGAAAAGGAAAGTTACTACCCAGCGGTGATTAACTCTAGTATCTCTCTTTTTTTTATAGTAAAATGAAGCCTTCTTCCTGTAGTAGCTGATAGAACATGTGCAAGATTTTTCTTATGGTATAGCAGTAGAAAATACAAACTATGTTCAGAAATGAACTATCATTTCATGCAGATTTTTTCTACCTGGCCTAACTTTTAAACCTACCAATTAAAACAATGTAAGAAACATAGAAATCTACGTTGTTATGTTGTCTTACAGTCTTTCAGTTTCTTGCTTGTCAAAACACAAGAATGAAGATTTGAATGTTTAGTGTGAAGTATGCTGAGTTTCACTCT
This sequence comes from Cyanoderma ruficeps, assembly GCA_008694505.1. Lineage (NCBI taxonomy): Eukaryota > Metazoa > Chordata > Aves > Passeriformes > Timaliidae > Cyanoderma > Cyanoderma ruficeps. Next base: position 50,171,820 of record VZDJ01007749.1, read on the forward strand.
AAGGTCACATTAGAGATGACCATGATTCTTAAAGAAGTGTGGGTGGTCTGAAGTAGAATTAATTGGTTTTGTACTTACAGCAGGATATTTGGATGAGCAATGCCATAATCTAGTGGAGTTTGATTGCACTGGGTTTGCACAGCCTTTACCAGCTCCCCAGACAAGATGAGCACTAGTCACTTCAGTTATTCCTACGGGATTGCATACAACCTTGTATGCCATCTGTGGATGTACTTGATGCCTTGCACAGCTCACTGAGAATTTGTTATCACACACCTGAGACAGCATTTCTCTTTGACTCTAGCTGACTCTATAAGAACTTAAAATACTTGGATTAGATTCTGTCAGACATTAGGCCAAGTGCCTTCTAAGTCTTGTGTATCTTAGGTCTGCCCAGCGAGCAGGGTTACAGATCCTTCAAGGCCCCTGAAACAGGACTGCAACAGAAAAATTGAGTAGGAAAGTTGAGCTTGAGTGGGAAGATCTCAGGTTGCATCTTCATGCATACTGGTATGACTTTTGTGTCAACAATAGGATTCAGTAATTTGCTAGTCATCAAAGTTCATGACACAGCAAATCTTATACAATCTTCCTTTGGAGGCAGTTCAGCTCAGAGGCTGCAGGTTTTTTAAAGTCTTTTCTCTCTTTTCTGTTTCATGTGACAGATATGCTATTTCTTATCTTCTGGGATTCGAACAAGTGCAACATTTCCAAAAGCAAATACAACTAACTCAGTGACACTGAATATGCATGACAAGACATTGACATTTTGTCAGAAGAGTGTAACCCCAATGTGTAAAGTGGCTTTAAGCATTCATGTGGGATGCTGCGCATCACTGACCCTCTCTTTCTTAACAATGATAAGTGACATGTCACATACATCAGGCAGACAGTTTGAGAAAAGCCTCTCTGAGGAAAAGTATTCCAGAAATTTTGTGGCCATTGCCCTGTAACCAGTGTGAGCAGGAAGTCACCTTTATGAGCACTTTGGTTTTTTAGCCAACTGAGAGTACTCAGGTTAAACTAGCCAACCAAAAATGCCTCGAGAAATAGCTGTGTTTAGACTAGCACTTGCTACTTTACAGAAATTTGTCAAATCCGGTGTAAATTGCAGTAATAGAAGTGGCCTCAGTGTTGATATGTATATTTCAGTAACAATAAATAAATTTCTGAAATGTGAAAACCAAATTCACACAAGTTCAATGTAGAATTATAATATAAAATCCTGACTAATAGAGAACTAAAATGTAAGGTAGATATATTTGATATACAAAAATCTCAATATCAGCCTGTTCAAATGACCCATCCATTACAGAACATCATTGCTTCACACTGTTGGTAAGAAATACTTCAAGAAAATACCAGAGCTTTAAAAGTCAGACTAACATAATGATACATATATAACCAAGACTGAGCCATAATGGCAGGTATAAAATTCCCATTTTGAGTCAACGCTTCTCTGTAAATATCTTTCAATAGACATTAGAAAATAAGAGAAAAAGAACAGAAGTAACATACATTGTGTGAATGAACACCCTGGGAAGTCAGTTCAATGCTTAGTAAACTTTCCTGTGAAAATTTCCTGCTGATGTCCAACCTGAACTTCCCCTTGTACAGTTTGAGGCTAAGTCCTCTTGTCCTGTTGCTGGTTGCCTGAAAGAAGAGACCAACCCCCACCTGGCTATACCCTCCTTTGAGGCAGGAGCAATAGGGAGCAGTAAGGTATTTCCTGAACCCCCTTTTCTCCAGGCTAAACACCCCAGGTTCCCTCACCTGCTCTCCATAGGAGTTGTGTTCCAGACACTTCACCAGCACCATGGCTGGACACACTCTGGACACATTCCAGCACTTCAGTGTCTGCCTTGAAGTGAGGGGCCAAGAAATGAGTCTAACTTTTTATTTTTCCATGATTATGCAATAAATCAAAATTCTTGATGTACAATAATGTTTCACATATTATTTTCGATCAGAAATAAAGATTCTCTCTGACTGGGACAATGTGCTTCTCAAGAGCTGACAGAATCAGGCTTATTGTGTTTTATTGCCATTTTCTCATTGACTCATAGAATAGTTTAGAATAGGAAGGGTCATCTAGTTCTAACCTCCCTGGCATGGGCAGGGACACATCAAACAACACCAAGTTTCTTAAAGCCCAATCCAATTTGACTTTGAACACTTCAAGGGATGAGTCATCCACAATTTCTCTGGGCAACCTATTCCAGAGACCTCACAATAAAGAAATTCTTCCTGAAATCTAATCTAAACTTTCTCCCTTTCAGTTTGAAGCCCTCGCCCTGTTGTCTAGTCACTACATGTTCTTGTAAAGAGTGTTTCTCCATCTTTCTTCTAGGCTCCCTTCAGCTCTTGGGAGGTCTCTATAGGGTGTCCCCAAAACATTCTCTTCTCCAGGCCAAACAAACCCAGCTCTCTCAGCTTGTCTATGTGGCACAGGTGCTCCAGCCTTTGGTTCATATTCATGGCCTCCTTTAGGTTCACTGGGACTCTTCATGTCCTCCTCAGGTTTTGGGCCCCAGAACTGAGCACAGCACTCCAGGAGGGGTGTCACCACCAGAGCAGAGCAGGACAGAATCTCCTCTCCCACCCTGTCGGCCCTACTGCTTTTGATGCAGCCCAGAACATCGTTGGCTTTCTGGGCTCTGGATGCACATTGCTGGGTCGTGCTGAGCTTCTTGTCCGCCAACATCCCCAAATCTTTCTCCTTTGGGCTTTTCTCAGTTCATCCTCTGCCCAGCCTGTATTTGTGCTTGGGATTGCCCCAGTCCATGTTCAGGACCTTGCACTTGGCCTTGTTGAACTTCATGAGGTTCACACAAGCTCACCTTTCAAGTGTGTCACAGTGCCTCTGGATTTATGGCCCCAATTGCACTGGACCAGGCTCCACCTACAGTCAAATGGAACTTCCTCAGGAATGTTATCACACTCTTGCCACCTCTACCAAGTGACTTTGCAGAGAGAGGACTGTTGTGGTTTAGGAATGGTATTTCCCAATTTAATGTTCCCACTGGAACACTCCAAGTCACGCACTGCTCATTCACTTTCCCCTCACTCCCCAAATGCAACAGGCATGAGAGGAGAATTGGAGGGACAAAAGGTACAGATCATGGGTTGAAATACAATTTGTCAGAAACAGCAATGCAATAAGATAATGAACAATAACAGCAACAATATTAATGGCAGAGTGGAGAAGACAAAAACAAGTGATTCAGGTATGAACACTGCCTGTGGAAACCCTAGGCAATAAATGACCTCTCTGTCCACCACTTAACCAACCTGGAATCCATCTCTATCTCCATCCCCAGAAAATGATCTGAGGTGGTATAGAATTACATCTGGGTCCTGGCTCTGTTCCCTTCAGGCTATTGTAAAAATTAACCCTGTCATAGCAGGATCCAGAACATAGGGTTAATAATCCATACAGTATGGATGTATGAGAGTTTGCACACTTTCCTTCTAAATAATTTCTTTGTGCATTCTCATTAAGGCATTGCTAGTAATAAAGAGAAAATACTGTAAACTTTTTGGGGGTTATCTAGTGAATAAATTTTTTCATAGTTGGTCGGCAGCTATGTTTTACAAATTAAGGCAAAAGGGATAGGCAGGTTATGAGGGAGTTCAACTGTAACATCATTCTTGCCCATTAGTGATAAAATACATTAATATAATTGAGTAAGAGGTTATTTCTCCAAATCTGTTCATTAAAATTTGGACCAGAGGAGGAAAAGGGCAGGGGAGGTTTTTCTTGTTACTGAATGAGAATTATTTTAAATAACAGATGCTCCAGCAAATTTAAAGGCTAAATGCTCCTCTCTGATGCTCACTATACTGGTTCTTTTAACTGTGGTTTCTTAACATAAGTAATATTTTACTTGACATGGATAAGAGAAATTCTCAACTCAAATGACTGAAAGGGGGGAGAGAAAATACGTTCTAGACAGGTCTGAGAGAGAAATATCACTTTATATGGTTCTTAAATATTTTTAAACAGTATCTTCTTCTCAAGCTATGAACAGATGGACAATTTATGGTGAGATGGGCAAAGACAGTATAAATTCAGTGGATGCCAGACACTTTGCTGTAGCTGTCTACGTGAGGTGGTTTTCACTTCAGCATAACAGCATGCATATGAGCAGTTATCACAGACTACCTGACACATGAGATGAGTTTGCATTTGATCTTGTATCACCACAGCTTACATGTTTATAAGAAAAGTAAGAAAAATAGTTCTTTTGACTAAGAAGGGGCTGTGATACATTGAATTTACAAGGTGAACAAACAGCACGATGTCAAAGAAAATTTAGCGCAAATAAATTGCATGCAATATGTAGTGGAGGGAAAATATTAAAGAAGTATGTATCTCTAAATTCACTATGTAAATTCAGGAAAGTACCTAAGTATTGCTGCAGGCAAGTCAGTGAAAAACTTTCTTCCAAATGCAAATGCATTAGAAAAAATGCATGCAATGTTCTAAAGCTGTTGCATAAATCAAAGCTGCATCTTGTCTAGAGTGCTGTGTACAAAACCCTTACATGATAATATGGCACTGGAGTGGCCTAGGAAAAACAACAAAAGTCTCACACAAAGTGAAATAGGAAAGAGTCAAGATTCCCTTTGAGATTAATTAGTATGATCATGGTAAGATGGAAAATCACAAATCTAAGTCAAGGGCTCTTTAGAAATGACACAGAGGAACTGGATATCTTTATGGAAATGTATTTCTCATAATTAATTATTGCAAATTTAGAAATAAAGTTCATGTTCCAGGATGGAAACTAATTGCTTCTTATAAGAAAATAAAGGGAGAATTTGTAGAAGTCACTTCTATGACAGTATTTAGGCTAAACATCTGTTACTGGCTATTGCTGGGTCATAAAGAAAGGACTGTTAAAGTAGGACTACATAGAAAGGACTGTTGAGTAGCAACCGGTGTTTTCAAGATTTGTGCTGCTTTCAAGACATCTTCACAATTTTGAAAAGATTCATGTTTGCTCAGAAAAAGCCCTTTGAAAACACAACTGTGTATGAGACTGAAGGACTGCTGGTGATCAAGGTTCAAGTTTTTGATAAAAGTCCAAAACGATAGAACTATCTTAAACTTGGTTTTTTTTCCTCCTTCAAAATACTTACTATATTATCATAGTTTTCGGACCTGGACTGGAAATTTACCTTTGTTTTCCCACCCTACATAAAAAATTTGAACAAGGTCCTTCATGCCTTGAAACGATTTTTCTAACCTATTCACAAAACCTAAAATATGATAATACTTATTTCTGTTTTCTGGAATAGTTGTCAGTCTAGATTTATAATTCCAGAAATTGATATGTATATTCTTGATAAATGTGTTTTACTTTGTATACTATCTATATCAACTGAAAAAGTATGATTGGGTTTGGATAGGCCTAGAAAAGACAGACTGTGATTTAAGGGGGAAACAGAGTCCTCTTTGCCTGCAAATGCTAGCCTAAGGCTGAGGCTTACTAAGACCACTTCTAACAGACATTTCAAAATAAAGTGGCATCTGTAACTACATTTTTAGAAGTTTCAGTCATAAATGTAGGCTGAGGAATGGGTAGTGCATGGATTTTGGATGGATTTAAGAATTAGCTTGGCTCATCTCCATCAGATTTGCAGCAGTCAATCCAGGTAACTCTCATTTTAGCCACCTCATCCCTTTTAGTAAAATTTTGTTATGATTTCACAGTGTTCATTGTAGATGTGTGCAAGGTTTTATTGGAATAGTGGTCTGAGTTTTAATCTGTCTCCAGAGTTTGAATATTTGGCACACAGCACAGCTTCCACTGAGGAAGCTAATTCCACATTTTTTATATTTGGTTTAAATTTTTAAGTATCAGTTTTCTTCCAGTCTCTTTCCCATTTTCCTTCCAACAAAACTCATGCTATGAGATTTAGGGATGGGATTGCTGGTTAACCAGGTCTTGAAAATCCCAACATTCAGCAGAGGCTTAGAAACATAACTTCAGGCAGCTTTTTCCTTCTTATTTTTTGCATATTTTTAATACTACAATTTTAATAGCAAAAAAAGCACACATTTCTCTTAAACTGATGATGTCTCATAACCTTTCTCTTACCACTTTATGGCTTGCCATTTCAATCTGTCCTCTTCCTTCATTGTTGATTTTTAAATATTCACTCTATGACTCTCTCTTCCATTATTATCAATGTCTGGGAGGAAGAATGATTATGACTAAAGTTACATGTGAGAATGTAGAAACCTGGAATTTGCTCTCATCAGTAGCAGAGCTGGGTGTCTGTGAGGAAACACTTCAGTTTCTTCATCTGGTGAAGAAAATTATTCCTTCATGGCATAATATATGTGTGGTTTGAGATATGTTCACAAGGGCTCATATAGGTGTTTGAATTATTTTTACCGATACCACTATTAACTTCAATTTTGAAAACACAGTATTTTTGTTTTTATTTCAGCTGCAGTGAAAAAGGAGGGGGAGAAGAAAGGTAAATCAATTTTTTCCCTTGACTGAAATGTCTTTCAGGCTGTGACTGCTGTGATAAATGTTTCTTTCGTTCAGGGATACAATTGGGATGATATACAGCACTGTGATGACATACAGCCCCTCGTGTGCTACCATCAGCCAACTTTATCTGCTCCTGCTGTGATAACACTGTTGTCATTTCCACTATTGGTAGCTCCTTTTTAAAACAGGCCAATACAGACCAGTATCAGGCACTTTATCATTCTGGCTGGGAAGAAAATGAAAGACCTTTGTTGCCACGTTAGGATTTGTCAAAGAGAACAACTTGTAGTGCACCATGCATGCTGACCTCGCTGCTTGTTTGTTGCAGAAGTTGCTTTTCTAGGTAACATTTAATTTTCTCTTTTCAGTTATATATGGAGCTTGCATGTAACCTTTGCTGAAGTCATTCTCTGATATTTTAACAGATTAGTGGAAAATTTTGTCCTAAATCAGAACCTAGAATATTACTTTTATTTAAAGAAAACCATAATGTATTTATCAGACCCTAAATATCTATTTATGGTGTTGTGTTTTGGAATAAGATGTACTGAGTTGAAACTTTTATTCCTAATTTTCTGATTTTATTCAAACAGTAAAAATAATGAAATATTTGAGGGAGTATTTTTTTTTAACCTATTCAACTTTATTGAGTACTGGGTCTATAAATCTTGTCTTTCTCACTAAACCGAACATTGGAATATTTTCAGAATATATCCATATATTTCTTAGGGTTATTTGAGATTTTTTTATTCAATGAGAAAAAAAACTAGCTCTTTATTATTGATGGGAGATTTGGTATGAGGGGCAGGGTCTGTCTTTTGCCATTTGGAAATTCTGTGGTTCACATAATTGAACAATGGAGCCAACCTTTACTGTCTATACATGAAGACATCTTCAATCCCACTAATTTCTTTTTCTTGTATCCCTGTACAGAACTGTTAACTGAACTGGAAAAAAAAATTATGGTCTCAAATGTTCTATCAGCTCATGAGTGAAATCTTGGCTGTGTTGATGTTAGTGGCAAAATTCCCATTCACCCCACTGAAGCCAAAATTTCACTTCATGTCTTTAACAGAATAATAAAATTCATTTCAGTTATCGAAAACAACCATGCTTAATAGGTATCAAGCAGAATATTTTGTCCAAAGATTAATTTGCAACAACTGAGGCGTGAAAAGTAGCACACAAAGCAGGGAGAATCAGAAAAATGGCAGCTATACTTGGAGCCATTGGTTTTCAGATATCAAAATGTCTGCTGTGTTCAAAAACATAAACTGCTACATCCTCAATGGAAAGAAAAGGATGAGGTAATTGTTAAGGGTGCTACTTCTCTCACCTTTGTCACTGATTATGGACCCATTCATTTACAGAAGAACATCAAGGGAATTTTTTTAAATACCTAGTGCTCATTTTTCACCAGTTAGGATTTTCTTCCCCCTTAAACATAATCTTCCCCAACAAAACTGATTGAAAAATGCATTTTTCATGAACGTTCTTTGAAGTTAGATCAATTTTTCCATTTCATTTTCTTTTCTATATTTCTTTTGCTTTAAAAAAAATCCTTTGATTCCTTAGTTGAAAGGATTTTGCAACAAGTACATGTAGGTTACTTTCAAGCACCTGGCTCAGGCTGTATCTCATCCTGCTGGTTACCACCAACCTACTTCACAGAAACATGGAAGTATGAACTGAAATTCAGCTTTAGTCATTCTTATGATATCATTCTTTTATTAATCTTTTTTTATTAAACCTCCCTCTGGTTTTCTGAGATCATAACCTATATTGTCAGCAAGGAAGGCAGTGATTCTGGTGAAAAAAAAAGCCAGAAAAATTAAATCTTCTGGTGACTAACAAAAACTGGTTCAGTGATGTTCTTGCCTTTAGTAGATATGCACTAAACTGAAAAACTGGAGAGAAGTAATAGGGCCTCTTCCAAAAAATGAGCTTGCTATGCTTTAGTTGCCATGCTTTCTCATCTAGCTTCCCCCTCTCTGCAGGCCCCACATGGAAAATATTGCATGTTACTAGCTAACTCCTAATATGATAAGGTCTTATTTATTTCTGCTTATTCCGTTGTCACAAGAAATTGCTCTAGGGTGCATGTGTATTCCTCTGACTGGCAATAAAAAAGGGTAATGTTCACTGGTTTTGCTTAAGGATACAGTATTTTTTGCACAGCTGCAAAAATAATAGAAGTAGCCAGGCAGCACTCTAAATTGACTGGCTCATTATCCAAAATATATTGTGGTACAGTTCAAACAGCACTTTACCATTTCTCATCTGAATCATGCAGCACACAGACACTGTACTCTACATGAAGCTTCCTCCAATTATTTTGTCTTATTCAAATGCATATCCCTCATCTAGAAAAACAAGAATAATGAGCCATACAGGGTGACAAGCCATCATAAAAGAGAAGAAGACGGAATGACGCGTTCAGTCGATGGTACATTCTGTGCATAGCGTAAATCAGGATTGAAGGAGCTGGCAAGAGACAGAAAAGTACAAAATTAACATGGAGAAAGATTACATATTGTGCTGATTTCTCCAAATATGGATGATAGTTGAGAGGAACCTTGAGGCACAATTAATGCATGAAATTTAAGCATTCACTATTTCTCTTTCAAAGGTTAGGTCTCTAGAACTTTGTGACAAAAGTCCTAGAAAATGGTCAGCTTTACCTTCCAGCATCATGTTATGCCTTCTTTCAACATGTGTGGGATAGAGAAGCTGTCACGGAAATGTGTTAATGTTGTCAATTCCAAAAGGGCAAGAGGCAGCAAACTTTTGCATGAAGAAGGCACTTCCTAAATTTCCCAAGAGCAAATCTGGCTACCAGTACACAAAAATTTTTAACTCTTGCAAATAATTTAAAGCGCCGTGAGCAAGGAATCAAATGAATTAAAATAGACCCAGGTGTTGGTGAAGCGGTATAAATCCCATCATTTCCAGGGCATCTCCAGAAAAGAGTAAACAGAAATGTAACATGCTGAAATATTTCAGCATTTTTTCACATTTATTTTCCATTTTTAAATAAAAGGAATATTAATAATTACTTTTGTTTCTATAAACCAAAAGAGTATTTTCATATTTCAAAAATGTTTTGTAACTACAGACTGTTACAAAGATCCCTTGTTTGGAATAGAGCCAGATCCAACAAAACGTCAATTTTTCCTAGTTCTGCATAAAGTGAAATTTCTTATTTCAACTGATACCTCCCATACCTTATTTATTTCTCACAATAGAGGACACAGACTGAATTGGTGATGTCAAGCAATTAAGCTTAGTGAGTCCTCTCTCCAGTCAGTGTCAGGAAGTCTTGTTTTATAAAGATTCTTTACATCTGTGTTTCTAGTGCACCAAACAGGATTCAACCATGACATGATCCCTGTGGTTGCTCATTCTCACCAGTGCATGTAGAGAACACTCTCATTGCTGAAAGTGAATCATTTGAGCTTCCAGGGAGTTGGTTTCTCCAGGCTCCCTGGAGCTAATGGACAAGACACAGAGAACAAACTCTGCCTTGCCTCTGAGAGCACATCTAATTCAAGGCCTCTGTGAGTCTCATGTGCTCTGTAGCCTGCCTATAGTCAGATATTATGAGGACTTGTAAGTTAGTGAGATGCAGGCGCTGGTTGCCTGTCGGTAGCAACACTCCCATTCTGATTTTCAGCGTTAACACTCTGACACCTTGCTCTTAAATTCATTTACTAGTTTTTAGAAAGCAAAATGAAAATCACATTTGTGCAACAAGTTTCATCAAAATAAATTGGCAGGAGAGTATGGGGGATCACATTTAGACTTTTTCTCAATAAATACGTCGTGGTGTAAAAAAATGTATATAATCTGAGTGCAGCTAAAATCAAACAAAAGGAGAGAATGGGCAAGCCATGTACATTCAAGCTCCAAACTACATCTTCTTGTCAATTCAGTAAAGAACTATCTCCTTCTAGTACTCCTTGTGACAGTGCTGTTCTGCACACAGTGTATGGAATAAACTGGCCAAGCCACAGCAGCATCCCTTTTCAATATATATAAAAATCAAGATGCTTCTCAAACTGAAAAGAAACCAAATGAGTAAACAAAAAAAAAA
>VZDJ01007749.1:50182437-50325492 GCA_008694505.1 Cyanoderma ruficeps
CCAACCAAACAAACAAACAAAAAAAAAACAGGGAAAATTTCAGAACTGTTCAGTTTTGTAATTGATTGGAAAAATTGGCAGTCAGCCATCTTATTCATAAAGCAACTGGTCATGGTAGTATGTGATTTATGCTCAGCTGCAGATTCCACTGGTTCAGGATGAACCACAGCTTCATTATGCCATTTTTTAACAAGCATTAAGGGATAAGAAAGTAGATTATCTGATTCTATAACTGCAAAGTGTATTACACAGCTTCTTAATAGAACTTTTAGTCCTAAACAAAGGGATTAAAAAACTCCAAAACATTACAAATACGTTTAAAACCATTTTCTTAAATTAGGGCCAAAAATTCTGTGTCATATATGAGAAAATAATAAATTCAGCCATGTGCTTTGCTAGTATGCTGTTGAAACTAGTAGTACTATTTTGACCTGAAGGCCGGCAGCTCTCTCAAAGGTAACAATCACTGAAATAGCCACAAGATGGAGCCCAAAGGATCTTCCAAACTGTAGTTAATGTCATCCAGCTTCAGAATGAGTTAAATAAAGTGATTTTGCTGAAGAACACTTTACAGAAATCTTGAACTACAGACAAGATGTTTTTCAATGTAAATCCACTCTTGACTAAAGATGTTTTCAATTTAATAGATGGCTACCCATGCACTGGTGAGCCTTGATTTCCCATGCTAAAATAACAAGTCCCCGGCATTTTCAAGGAATGTTGATGAACAGATAATTTATATTAAATAAAGAAAATTATCTGAAAAGACTACATCAGTTAACTGAAATTTTCTTGACCTCTGTTTTCCTTGTCTCAACTATCTTAAGGGTATTTATAATTTATGTCCATTTTACAAGGCTATGTGAGATATAACGATCTGTATAAGCTCTTTTTAGGGATGGACTGAACTTTCCAAGCTGAAGATATTTCAGTGGCATAAGACATGACCCATTCAGTATAAACAGGTAGAGGAATGACTGTCTGAAGCTTATGACGTTTCACTGAATTAATACATTTTAACAACTTTTAAGATACTCAGATTAATGTAATCATTAAGAAACTTTACCTCATGCAAATTTGGATGTCTAAAGTTAGGCATCTACACTAAAACTGTTCACCCTAGTCCCAGTTTAGGGCTGATGGAGAGAAATAAGCAACTGCAAAAAGTGTCTTATCTGTCTTGTATCTGTGTCAGAATGCAATTACTTTCCCTTCCGGAGGTATTTGTATTTCTCAATTACAACAGGGAACATAGTTTAGCTTTAGTAAGAAGAACAGAAAACAAAAGTCAATGGATATTAGGATTGTTCATTGCTAATTAACAACTCTCCTTCTCTTTTAAGAATCTGACATTGAAAGGGAAGAGGGAAGAAGGAGCAAGTCATCTGTAGATCTTAATAATTGATTGAATATCCACTCTCACTATACTTAGATGGAGGATCTAATGCAAATATTTAATCTAGACATTTTAACAGCAATGTGAAATCCCTGTGTTTATCTACCTAACACCTCAGTGTACTCATAGTTAAAGCACATAAAACTAATGATGCTACCTTGCATCCATGTATTTTCAAAAAATGCTGATACTTTTACTCTTAGTAGGACATTGATTACAACTTTGTAATCTATTCAAGGTAAAATTGAGATTACACTCTTTTAAGTCTTCTATAACAACAAACCGGCAAAATTATTCATATTGATAGACCTGGCATAGCATCTCAATTGCAGTTATGATTACAACTTGTGTTAATCATTCTTACTTGCATTAAAGTACAACAGTAATTTATTCAGCCCCTGCTACTAAAAACTAGAGTCAGTTAAACTACTGTTTTAATGATTATGAAACACCTGTGATTTTTGAAGAAAGAGTGCTCTGTGTAATTGGTGGCCTGTGTTGGGACTGTAAGTTAGATATAACACATATATATTGGCATCATGTCAGAAACACTCACACCTGTCAGTCAGCATAATATGCTTGAACACCTGCATATCCACATAGCATGTGTTTAATTGACTAAAAATTTCCCCATGGGATAAACTATTACTTTATTGCTCTGCACAAAAATGTGTGCAAATGAATGCTCAGAGGTATTCTATTCAGATGCAATTCCAGAATGAATAGTTCTTCTAGTGTCAATCTACCTTTTTTTTTCTTATCTATGCAGACATCGTCTGCGGAAATGTGCTTTTACAAAGTTGTAATTAAAGCAAAAGCAGTGATCAGCAGCATTTCACGAGGAACAAAGATGGATCAGTACATTATGCCTCTAGAAGTTAGTCATTAGCCCTTTGCTTTAATCACCATGTTAATTTGAGTAGCACACTGGGAAAAGTCCATTTTTTCAAAAGCTAATTAATTTTTATTGTTCTCCACCCCTTATATCAACTAATCTCTCCTCCAAAATTCTTCTTTTCTAGATTTCCATAGTCATCTTATTCTTTTCTAATTTATTATTATTTCACATTTATTTAATAACATATGTAAATATATTTTCAGCCATTATTATACTTTTACAAATCCAGTCATAGATAAGAAGGACTTCAACTAAGAAGTTCCTTTTCAAAGTGTTTGCATGGAATCCAGACCCAGGGAATTAGTTTGTCAGCTTTCACCAATAACAGGCATTATGACTGAAGATTCAATTATAACGAATATTAACGTCAGCAAGAGGGGCTACTTTTGGCTCCAATTTTTAATATAAAGTGGCAAAACATTTTTTGCATAAACTAACATCTATATTCTGAAAAATCATTCTAACATCCTATAAACTTCAGTCTGACTGATTTCACTCAGATGCCCTTTGTGAGCCAATAATTCATGTTGCAATAAAGACAGCCCAAGCTTCACTGTGTTTTACCTTAGCTATATGCAAACGTAAAACTGATATTTCTAAAAGTGAGAGCTTGTTAGCATACCCTCCCTCATCTGTATGTTCCCATCCCACAGTTTCAGGGAACAGCACATGAAAACGTCAGAAGCTGAGGATGATATTGAGAGGAAGCTCTTCAGGTCTTTCACCACACGTGCCTAAAGATGAAATGCATTAATGCAGCAGATGTACCTCATCTACATTTGACTGAAATCTTATTCTTTCCAGCTCTGTCGATGGAAGATTTGTTCTCCTGGGATTTTAGGACTTATAGCACTTTAAAGATATTAGTTTTCAGTGCCATCATGCAAGATTGCTGTTTCAACAACTTACATTTCCCAGAGCATTTTTATTGTTTAAGTGACAAACTGGGAAACAGAGAAAGATTGGGATCATTACTGATGATTCCTAAAGGCATGCATCTCAGATGGAAGTTGAAGCAATTCCTCTTATTAAAGGTCATTTAAAAATGTTGGAAATGTCTGTACTTCTTTGCTACTTCTATTGTATTTATGCCATGATAAAATTTCTCCCTTCCCTCCTCTCTCTATATTACTATTTGTTTTCCCCTGTTATATAAAATACTCCTGAACTGCCAGTTAAAAACAAGTCTTAAAAAAAACCAAGCTGTTCTAGACAACATCAACAAAATCCTCCAAAACCAAGAGTCAGTTCATTTTTCTATATGGTATAAAACAAACCAAACAGAAAGGACACAAACATGACAACTCTGGGAAAGCAGATAGATATCTTGGGCCAAACTGCTCTGGTAGTGAAAATAAGGTAGTAAGGACTGTGAGAGCACCCTGACAGCCTTTTTGGGGTAAAGTGGCAACAGGAATATGAGTCTGATGCAAGTTATTAAATCCTACAGGCTCTAATATCAGTGGTTAAGTATTAATGATAACGGAAAACCATAGTTTTTTAGGGGGGGCGTATCTTAACCTTTTATCCTATTATCATCCTTCAGTCACTGTTGATAGAGTGATCCAAGGAATTCTGGAGATGCACAGACTCAGAGGAGCATTTCTAAGACTAAGCAGGAGAAAGAAGATCAAGCTCTCTGCTTCCCTATAAATATTCCAGATAACCTTAATCACTTAGCATTTCATACTTGTCACATTAATATGATATAATACTTCCTTAATGTTTAGAAATGTGGACAAATATCCTGTAAAAGACTAGGTTTAAAGCAAGCCAGAAATGTAAAATGGATGTTGTAGGGAATTAAGAGATCCTGTGATGACAAGGCTCATACATCATGCACTGTATTTTAATCATGTACCAAATTCCTTATTTATGTCACCACCACACACTTCTTGCTTTCTTTACTTTGACTCAGTCACAAGGTAACTCTTGGTCATACTCTGTCAAGGCAACTTTTTGACATAGAGCAGAGGTCAGGATGAGCACAAGCCATTCTCTTTTTAGGAATCCTGCTGCAGCTAATCTGTTTTTTGAGCCACTTTTTTAGACATATGCTCAATAGACTGGCTTTGCAACACAGTCTGCCAGCTGCTCATCTAGCCAGAAGACACAGGCAGATATGATAGATCAGGTCTGCCGATCTAAAAACTTATGCAAACATTTGACTTTGCATGAAAAAGAGTACAGACAATAACTTCACAAATGTAGGGAACTGCTCCTTAACAGAGTGGTAAGTCCTAATAGTGCCATTTTCCGAATTTATTATCTGAGACATATAAGGAATATATTTTATTTTGTTTGACTCCTTTATAATACAGTTGCTTCACAGTTTGAAAAACCTTGACCTAACTAGACCAAAAATGTCTTATTTAAATCATGCACAATGATGTGGTCTCTTAAGTTATTGAGACTTAAATTTGGAAGGAGTAATGTCCACTAATTTGTCTGAAGGGCAAATAGTTAGTTTGTCTGTAGTTCAGGGAGAATGAACTCATATTAAACATGGAAATCAAATTTTATGTTTGTCATGATGCATAAACTGGAAGGAATACATTTCAAATTTTGATAATTCCATTAGAAGATTCCTGTTGGTCTTGATCTCTCTCTAGGCCTGTAATCTTGTTACAGATTAACAATATTGTGTGTTGTGTATTCATGCAATGTCCAGTCCAAGACGTGGTAAAGAATCCCTGTGCTCTTTTTAATGGGAAATAAACCAGGCTCTTACTTTGTCTAATGGAAAGTAAATTTCCTATTTATAATACACCTGTAACTATCTAATTGGAAATAATTTTTCCCAGCTACAGCATGTGTTATTATTCTGTTTTTCTTAACTGAAACAAGTACTTCTGGCATTGCTTTTATTTCCTGCACAACATATTCTTTTCTTACATAATGTGCACTCTCACAAATATATTTGCTGTCTGAATGGCAAATAATTGTTACCCAGATGGAAAATAGACCTGTTATAATCAAAAAGCACATTCTGCTTTTAACCTCACCAATTTATGGTTCAATAAAATGCAGGATTTTGTTTCTGAACCTGTATCAGAATCTAATTTACAAAAATATGGCATGGTATAATTAATACCCTTGCGGCCTTCAGAATAGCAGGCAAGTCACAAAAATTTGACGTGAAAAACAGCAAGATATCTATGAAGCCTGTTTTCCAAGTTTAATTTAGAATGGCAGAAAAGACATTTCAGATTTTTTACTGAGAGTAGAACCAGATAATTACATTGATCCAGCTCTTATGTAGTTTCAAATATTTCATCAAAAATTCAACTGATTTCATTCGATTCAAATCTGACCTTGTTCCTCCTCTAGTACAGTTTAAATGTTAAACAAATGAAGATAAAACACTTACTTGGGACTGAATTTTCTAACATTGTGAACAATAAGTACTTTTTTACCCAGTAGGTAGTCCTGCTACCTAATGACATGAGAACAACTATTTGAAATGAGACCAAGAGTTGATTTAGCCCAACACCCTCTCACCATCAGTGGCCAAAACAAAAAATGTTTGTTTGCACTTTCAGTGCAAGATATTACATCAAGTGTGTAAGAGTCCCAGAGCTGCAGAACACAGCCTTTAATTTCTCACCCTCTAGGCTAAATAACATACATTATTAAACATTTTGTAAAGTCTGACCTGGACTATCATCTTGCCATTTTCACTAAGTAGAATAAAAGTCAAAATATCCATGTTATAGACAATTGTGATACTGTAAAATGAATCTAACGGACTTGGGTTTTCATTTTTTTAACTTTCTGTTAGTTTGTAAGCCATTTGAGTTGCATTTTTTTAATAAGACAACACACAGGAAGGATAACATTAATATTGAATGGACTGAAATCACAGTTAGCAAAATATAAAGGTTTATTTTTTTGGCCCAGATATCATTTCAAAATTTCACCTTGGTACTTCATTTTGGATTTTTTTTATTTAAAACATATAAATATGTTTTAGAATAACCAACATTCTAGAGATTTTTAGCTTTAAATATATTCATTTTTTCATCAAAATATCTGGTAGAAATATCTTTGAGGATTTTGCCAGAAATAAGAAAGCCGCACTTTTTAGGCAAAGCACAGATATCAGTAATCTCAGTGTTCAATCTGTCTTGATGCTGACATTATACAGTTTTGTCTAATTAATGCCTCCACAGAAAAGATGGAAAAGGACAACAGAGATACTTTCACAAACTTCAGGGGCCAGACTTTATCTGAGTTCCTATTGTTTCACACATTCTCTGTGACTGATATTTACCAGCATAAAAAGGGAAATAACTGTACTGGCTTCACTGGAAAGTTAAGGAGTAATGGTTTTGTTTTGATTTTAGGCAGATCTTAGAAAAAGATGTTATTACAAAACTTTGTAAAATTTGTTAAGCAGTGTCAGTAGAGAGTCTTTAAATTAACACTGCTCATATGTGGCCTAGCTCTGATTATTTGTAGTGATTGCTGAAAGAGTTATATGACACAATATTCTGCATTAATTATGTAAGTCATTATACTAGCCCCTGGTGTAATGTTCAGATTTGATTTCAATATTTGCTGTGAAATTCTTTTTTGCAAATTGAAATTCATATTACCTGATCATATCTCACTATGTCTTTTGACACAATTAAAATATAATTCCTCTACAATTTTTTGACATATTTCATGGAAACTCAATTACAATAGAATTTGCCTCAGCCTATGATGCATAGGGAACTACTTTTTCATTGGTTTTGGGGTGTAAATGAGTCTAAACAAAAAGGTTTTCTTACACACATAAAAATTACAAATGTGGTTTCGTCATAGGACCTTCTCTGATTTCTTATTTCTGATTCCTCAGTTTGGAACAAGCATGTACATTTACTTTGTATCTTTAGTCTTTATTACACATAAAAATGTTCTGGGTTTTGGGGCTTTTTTTCGCTTTGTTCTGTATACCATCTCCAGTTCTCTCTCCTTAAATGCACAACAACAACTTGGATTAGAGACTGGCTATAAAATGGGAGTGGATTTTATACTACAGGGAAAACAAGTGAAGGAGAAACCCACATGCACAGCAGCTTTTGTCCCAAGTGGGAGCTGGGGAGCTCAGGAGCTCAGTGAATCACAGCCTGGGAGCTCACAGCCGCAGTTTTATTGCTTGTGCTGCTGGGGCTGCAGAGGCAGCTCATCCCCTGCCCTGCTGCATCTCTCTGTGGGATTTCTCTCTCTCACACACAGAAGACGTGCAGGTGGTTGAGCCTTTTTTCTCTTGAAAACAACAGCTGTGTAGCAAAAGTCAAGAAGAAAAATCCAGCTGGAGGGCTAGGTCTTGACATTTTGCTTCCTTCTGTAGAACCAATAATGACATTGGGTACAGCTGCCAGGGTCTCTCTACCTAAGGAATGTTGTCTTTACATCCATGGAAAATATTCACTCAGTTTTCAGTTTTATCTCATCTGAGATTTTTTCTGGAAAAATGCAGAAAATAAAATGGCGCAAAGTTTAGAAGTTGCAACACTGAAATCCTTTTGTTTGGAAGTAGCCTAATGAAGTTACTGAACATTTTAAAATATCTTTCTGCTTCTTGGAATATCACTGAATCCATTTGAAATTTATTGGCCTCATAGAGCAGGTGCAATTGTCAGGGATTTTCATCTTTAAACTGCTCTAGATGTTGTTTCCTCACTCAAGCTAAAATTCTTTTTCTGTCTTTGTGTAGTAGAGATCTTATGGCCAGAATTGCCCTGTCTCTTAGTGGGCACTAAGTAAGGTGAGCACCCTACTTAGCCAGGTAGTTTCCCCAGGTTTGGTATATGGTCAGCTTTTAGTGAGGATGACTCAGCCCTCAGAAGAGGTGCAGAGCATTCCAGGGGTGTTTGCACCAAATTTTGGCTAAATGAGGCATTTAGGGTGCCTTAGCTAAGTGTCCTATCTGTGCATCTGGGGGGGACAGTGTAGGTAAGACAATGCAACTGTTGCACACTTCAATACAGATTTCACTGAAATTTTGTGTCTAAAATGTCATTAAGAAACGAACCTAATTCTGCATCACAGCTACAAAAATATTAAAATATGCCTTTTTTGTTTACTTCTAGCTACCTCAGAGAACCCTCATGAACACAGTAAGTACCAAAGCAATATAGAATATTATTATTTTAACTTTCAGAAGGAAGATATTTCCTGATTTTTACAAAGTTTTAGCAGCTTAAGGTGGAGTTCATCAACACAAACTCACACTACATTTTGACTTGTGAAACTGGTTTTCAATGACTTGCTCTGTAATGCAGGACCAGGCGTGTTTCACAGGTTCCAGTTTGCATGGAAACCATTTTCCAGTTCAGCTGAGACCCACCTATGTCTTTTGTCTCCATGGCAGCTTTGCACTGGGAAACAATCACAGGGGCCACCGATGGGGAAGGGTCTGTGCTATTCTCTGGCCAGGCCTCTGGTTCAAGTTGTAGAGATCTATTTCCTGGTATGCTGCAATGCTCACCTGCTGCACAGCTTAGACCCTCAGAGTTATAAATCTGAATTAAACATATTTCTAAAATTCCCCTGAATTATTCTCTGTCTCATAATGTTGGGATTTGAATAGCACACTGTTTTAAAATAACACAAAATTGCACACATGTCATATTATAATGCAGACTGATATCCATTATTGTTAGTGCTTCACATTATATTTATGGGATCCCTGTACTAGTTAACATGAAGAAAATTAGCTCTGCTCCAGCCAAATCCAGGACATAGAGAAACATGGAAAGCTTTTTTTTCCTCTTGATTTATGCAGGATACTGAACATTTATTTGTCATTCTGTATGAGAAAACCCCACTTCTGTTGCAATAAAAACTGCCATCATTTCTATATTAAACATCAAGGAGAAATTTTCTATACAGAAGATCAGTGATAGCAATCACAATTAATATTAGAAGCAATTAACAATTTTAGGAATTCTATGATATTTCTAAAAATACACAAAAAATAATTAAACCACATTAAAAAGTTTGAAAATACTTTTCATTATTTTAATTTTATAGGGGAAAAGTAGTTAAACATCATTTCTCGAGAAATACAGATATCAAAACTTCTTCTCAAGTCTAGTGGGAATCTGTAATGCAAAGTCATCTTTTAAAACTATAATGAGAGTCTTCTATTTTTAAAATCTTACAAAAATTAAAAAGCTTTCTAATATAGGGGTTCTTATTTTCAGAGCATGAACGTGTTAAACGCGAAAAAGCTGCCTCTCAGACCAAGCCAGGTAGGTTTGGTAAAGTAACCTCCACTTACACCCAGCTCCACTTAATAAGGATATGTGTGGTCTGCAAAACTTGGAGACTTCCTTGAGGTAGGTACAGGTGTTTCGCTTTGTGCCATTGAGGTTTTTTCAGTGTCTTGGAGAGGAAAAAGAATGAGAATGAATTTTAACTGAAAGGATTTGGCTGTCACAGTTTTTGACTGTTCCTGTGACTTTTCCCACTGGCATAGTAAAAAGCATTAGCAAAACCCATTTTCCAGAGTGTGAGGAAGGAGTGCTTTACTGCCCCGCACTACACTGAAGAGGTGTACTGGGAATTAACCCTTCTCAACCTTTTCAGTAAATCAGTTGTTACATTAAGTGAGTGTGGTCCCCCCAAAAGGAGAAGCTACAATCCCATTGAGTAGAGCAGTAGAGTCAGCCTCCAGTTCCTGAAACTTAAAAGTAACAGGAGCTGAACTAAGAACAGCAATACTAATCCTGGACTGACTGTGCATCGGGTAAACTGTAATAAACTGTACGTAATGACTGGCTGCAGTGAGCAGGACAACGGGTCCTCCTTTCAAACCAGGGCTCTGTCCTAAACATGTTTTTTGAGGAGGAAGCCACTCAAGGATCCACAGTTGGGTGTGGTGTGAATTAACAAGACTAAGAGGGTAACCTCACAGAAAACTCAGCTTTTGATGCTCAGGTTCCATCATTACTGAGTAATTTTCCAGTCCCTACTCCAGCAGGGACTGGAAAGCAAGTATCCACATCCCATTGACCTTTGCTGGCAGTGCTGCTGTTTGAACTCCATGTTGAAATGAAGTGCTCATGAATAAGTGATTAAATAAACCATTTAAACCTTATGTGTTCAATGATAAGCAAGCAGGCTTTATTTCAATACCTTTTTTCTTACTTTTTTTTAAATCAATTTCTCCTATGTATTTAGTATTTTTCTCATTCATTTTTCTAATGTACAATATTCTACCTTGCAAGTTACATATTTTCATAGACATTTTAAGATTTCCTGGAAGTCTTGAGAATCTGACTTAGTGAAGATGTATCGGTTTTGAGTCAACAGGGAAATAATATTTCTCTCTTCTTCTTTCTAAGACACACAGGCCAAGCTTTTTATTTAACTCATTGATCACTTTTTGTGTATTAACAGCTAGCAGAATGCTTCAGGCATTAGGAGAGCTCAGCCAAGGCAGGAATGTCCTAGCGGGGAAGCCAAGCTTGGTGGCCACAGTGGTGGCCAGAAAGTGGGTTGCCTGGATGGGTGGCATGCCGACTCATCTTTCCTACTAAATGAAATCAGTCCTGCTGCACAATTAGCCCAACCTCATCCATAGCAGGAAAATAAACTTCCTTGGTAAGGCATTTTCAAACACCAGTATATTAGACACATGAGGATTTTTACTCTAGCATAATACAGTACATTCCAGACCTCAAACCCTTGGAATTTAAGTGTTTGAAAAAATAAAAAATAAAAAAAGAGAGAGAGAGAGAGAATGCTTGATAAATTTCCTTTAATTTCCTTTAGCATAAAATCTCTATTTTCAGGTTGCTTTGGAGAACAGTGGCTGTTTTGAGTTTCACTTGATGACTGGAAGTATTAATCTGCAGCCACTGGTGGTAATAGTGCTTCTGCCTGCTGTGTGCCCATGAGTGCTCTTGAGTTAGCAGCTTGAATTATAAAAGCTTCATTCTGCACAAAACAGTGGCCTCCTTTTTCACCTTGATTCAGTGCAGCTTCAAACCATTTTTCCTATGCTTCCTATCATCTGACTTAGAAGTATCACATGACTGAAATGCTACAGAATTTTAGAAAATATATGGATCCCGTTGGAAAAGTTTAAATTAAAGAGTGTTTTGTGTATGTCAGTGAAAGCAAGTAAAGACGGGGGATTCATTCCTGATGTAATTCTGCTGAAACTGCCTGCAATACACAGAGAAATGTTCACAGCCTTATTTTTTCAATTTAAATAAGGTACATCAGGGAAAAATTAATATTAATGCTTGGAGTGCTGCAAATCTGGAGCCCTGCAGAGCAAATGAATTCTCTTCAATGAAAGATTTCAGAACTTTAAACTCTGGGCTTACTCAAAAACAGGATTTTTTTTTTTTAATATACATAATTTTATTTTTTTTTGCTCTTTATAACTTTATGAAGTTCTCAAAATTGTTTAATTTTTTTTATTTGCAAGACTCCTCATGATATGGTAAATAAAAAATACATGAAAAATTATAAATATTACTTATGTTCTTGTCAAAATTATATGTACTATCCTCATCATATGTTTTTCTCTGCTTTTCTTCATACTGAATGTGGTGAAGAATTTTATGAAGTTTTCTGATGTCTTGAAGTGTATTCCCTTAACTAAACTGTTCTCCTTAAGTCTGGATATTCTGCTCCTTCAGTTTCCCTTCTGGCTACAACCAGTGGCTAGAAACTGAGAGAAAAAGCCTAGCAGCCGCGACCATTCTGCCAGGGAATGCATCAGGGTATTTGTTCTCCAGTGGGATCAGAAGACCAATATTTGCTGTGTGGTTAGGCTACAGAATAGGTGGGTGAATGAATATCAGAGAATTACTGTGTTCATTCCCAGATGAAGGCAAATCCACGGCCCTGTCCAATTTTCAAAAATAAATTCATTCTAAGAAAAAACACTGCCCCTACTTTCAAATTAATCAGATATGCCATCCACTCACAAGCTTATTTCCTTACTTATTTCCTCACGGAATTATTATCCCAGAGTTACAAAGCAAATATTGCTGTACATTCTCAACAGATTTAGCAAAGGAAAAATATCTTATTTGGTGTTCAAAAGTGTCAGGATAATACTCAAAGAAAGAGAAGCCTTTTGATTTTTACTTGTCATTAATCAAGTGCATGTTACCTTTGTTTAAAGTCAGCAAACCAGGTTTTCTTCTGTATTGATACATAGAAAGTTTAATACTTCAATCTAAATAAGTGAAAAGCACTGTTACATATTAAAGCTCCTCTAACAGCAGGAAAAAAACCATTTTTTCTCAATAAGTTGCATCTTCAAGTTGCTGGCTGAGCAGTAAAACACTTCTAGCTTCACAGGCATTCACAACATGGAGTAGAGATTTTTAATTCACTGCTTTCATAAGAAAGTGACAGTAACAAGAGCCGAATAGGGGGATAAAAATGTCCTAAATTTAACACAAATTAAGAGAAGTTAAATTGTCACATACCAGAAAACACATGAAAAGCATAGCAATGCAGAGCTATATTTAATTTCCAAACAGAAAATATCAGTAACCATAGAGTGTTATCCCTCCATATATCTGACCACATCAGTACTGATTTTCTTCCAGAAATAGACCAAACAAGCAAGAGAAGGGGACAAAGACAAATCTGCCTAACCTGATCTCTGCCCAGTCATTGTCATCTTTGATCTGATGCCTTCCAGAGGTCTTAGTGGAAAGGATGGGGCCAGAGGCAGGTGGCTGCAAACTGCCTCCAGCAAGAGGAAGGGCAAATACAGTCTGAATCTTGAGCATATTTAAGAAGAATTTAGTAATGTATGTGATTGTTGAAAGGTAGAGGTTAGCAGAGGGGCTTGAATTCAATTATGGAAAAAGACATAAAATGGAGTGGAGCTATAAAAGGATGAGGTAGGGTGAATTTAAAATCAATCAAACCGGGCAGAGTAGAAATCTAAACATAAACATCCCAGTTTCCATGTGACTGGGATATTGGCAAGGTAAAACAAACCCCACTTGATTAGAAAGTGTAGTGCCTCCAGCTTACTTGGTGAAGAGGAAGTTCAGGTCTGGTGGCTGATATCGACATGGGTCCACATCGTCTGAGAACTGTGCTGAGCAAATCCACAGGCAGCTCAGGAGTTTGTGGGCTTGGACATCTTTTCTCATGAGATCAGCAGAAGTAGAAGGCTGCCCCAAGGTCTTGTGGCAGATGTTCAGCTAGGTCTAGGTGGGCTTGCCCAGTAGCAGCTGGTATGGAGGGGCATTCAGACCGTCCCCTGTGTCCCTCTGTGAGCTACTACGTGCTTGGGCACCTCCATAACTTTTTCATCCTCAGGGTGTAGACACATCTGGATACTTCCACCCCTGTTTATGGTTAGGCAGAAATTCTTAGTGTTGTTTAAGACCAAACTGTTGGACTTAGACACTCAGGAAGGTGTTGTTACAAAGGTGAAATGGATGCAGGAACAGGATAGTTTCCAGCTGAGTGCCTGCCTGAAGGGCGCTGAAGGGCATGTGGCTGTTTTCCAGCAGCTGAAACATTGGGCCCAGTAATTTACTTTTTCCATGGGTATGATCTCACCATGCAGTCAGAACTCATAATGCCTGCATGCTGTTTTACAGTGCAGTAATGGGGTAGTGATGCTGAAGACATGCATTTATTTTGTCATTGTGAACCATATGCATAATATCACCTATAGAAATATTTCTCCAATTATACGAACCTATGCTAACACATTGTGATTTTAATGCTGCTTTCAAGATACAGAGGAGAAAATGAAACAACAAAAGACAACTCCCGCTGAGAAGTCAGGTAAGAATAAGTGATTCTCTCCTGATTTATGGAGGGGGATGGGGGGCATTAAACACTATTCAGCACTCATCTAATGTAGTATATTTGCATTGCAATTTTTTTCCAGTAGTTTGAAATATGTAACTGATAACAAAGCAAAAGCAGCAGAGTGGCAATTGCAGCTTCTGTTCTACCAAGAATTATCATAATGATGAAGACAGGTGGAGGCGTTTCAGCTCCTTAGCTGATTGTTCCAGCCTCTTCTTAGCCAGAGCTGGGCTAATGAAATGAGGTGTAGCTGTTAATCAGACCTCCGAAAGGATCCCAAATATCAGGATAAATTACCAAATGGATTAGGACTTTGGATCAGTTTTATGGGGAAAATATTTTTGGGACTAAACTCTAAATCTTAGGGTCTTATTTTTTAATATTTTTTAATGTAATGTTGACAAGGAAAAGAAAATCTAGTAACGAGTGTTCTAGAAGCTGTGAAGGGTCAGCCAAGGAATGAGAACACTTGCATCATCACTGGCGGTCAACACCAAAAGCTGTCTAAACTTTAGGATTTGAATGCTATGCATCCTTGCACAAGTAGGGGAAGCTAAGAGCAAGATCCAGTAAAATGCTTGATTGTTAAAAAGAAAGGGGAAAAATGAGTATATTTTCTCTTCTTTCTGTATCTAACTTTTACAATTTAACCTCTTTTGTCTTCTGTAGCCCAGGCAAAGCCAGCAAGTACGTGATTCTTACCTTAATCAGAAATATTGCTGTAAAATTGTTGGATATGTGTGTCTTTTTTTACTTTTACATAAGGAAACGTGCCCTTGGCAATTTTTAGTTTTGCTTAAAATTATAACGTCTTTATCACCATGTCTTCCATTCCTTTCATTTAACATACTGTCTTGTCATTGCTATTTGAAAGTCTATTTGGCATAATCAATTGCTTCAGTGCAGGAGTGAATTCATTCTAGGCTTCCCATATCAAAAGTCCCAAAACCAAAAAAATCCTGTAGGAGTACAAGTCTTTTAAAAATCACTGTTAAATATTTCTTGGGTTGAATAAATGCTCCTGCTCAGTTAAAAAAAGAATAATATAAACTAATTTAATATAACTGCACCTTGAATTCTTCTCAGCCAAAAAAACCTTGAGTCCATACCTTAACTTACCACACAGCCTGCTTGTTGATTTTCTATTCCTTTCACACCTTCAGAATGCAGATTAATCTACAATAATAATAATTAAAACTGTCACCCAAATAATCTAATGATCAAAAAAAGTCCATATATGGGAAATGAATCACTCTTCACTGAACCAATTTTTCATTCATGCTTCATAAAAGTATTTCCCATTTGAAATTTTGTATGATGTTTTCATTTCAGCATTTCTCAACTTGTCTCCCCATCTGAAATCACAGTTACTAGGAGTTCAATTATTCATCTGAATAGCAGAAAGGCTGAGCCATATTGCTCTTTTTTCAGAGGCCATTCACATTTTCAGCACTTTCCACTTTACAGTATGTTTTTGAGTCCTCATTTCTCAAAAAGAAAGTGATGTACGGTCCTTAAGCTGTAGGAAACATCACCTAGAAACAAGGCCAGCAGAGCTGTCCATTGATTCCACAGCCCTAAAATGTATTTTGGCCCCAGTTTCCATTACACAGTTGCTACTGTGCTATGAGATCTGTGGGGCAGGGTTTTTTCTAAGTCTGACTTCTGTTTGCTAGACCTATTTGAAAAAAAAAAAAGCTTCTTCAATTTCTCTATTTCCAGCAACCTAACATAAATTGTAATTTTTTCAGTAATAATTATGAAATAGAAAGATGGGAGGAAGGCTAGGGGAGTGGGCATGTGGAGATCAGATGCATTTTCAACACCTAAATATAATTTGTTCATATGTAATAGTATGTGTCCAAGACGTTGGGGATTCAGCTTAAGTATATCTGAATCAAGAACAAAGGATGAGTGAATGGTTGCTGAGCTTACTGTGAACTCTCCTTTCCAAAAATAAAAATTGAAAATAGATTAAATTTAAGAAATTATTGACACCCTACTAACTTCTTCCTTAAGACGCATGCATGACTCTTAGTAGCATTAATAGTAGCTATATTTGTGAAGCTATNAACCCAAACCAGAAAACAATCCCACTCACCAGGGCAAAATGCAACTTAGAAACATTTGACAATTTTATTATGCTCTTTTTTGTCTAGAGCATGAAGTAGTCAGACATGAAAAAGACGTTCGCCTTACAAAACCAGGTAAGCACTTCTGCATTTTATTTTGCATACTTATTTTGAAAATGTTATTTAAAGAAATAGTGAAACACAATTGCATATGACAAATGCCAAAACCATGGCCCTGTGGTCTATTTTGATGTATGGAATGGTCCTGACATGCCATATCACAAACTAAATAGCACAGTACATACTTGTAATGCTGGTCGTCATTTTAAGATATAGATATATGTATATATCGAAGGTCAAATTTCTCCTTTTGTAATTCCATTGATGTCAAAGGCATATGTCAGCAAAGAATTTGTACTGCTTTCTGAAACTGCTGTTACTTTAAGTGGCTCCATCTTGCTAATTATTTGTGGGGATCTGCCTTTTATTTGCACTTCACGAAAGAGTTAGCCTCCCAGGATGAGCAATACTTTAATTTTCATCCATCGCAGGTATGTGATATATTATTCAGATCTTGATCTGGCACTATCCATCTTCTGTAGTAAATGTCTCTGATGTCATAGCTCATGCCCAGTCTCACTTGTACAAGACAGAGCAAAATTCATGCTGGTATAGGAAGGAGTATTGTTCATTTCACTGTGGACTATCATCAGGAGTTTAAAAAATGTCTGCTCCTTGTATCTTCATGAAAGGAAATAAGTGAAGAATTAATATTTTTACTGTTAATATTAGTAATCTTTAACAAAAAAATTACAGTCTGTAAATGAGAACACTTCTACTACTTTCATTCATTATTAGATTGTTATTAATTACTGTGAGGTCAATAAAAATATGTTCTGATACTCAGAAGCATATAAAACAAGTAAAACCATTCTCTGCCATAAAAATATTTTGCTGAACCTGGCTGTTTTGACCATTTTTCTTTCCTCTTTTTACTTCCCAGTCAAACCGAAAACCACTGCAAGTATGTGCAATGACTTATTTCTTATGGAATATAAACCTTCTTTTCAGATGCATGCTCTCTCAATTTGCATCTTTGCAATTTTGTCATGTTACATAATGCTATTTTCTTTCTTATACTACAGCTACTTTTGTATTCTGTCTGCTTACTAACAGCCAAACACAACAAAACCAAGCATATTTAAAATGCAATATTGTGAAGCTGCAAGATTCAAACTCGGTTTGTAATTTTCACTCTCTAGAATATAATGTAAATTCCACTGGTAGCAAAACTGGTATTCTGGTGGTTTTAGATGAGTGTAGATGTATAATTTAAATTTATGCAAATATACTGTTTCTTGAAAATAAGAAAATAGCATGTAGCATAACTGAATTAGACAACCTTTTCCTTACTTCTTCACCATTTGGAAATTACTTACATCATTAATTCACTAAGCACGTCAATGGCCTTGTTCCAATAAAAGCTTTCTTTAATAAAAAAGCCTAAATTAAATTAAAGAAGAGAAAGGAATATTTCCAATTTAGATTAGTTTTAAGGAGGATTCAAGGGGAACTTGTCACATTACAAAAACTTCCACTGAAGTAGTGGGATAATGTCCTTTTAAAGGTCATTTTTAAGGAAGGCTTCTGAAAAGATGAAGGCTGGGATCTATACTTATTCTGGCAAGTTATTACACATTACATACTGCAAAGCATGGTCAAACAAGAATCAGAAGGACAGTGTTTGCCCTGCATGCTTTGAATTGTGAAAATGCTGAAGTATGAACCTTCATAGATGAATCAGTTGTTGCCTCTTTGGCACAGGATCTGTGTTTTCTCTTTGGTGCTGTGCCTGGCACATCAAGACTAAGCCATGTGTTATTCTGATAGAAAGTAAGGTGACGACTAGGCAAAGCAAAATGATTCGCCTAAACTTCCCAGACCAGTCGCTAGTACCAGGTGCTTAAAGTTAGAGAGGATGAATACCTGCTTTTAAACACCTGTAGGAAGGAAAACAGTGTTACTCTGAAGCCTAGATGTAAAGTGAAAGTGTGAGCGCAAGGCATCTGAATGTGCCTACACTGAAGGTTCTCCTTCAGCCCTGAACTGCAATGTTCTGTTTTCAAATTATTGTTGCAAAATTATTATTTCCTGTGAGGTTATGCATGGGCTTATTTCCATTTTTGTCAGTATTTTAAGAAAATGTTGCTTTATTTCATTCTATTATTCACTTTTGTTCAGTCTTGTTTTCACTGGATCTGTTCACTGACATGTAATGTCTTCTGCAGTGATTTATCTGAGAGACCCAGTGATGGTCCTCACTACTGTTAGAGGCACATCACAGATTTAAGTGACTAATTCCTTATGCTTTCCTCACAAAAACCACTGTTTACAATGCTCTTTGATCAAGAGCTATATTACCCTGGTATATCGTGAATATAAGGAATAGCCAGGATATTTTCCCCTGACCTTTGCAGAGAGATGTTTGTACCACATTCTTGAGCTTATATTCTGCTGCTTGAAATGATTATAAAGGTTAACGGTGCCTGTAGAAAAATAAAAAAAAATTTAAAAAAAGAAGAAAAAGAAGGAAAAACAGCAACAAGCAGACCTGTGGTCATTTACAAAAGTAATTCTCTATACAGTGCCCCTTTTTGAGCAAATCATCCTTGAATAGATCTAGCTTACGATTTTAAACACCAGAGCTATCTCTTTTAAATTGATTTTCTCTACTTAAAGGAGAATACTTAGTTGGATCACTGCCTTCTTTATTTATAGAGGTCTATATAGTTTTGCTTCATGTATTTCTTAGCCAGGTGTACAGTGTACTTACCATAACGTGAACGTAGCTATCATGTAATTCAGTATGAGATGTAGTAATGGACACAAAATACCCACTGATTTTGGAGTTCAGGTCCAGTGGGAATGTAAAATAAATTAATATATTTATCCTGGGCTGAATTCATTCACACATTCTATCTTGTTCAGTCTTACTGTAAAAGCAAATGTGGTTTAAGTTAGTAAAGAAATTGGATCATGAGGGAATGCAGCTACAAACAGAAAGACAAGACTGAGTTTGAAAACTACCCAAATTAACAACACATACAATTTCATAGTAGTACCTTGCTGCCATGATTTAACCTGGGAGGCAGGTATACACCACGCAGCCACTCACTCAATTTTAAAAGCAATTAACAAATCATCTTATTTTTCACTATTTCTATTTTAGTGTACAGGAGGATCTTTCACAGCTGTTGACCATATATCAAACTTCAATGCGTAATGAAACAGAATTTACTCCCTGCATACCCACCAAAGACTCACAAATTGTGAGACATTACCTTGAGCAGCAAACAAAGCTGGCAGCTGATCTTACTCATTCAGGAATACCAAACTATATTTGGCAGTCCAGAGAAAGAACAAGTAGGCTGATATTTAAAAAAGACCCACAGAACTGGCAGATTATATTCCCACTTAGGTTTATAATGATAGGGGTAATATGTTTCCCAGTGTTCTCAGAGTAAGTGGAAGTTGGTTGATGCATTGAGAAGAGGAAATGGCCCTTACATTTCATGCAAGAAATGGTCAAACCAACTGCCCTTCACATCAACAGTCTTCTCATACCTGACTGTTTAAGGAAATCAATTAATCCTAAATTAGGGTACATGCAAATAACTGGGCCCATGCAGATCCCTCAGAGAGACATTCCCTCAATTAAGAAGTGAGAGCAGGAAGCCCTTTCCTAGATTTAGCACCTCAGAAAAAATCTTAGTTTTTTCTTCTGAAAATGAAAAAAACATATTAATTATTCCATGGGTCACAATGCAGTAATGTATCATCTCTCAGAAGCTATGAGCAAGATCATAAACAAAAAGGAAAATATTAAAGGACTTCAGCATGTTAGCATTTAATGGCAGCAAAACTGGCCTTTGTTGAATGCCCATGGTGCCTAAGCATTGAGCACTGACATTTACAGGTCTCCTTATGGGCCAAGACTTGAGTGAAAGTTTCCTGGGATGTGTTAGGGAAAATGATGCTTAATTGCTCAGTCTTCCTGATGAAAAAACATTGACTAAAACATTTTCACCTTGGTGTGAGTTCATGTTCATCTAAAGCCAAAACTCATCTGGAAGAAAGTACAGAGATAACTCAGTCAAAGAAAAACCCTTTGCTCTGTGATCTTATACCTATTTTGTCCTGCTCTAAGTTCTAGGAAAAGAGGTTTTGCTTAGGTAGCAAGGTCATTCTTTTTTTTCAAATTGTATTCTTACATAAAAATGGGACTAATGGAGTATTGATGGGTAAGAAATTTATTGAATTCAAAATGACAATGTAATTAATTCTTTGATTTAAAATGAGTGATGACCATTCACACCAGAGATTTTCTATCCATTGGATTGACAAATTTTCATCAATTATTTTGGGTACTGTAATAGCACAGGAATATATGCTTCTCTTGTACTAGGTGGTGTGGAAAGATGTAGTCAAAATCCCTCAAGGGATTTTATTCTTAAAAGGCAAGTCAAACTCCTAGTGGGGGAGAAACACTTAGGGGTCAATCCCCAGCTATTCAAGGTCAGCGTCAGTCTTTGATTCGGAAGTGTGGACCATAGGAAAAGGGAGGTAACAATTAAACTGGATACATTTTTTGGAAAATAGCATAGTCAGCTATAACCTTGAACGCACACTTAAAAATAAGTCTGTTTAAATATTTGCCTGCTGGAAAGCTTTGATTGGCACAGTGTTTGCATTTGCAGGAATCATTGCATGCTGGATTATAGTACTTCAAAGAGTGAGACTCTTAGCTTTCAGTGTGAAATTCTTCATACACGCCCATTGTTAAGGCACATTTGTTTGTAAATTAATACCCTGCAGAAAAGTTGCAGATGAAGGAGATCTATTTAAATGTTTTCTTGCCCTGAAAAAATACGGTACTGAAATTCTTGTTCTTTTCCTTCCCTTTCCCACCCCCTTCCTTTTCATTACTGGTTATTTTCCTGGAGAGTCAACAGCTGAAGTCCCAACATCAGGTAAATGTTACATTTTTCTAGTATGCCTCATGGAAAGAACTAATGAACATACACCAGTGTTGATTAATGCATGTTGCTCATCAACAAGGAACAGTCATAATGTAAAGCAGCATGGGTGAAGTGACAGAATTGCAGCTACACAGGTCTCTGCCATAGGCTCTTCTGTTCATCTGATTATGTCATTTTCACTGTCCACCTTCTGCAGCATGTTTTGGTGAGCTAGACACAGGAGATCCTCACTGAAAGAGGTGGTATAAATCAGGTGACACATGCACCAGAGGACACTGAATTATTACAACGGGTTGGATGATTCAAAATGCAAATGAACCATTTGAAGGCAGCCAGTTATTTTTCTGCTGTAGTCAACAGGGAATACTGAAATGGGCTCAGGTGCCTGAAGTGATATACTTTGCTTAATTGCAGTCTGCCTTGTTAAATGGAGTCACAGACCAAATGTATTTGCAGCTGGGGAGAAAGGATGTGGAAAAGAAAACAGCACATGCTCTAAGTGAATGCAGACTAGGAAAAACACCCCTCAATGAAATGAATCACAATTTATTGCTGCAGGACTTCTGAATGGTCACATATGGCAGTTCTAAAGGTCCAACTAGCTCCATATCCTGGGAATGTTTGTTTGTTTATTTCTTTGAGATCACTCTGGGAGTGTAAGAAACAAGCAGTGGGCAGAGGCCTTCCCTAGTGTATTTTGGCCACAAACAAATAGGTAAATCTGGCAGTAGTTAGGGAATTACAGAATTCAAATGCTGAAGTCTTTATCAGGATTTCCTAACTGCTCTGCAACCATCAAAATTCAAACAATATCTAACAACTCTACACAAAGCCCAGGAGTGCTACTACCACAAAGTGTAGCAGGCACTGTTGCAATATTACAGACACTGTAAACATGCTATGAGAAACATTTACCACAGTAATTCTCCCAAGGAAATTACCAATCTTTGTGCAACGTACTTACTGTAAAAGCCCCGAATTTCTGATGCCTGTCACTTAATGTTATTTCTTTGCAAATCTTTCTAGCAACAAAGAAACCAAAGACAACTAAGGAAAAAGAAGGTAGGAATTTACTCCATGTGTTCATATATATGTAGAAGATCACAATAAAAATAGTATGAGATTGCAAATTTGCATGTATTATTGTTTGAGGCAAACCCTGAAATATCTGTGTTAATTCTCAAAGAATTTTACTTGAAAACTCTAGGTAAAATCTATTCAACAGTCAGTTTACCACAGTTTAACTGTGCTACTTTTTCTTTGTAGAAAAAACAACTGAGAAGAAACCACTGAAAGATGAAAAAACTAAAGGTAATAAAGGCATGAATATCTCTGCAAACAGCAATAAAAATGCTAACATTCAGGTTTGGGGGCTTTCATGGGATTGGAAAGAGGAGCTGTTTTAGTCTTTCTACACACATGCAAGTAAGCCAAAATGATGAAATTGCTCATAAATCCCCAGTAATTGAATGTCTGGTGCCTGCTTTGCATATGAGTATCAAGGATTACATCAGCACATCCACGCTGGCTGCAGCCGTGCCCTCCCTGTGACCTGTGCAGCCCCCAGCACTGCAGCCCAGGATTAGCAGTCCCCACTCAATCTGCTCTTGTGCTCCCTACTGAGGGAGTGCAAAGTTCATCTCCATAGCTTGTCTGATGCCTTAGGTCACCAGCTTCATGCTGCAAAATAACCACATTAAGGAGAAGCCGTTTTTTCCCTACACCAGACAGACTTCTTGATCACCCATATTCTGGCTAACCTCTTGTACACAGCACTGCCTTGATTGTTTCCTCCCAGTAATATGCAAATGGCGAAATGGTTTCTGCTATACCCCTAAAGAGAATTAATAGCAATAAATTACAGTATCTTATTAAGAAAGTGATTGAAGTCATAAATATCTTCTCTACATTGGTTAAATGCAGTGACTTGCACATAAAATTTGTATATTGAAATCCTGAACTTCAAATGATAACAGTGGCACTGATGCAAGTTCACTAAACTACTTTCTAGAAGCAGTTTACTTATATGGTTTTACTGGACAGAAAATTTATTTGTTTAAATTATTTACTAGGAGAGCCAGGCTTAAAAAAAATCTGGTTTATAGAAAACCCTATCTGAGAGATGATTCCAAGAAAGAAACATATTTCTTATTGAAATTTATTTCAGTATTTTGACCTGAAACTGTACATTAATTTATTATCTATTTTTTTTAATGTGTCCCACCAGTAAAAGAAGGTCCACGACAGCAAAACTTGACATCAGGTACATGATTTTCCTTTATTTTAAAGAACTCAGGAAAGTTGTGGTTTGTAATTTGGTTTGTTTTGGGTGTTTTTCTGGTGGTTTTTTTTTTAAAGGACACGGCACTTATAATATTTTCACATCTCTAACTCAAGTCTATGGGACAAGATGTGAGACAAGCCAGGTGAATCAAATCCATAAATCTTTTTCCTGTGAAGAGTGAATTGCTGAAATGGTATTGCTTTACCATCTTCCTAAATTTTTAAACATATATTAATCTGATTGTCTTATAAAATAAGAGTTCTGAAATTAATTTGGCAGTGCAGTATTTAAAACTAATATTTTCTCCTCATAGAAAATCTTTCCTGTAATAAAGTCACATGGGGAGAAACATGTTCAGTTTGTTTTCTCTCACATTAACAAATATCGTCTCCCATCACACTCTGCCCCAACTCTACTCCAGCAAAAATAGTGAATAAAGATGGGCATCTCAGGAGAAAATCTCCCTCGACTGTGTAATCATGTTTTTACTAGTTCACAGCAAAAGAAAATGTCGCAATTTACGACACGGAAGAACCACACTCACCCGTCAGGTTGAAGTGAGGAAAATAAGGGCAGTTTATTATGATTTGGGGTTTAAATAGGATTTGGAATTTGATCAAGGATTGGAGGACAGAAGGAACACTTCTCTGACCCCAGTGGTCAATTCAAAAGTCCATCACAGAGAGGAATGAAAACAATCTACTTTGTTTATGGTACATGCATGAGAATCTCTAGTAGAAATATGTAAACAATATCAGAAGGCTGAAAATCAGAGCAACAAGAAAATATATGTTCCAGATTCTTGACTAGTATAAATTAAATTAATAACTATGACTTCAGTAGAACTCCATTATTTCATGACAGACAAGGATCAAAGTCTTAAATCTCACCTGAGGTCTAACTGGCTTACACAGAAAATAAGAACTACATGTGAATATGGTTCCTCCTAATGTAACTTTGCAGTCTTAACCTACTGAGGAAAGTGTAATCATCCAGACTATTTTGTTGTACATGCTTTTTTCACCTCTTTACTGTAAGTAGAATAATTTAGAGTCCTACATCCATGATATAAAACATGTAATATATGTGCAGTTATATGCATCTATTTATTCAGAAATATCTATTTATCCATATGTAGAAACTTTAAATCATAGAATAATAAAAGACATACCTAACTATAAGACAAGTGCAGGACAATCTGTTTTCAAGGAAGAGAAAATACAAATTAAGTGCTAAGATAAAACTTGGATTTGTTACCATGTGTATTATATGAAAGTATTTGCACACATGGCTCACTATTTTTTTATAAGGGCAACTGCATTTACATAAGAACAGCTTGGATTTTTTTTCATCTTATTTTCTTTAATCAGGAACACAGACATGTGGATTCAGATATAAACTTTAACTCCTCTTGATTAGTATGTTATCAACTGACAGAGAAGGTAGAATCCATGATATCAAAACTTTATTGCTATTTAATTAACACAGAATTTTTATAGATCAGGAAGTGCTAATCATAATATAGAACCAGTACATTAAACCAAAGATTTTACTCTGAGAGAAAAGAATTCTCCTATGCATCAAAACCCCAAATATAGTGTAAAACAAGAATTCACTAAAATTTTTCTCTCACTGGTCTTTCTCCTGCCCATCACCTTCCTACAAAGTTTATATCATTCAAAAACTGTGTTTCTGTGGCTTTCATTTACATTCATTATACTGATTCTTTAATTTAGTTGTATATTATCACTGGGTAAATATCCTCGACTGGATGTTTCTCAGATCATAAGCAGCTCTGTGAAAAATCAGTTCTTCACAACCAGTTTTGCAAAAAGAACTTACTATGTAAGTGTTTTCAAAATATTCTTTGTCGACTGAAAAGAATAGTTAGCTTTCAGACAAAGAACATCAAAGTTACTCTTTTATGGGTGTTGTTTTCAGGTATTTGCTCAAATTGAGAATTTGAAATTTTAGACCAAGTCCCAAGTCATGTGTAGTTGAATTGGAACTTGATAACTTTTCCCTGCTTTGTATGCAGATGAAGCCAGTGGTTTTTACCCAATGCACTGAATACTAATTTTTTTTCTGATAAATGGAAATAGAAAAGGATTTACACATTCTGAGGTAATCTAAAACTTTAAATACTAAATCTTCATTCAGCCTTCAAAAGCTGAATAGAGTAGATTCCCATGTTGTTAGATTTTGCTCAGAACCCTTCAACCTTTCCCTGATATTAAAAAGCAGTCAGATAGAGGAGAATATGCAATTTTAAAAGCTGAAGATAGCTGCAATCTTAGAATGCTCCACATTTGAACAGAATTTTAAGCGCTACTTTACCTTTCATAAGTAATGGTGCCATGTGCAGAAGACACTAAATTTCACTCTCCTGTAGAACTGCAAGCAATTAATTAGAATGCTTTCCTCTTCTTTTTGCTCTCCTAAAGTCAAAGTTGACACCTCTACAGAGACTGAAATTTACCAACAGCAAAAAAAAAAAATAAAAACAAGCAAAAAACCAGGAATTCTGGGAACTCCATTTTTATTTCTATCTTATAACAAATGTATTTGGAAGCACATGTAATCTTTTTTTTTGACTCTTGGAATAAAATTTAAGGAGTGTACAAATTCAGTTCTCTAGCGAGGATTATCTACCGTAATCTTAATATGAACAGCTGTACACTTATACATGTTCTAGTTTGTTTAAAGGTTAATATCAGAAAAAGAAAATCTAAATGGATCAAAGGTTGATTATATTTATTCTAATTACCTTTCAACTGCCCTCTTGGATGAAAACTCTGGAACCAATGCACATTGAAATTATAATACAGTTAGTTGAAGGGGTTGATGTTTTTACAGGCCACAGATGTGCAAATGTGGTAGAAATAGAGAGACTGTGTTGCAAGAGGATGAAAAGTGAAAATTAATGAATCTGATACTATTCTTATATGTATTGTTTTTTAAATTAGAGAAAAGTTTGGATCATTCTCAAGGGCAAGTAAACCAACCACTCATGAAAACTTCCTTGTAAACAGATGTGTCATAAATAGACTTACATAATTTGTGCATCTGCTCTCATACATTATTAGAAGTTTGAAGCTTTCTTTGACATGGGTGAAACATTCTTTGATGTGCGAACTGTTATACCTACTGTTTCATTAAAGAACTTGTACTTCTGTGAAGACTGAAATTTACATTAAGCAGAGTTGGAACACTGCTTATATGAACACACTATGCAAGAACTTTTATGGAAGGAAAACCTAGATTTTTCATCTACTTCTGCAATGATAGAGATTTTCAAATACAATACTGATTCTCAAACATTTTCTAGCATAAAGAGCAATCATTTCATCATACTATCAATATCTATTCAATGCCACATATTAATCACCACATGAAAACCTCAACAACTGCAGGGGGTGAATTTGTTATGTATCTTATAAGAGTGTGGAGACTGGTTTATGACTGAGGTTGATTTAGTGTTTTGCAGATTCTGCCTAGTAATATATTTTACAAAGCAAAGATGATTTCCAAAAAAAAAAAAAAAGGCAGAAAGCTTTATGTGATGTAAGGTTTGATATGACAGCCATTTGGGAGACTATGAAGGAGATTTCATCAGTGCTAAGGGTAGGTAAACTTGTCAGCAGCGCAATGTGTGAGGTTTTTCCCATATATTATTATTTTGAAAGAGACTAAGACCACTTCATTTTTTCCTTGGTTCTGGAGCATTTGAAGACTTCAGAATAAAATATGATCTTTTTTATTGTTCTGAAGTAGCAAGTTCTGTCAATTTTATTAACACAAACATTGGTAATATTTTATAATATAGAAGCTTTTTAATAAATGACTTTTTAAAATATTGCACAATAGTCAAAGGAGAAGGCAAGAACTTTGCAGCGTGGGTAGCTCTCACCTATAGACAGGTGGTGAACTGCAGATACTATATTCTCTACTTTTCTTGCCACCCAGTCTGTGTGTCTCAGATGTATGATAGTTCTGATACAATCTCAGCAGTTTGGTTCCAGAAATTCAGCGGCATAAACTTATCCTGAGTGGAATTTTCTCACCAGAATTCAGGAATAATCACTAATATTTATATTGTTGTTTTCTGGGCATAAGAAAGTCTGCTCTTTGCTACAGTATCATTAGAAGGAACTGACACTCTGAGAACTTTCAGAATTTCTTGTAAAAGATCTGTTCTCGTTTATTTACAAGATCTGTGACTGTGTAGGTTATTCTAATTAAGATTTTCTGGGGCATTCATCACACACCAATACAAGAACTCAGCAGGAGAGCAGGATGAACTGTGCACTAAGGCTGCTTTGCAGGAGAGTCCATGTAGAACATTCTCCATTCTGTGGATATACAGGAATGTCTCAACATTTCATGTTGGTCAGAATTGTGAGGACCAAGCCTGTATGCAGGCCTTCCAGCAACTTGTTGTTAGCCATTCCATTATTCTGAAATTGACTCATAAGCAAATACTTGGAGACTAAATCTCATCAGGCTTGTCTAAATAAAGACATGGAGGAATACGCCCATTTAGGAGATGCATATGTTTAAAGAGCACAATTAAACCATGCTAAATGCTGGAGTGGTCATTTATTAAGAGCTAAGGTGACCTTGATTTGATTTAGTTTAACCTACTGTGCAATTTTCACTGAGGCTGCTTTAATATTGAATGAACATCTACACAACATTTTATATGGACTAATTAATCTCTTTTTAATTTACCTTGAATTAGTCTTGCTAATTGTTTCTATGTAGAAAAGATATCTGAGGGGGAAATTTCAGCAATATTTTGATAACTAGGTAAAATGAAAACTTTATAATCTGTCCTGAAATGGATTAAATGTCACTGGAAAATTTCTAATAGATTATAGTTAGTTTTGAAACTCAAAATCTGTAAAGACACAACAAAACAATAACAAAACATCAGGTTTTATGTTAATGATGAGTTTATAAATAACCTCCCAGGATAGAGACATTATAATTTAAATTATGAATTCCAGAAATTGTACTTAAATGCCCAAAGGTTTAAGTTTTATCTTTCAAAACAAAAAAAAACAAACTTCACTGTAAGAATCTACAAGCACTTTGGGTTCATGTCGTTTCTTCTACAGGAGATTCTTCAGCATCTATCCCTAGCTCTAAAATAATCTTTTTTACTTTTGGCTATATTTGGTAATTTAATCACCTTATCTTGAGTTTATTTATTGTCCAGATTTGTTTACAATTGAGAATTACTGAGATTGAGTCTCAATCATCTTTGCCTTATGGCAAGACTTATTTGGAATCAATTCAAAGGCCACCTCCCCAGAGAGCAATCATAAGTTTTCACAGCTATCAACACAGTGAAAAAAGAAGGAATGATTCAGTTTAGTTTAACAACTAAATTGAGTTTAGTATAACAACTGAATACTAGCTATACGTTAATAACACTTGAACATTATTAGCTATTGAGAACCTTTGATTATTATGCAAACTGGAGCTGTGCCACAACCATGAATATGTTTTACAGATTCCATTGATAGACTCTTACTTAAAATCTGAGATAAAGAAATAAATCCTGAAGATCAATAAGTAGAATGAGTCCTTGCCAATCAAATTCCTGTTTAAAATACAAAGTCAGAGCCAAAATATTGGTTTAGAATATTCTGATGTCCAAAATAGTCTGTCAAAGAGGTTCCAT
Source organism: Cyanoderma ruficeps (assembly GCA_008694505.1). Classification (NCBI taxonomy): domain Eukaryota; kingdom Metazoa; phylum Chordata; class Aves; order Passeriformes; family Timaliidae; genus Cyanoderma; species Cyanoderma ruficeps. The sequence continues at coordinate 50,211,618 of VZDJ01007749.1, forward strand.
AAAGCTTAAGGTGTATACATATATAAGGCACATATTCTGTGCAAGCAGAATATGTTTTTGTATCCTACGTTCCTGGTTTTGAAACAGGGCAAACTGCTGGAGCAGTGTTCTGTTCCTACAGAAATTTCCTCAGGATCCAGAAACATGATTAACAATTCCTGTCTGCCAGACATATTTTGAGTACAACCAAACCACCTTCCTCAGGTCCTTGACAAAGTGCAGCTGTAGGTACTTTGCTTTTGAAATTATAGAGACAATGATAGTTCCTTTATACCTTTATAGTCACTGTGTAATCTCTAAGGAGTTAAGAAGACACTTTTTCCAAAGTCCTCTTCAACTGGAAAGCCTCAGCTTTAGAGCTTCTATTTTCCAGAAGGGCACTAGGGTTTCTGAGTTACAAAATGGTGTAGCTGAAGTGCAAGGTTCTTGTTCCTCTCGATTTTGCACAATTCCAGATCCATCAATATAAGAGTCATTGGTACCAGAGGTTAATAGACAAGACTTCTATTTGATAGATCTGTTTCAGAAACTTCTTTATGTAAAATACTTCAAAATGGTTACCAGATAAAATAATTGCAGACTAATTTTTATGCTCCCAAGCACACCTAGTAATGTATGGAGATGGCTCATGCATATGCACAGCACTAAGTTCAATATCTGGAGAGCTCTGCAGTTTACAGTGGAGAGATATTTCCTATTGTCATTGAAGATCTGCTTTGTGAACATGACTTTTTATGTGGGCAGCGATACTTAAATCTTTCTCAAAGTGTCTGAAGTCCACCCTAAGTCTTGGTCCCCAAACATTATTAGGCCTCTTCCATTATACTTGATAACGTGCCCCATGATAATGGAGTCATTTTCTATATCGAAAGAAGATGAAAAAAGTTCTACTAGAGAATACACTAAGGGAAAACTCACAGAGAGATCCCGGAAATAAAGGACATTTGGAAAAAAAAAAATTGGAGGATAAGCAAAAGTTAAAAACCCACAGGGTAATCAAAATCTGAGGTTCTTTACAATTAACTCATTAATTGATTCCTTCTTATGTTAATCCCAAAATTTATTTGTCTAGCAAATTATGAAACACCTATGTTTTCCATAAATGCAGGACAGAATGATTTAACTAAATATACAAGGGTCATAGCCCATGGGAAAAGAAAAAAGACTATGAAAAAATTTATTATTTAGTATACTGGCCTAAGTCCAGCAGAGAGAATCTGTCTTGCCCGAATTTGAAACATGAATCCAATTAGTCATGTTATTTATGCCTGTTGAAAAATGAGTTAATTCTTTTCCCCTTAACTGGGTCAAAACATTTTTCTAAAACTAAACTAAATGGCTCCAAACACTTGTACAAATATATGTAATTTATTTCAAGACAAATGAAGCAAAAATATATCTGTATAAGTCTCTGAACGATGTTGCCACAAACAAAATATAAATGTCTAGTATCTTAGTGAACATTTTTATGTTCATTTTGCCCTTTAGTTTGACTGGCACATCTTCTTAAATCACATTGCAAGAGAAGAGAAAAAAAGTAGATATTATGTATTCCCATTACATACTTTGTGGAAGTAAAGTTATATGCAAAATGTAATTCTTCAGCAGTTTTCTGAGTCAGAGATTATTTATCATTGTTTCAGATAAATGGCCATTTCTTCAAATCCCTCTTCAGCTTTAGGGAAGTAATTGCTGTCATATTTTTTCATCAGCATAGATTTTGTTTTTAAAAAATTATCAGCTAAAGGCAGGCATCCTGATATTGGAGTGAGTTCATGTTTCCAGACCATCATCAGTATAGTGAAATCCAGTGGAAAAATCCTAATTATGTGATACAATTTTTTAATCAGTGGCAGCAGATGTCGTGAAATATTTTAAGAAGACAGCCTATTGAGTTGCTGCAGTTTCTTCCTGTCTTTTCTTATTCCCAGAACTGCAAATTCAGGGAGAAGAAGGCATTCTTATTTAGTTCCATTTTTCATTGTAAGTAACACACAGGCACAGATCTGATCTTTTCTAATCTTAAGCAGTTAGAAAAGAACATATTTCCTCCATGGTAAATCAGAGAGAAACTTCTCCAATGGGTTACTCATCCCTTCAGAATCTGAATTGCCTGCCAGCTTCATGTCACATGGCTAGAGCTAAATGCAGAAGGTGGTGCCTCCAGTGCCTGTTGTTAAGCAGGGTGAATTTGGTTCTACCAGGGTTTGCCAGCAGATCAAGTTTATCAGACAGTTCAACACTATCTCTTTATTGAGTTTTTATTGTCATAAAAAGAAGTCCTGCTGTTCCCAGCAGAGGAGTTCTCATTGAAGGAGACAGGTGTGTGAACATAATTCTACACAAAATCCAAAAATCTCCCAAACCCTTATTTAATAAAGATTTCAGTTAGAATGATAACTGAAATGAAGAAATCACTTGCATCATTCAAGCACTGGCTTCCCTTTCATTAGCTGCTTAACTGCCTTATCATACACTGTTTTCCTCCTCTCCCTTCTCCCCTCCTCCCCTCCTTTCTCTATCCCATGCCTTTACAGTGAAATAAATATATGGTATTAACTTTCAGTTACTTGGTATCCATCCTTATTAACATAAAAAGTTCCCTGATTGTTTATCCCTTCTTCTTTGGTTTTATCCTTTTTGGTATACATAAATGTGTTTGTATGTAAAACTTAAACCAATCTTTAAGTGAACGGCAGTTATTTAGAAACACTGATTTTCTTGCAATATGTTGAAATTACATTAGTTGAAAGTGCTGGACATGGGAATAAGTTGATAGAGAACATGTCATGCCAACATGCCTAAATTTCATGGCCAGCACAGAGTGTGTCTTACCATGACACTGTCAGTGTTTATTGAACAATAGCAAGAGAATCCAATTCGGTTTTGCTGCCCACTAAAACCACTGTACTCTCCTGCAATTATTATTGCACTGTGAAAAAATTCAATAACTTCTGGTCCCTCTTATATATAATTTTTGAATGATTCATCCATTTGCTCCTATGTTTCAGTAATAAATCATGTCAGTACTAGACTCCTTTGAAAACTCAATGCTAGCAAAATAGTAAAGACTGTGTGCTCTGATTATTGCTGTGCTTTGTTGGAAGTGTCTGCATTACCACATATGTGTTGCACTGTTACATCTTGCATGGTTTTACTGTCTAACAAAAAGAATTTTTTTAATGACTTTTGGGGGAATGTCACTTTGGGGTATTCACACATTTATGGGAGAATTACGTGGTTTGTGTGCAGTGACCATAACTTGGAACGTAACATTATTCCATAAATACACAGTTATTTATCCGTTTAGCCTTTCTACTAGACGATGCAAGAGCCAGTTAACAAAATACAGAATGTTTTCCTTAAATGGTTGTTAGATGCAATCTATCACACTCAAGCTAAAAGACAGAAATAATAAATTTCACCTTCGATTGCAGAATTGGTTTTCTTAGAATAAATATCACATTCATTGAGCTTTGTTGTTGTGTTTCAAAAAGAGCACTGACTTTGACAAGTGACAGATCATAACTGTTCTTAACTAGTTCTGTACCTTTAATCTTATATACATTTTTTTAATGTGGTGATATTTTCCCCTCTAATGACATTAACTATAATGACAGTGCCCTTCTAGTGCTATTGATTTGATACACTTTCATCATTTCTTATACTAAGTGTTATTAGAGACATCCTACTGACTTTGTACTGACACTATTCTGTTTCCACATTGAAACACCGATAAAAGCTGATTTCTTTAGTGTATTCAGCAAAATTTGGGGACAAATTGGGACCACAGACACTCATTTGGAGCAATCTTCTGGGTGGTTTTTGTTTCTTTTCTCACTGTTGAGCATTATTTGTGAGAAAAGGCATATTAACTCTTATAAAATAAATCTATTTTACCTTCTCCAGACCTTGCTGGAGAAGTCCCACAATGCCTGAAAAAGAGCTGTTAAGGAGAATCTGAATTCTCATGGCTGTAATAACAATGTTATTGCTAGTATTTAATTCTGCTACTCAAACATCTTTAGCCCTTTTTCATTAGATAACTTATTATTTGACAGACTCCTTGATAACACAGGTATGAAAAACTGAGTCATCTTTGCAAAGATATGCAATTAATTGGATTGCATCACAGACACTTTGAAAGTAGCTTTGAGAACTACTTTCCAAACATTCATCATTTTCTTTTGTTATTCAAGACACAAAATAAAATGCAAAAGAAGCATCCTCATGGCATAATTGCTTAATTTTCCCTGTCTATGCATTGTCTATACAATGCTAGAAAAATGTCATTTAAGGAGGATATTTTTAGATATATAGAATTGACTTAAAGTGGTAGCCTTACTTCTTTTTTATTTGTAATAGATATTTAAATGTTTTCTCCTCCTTTTTTCCCCATCCTTCTTCCCATTAAGCATTGTAATTTCTGAGAATGACTGTAGTATAACTGTACAGCACAATCAATAAAAAGAAGTTGAAAAGAATTTATGGAAAAAGAAATTATTTAATTTTTGACCCAAACGTTGTTTTCAATAGCAAATATCTATGGGGCATGTTGGGAATTTAAGAAAACAGTATTTGGTCTCCAGCAGAGGCCCGCAGCATCCAACTTTTCTATTGAAGAAATAAGATGTAATTAAATGTCAATTGCACAGGACCACTAAGCACTAAGACTCACATTCTTCTTTTTAGCGAGTGTGAAGGCAAAAATTTGTGATATTTATAAAAGATTCCACATGATTTCCCATCCTCATCTGCCCTGTGCTTTGTCTGGTCTCTTTGTCATATCATAATGTTACTGAAATGTTACATAACAGGGCCAAAATTGACTGACGGGGGGGGAAATACTTGCTTCTATTTCTGACTATTTAGTAAATGAAAAAAATCTTTGGCTTCCAACTTGTTGGAACAATTTTTTTTCCTGTTGTTTGGTTCAGCTGTGATTGGTGAAATTTGTTTGCACTTCATGTGCATTCCTGAGAAGCAGTCACAAGTAAAAGAGTGTAGTTGTTAAAAGTTTTCATTTATTTGTAATTGCTTATTGAATAATAGTTTATAATGCTATGATTGTCTGATTTTTTGTGGGTTTTGAATTGTTTATTTCTATTAGGACAGCCTCTAAGTGAAGAAATTGGACTCAAACTAGAAAACAATTGTCACACATTCACTGTAATTTTCTCTTAATAACCAAACTGTTATTGCTAAAAGAGTTTTTTTGTAATGAATATTTAATTTCGTGACTTGCATTAAAAGCAGTTATCTGAGCTTTATAGAAAGGAGATTTTAGTCATTGTAATGCATAAACAGGAACACCTTGATACTCTTTAGGATTATTAAATTTTATTGTAGGATGCTTTCCTGCTTTCTGCTAAAGAACTGAAAACACCAGGACAGTGCTCTTGCTATATTCCTCACATTTCTTGAAACCAGTCCTCTGTGTGACACGCATATCACTTAGAGATCACGGGCACAAATAAGCTCCATGGAATATTTGTATACTTTATTGAGTAACAGTTGAAGGTACTTAGCATTTCCACTATTTAAGCCCTAAACAACTTCACACAATCTTTGAATCCAGGGGGCTTTGTTTGTTTCTTTTGTTTCTGAAACTCATCTTGCCTGTTCTCCCTCTGACTGATTTCCACCCTGGCAAAAATTACTTACAGAAATACTTCTGTTTTTGGTTTTTTTTAAATGAGAAAAATTTCCTGTTCTTTTCACAAAATGAAAAAGAAAAGAAAGCAGCAAATATCCCATCCATACCCAATCCTCCAGCCTTTTAGAAATTAATTCATCTTAGGTACCAGATGTCCTTATACAAAAACATCAGTTCTAATGTGTTAAAGAAGCGTTTTACAACACTTTTCCAGCACTGACTTTTTTGTTTTCTCAGTAGCACTCTTAAAGGGAATTGAAGTAATTATATGAATTCTCATAAACTACATCTTAAACAAAAGTGTAGCCCAGACATAAGGCTCTTTTTTTTCTGCTTAAGCTGATAACAATGTCTATTTAATATGTCTACTGTTAAACCACATTTTTCTCCTACTGTTCTTTTTTTCTTTTTGGTAACATTTTGCTCTGAAGATATGTGACAATGCATTCAAAGTGAGAACCTGCTTCAGTTTAAAAAACACATTCTGCATTCATATTGAATGTGGGAATTGCAAAGGCAGTGTGGGATGTATTTGTATTCTTATTTGCATGCCAAAATTCAAATTGTTCTCTTGACTTTGGTTTGTATCATAACACTGTTGCAGACACAATTCCAAAGATGTCAGTATTTTCTGAATGAATTTCTTATCTGCATGTTTTGTAGCTGAGGTTTGCTAGATAAAGGAGCCTTAAAAGGGTAACATGAAACAGAAATTGTAAAGAAGCCAGAATAAAAAGTGTAATATTGAAACTATTTCATCCTGCATGGACTTACTATATGGGCAGCTGACTTTGTTTTACCTAACTAGTTAGAAATGCTAGAGGCAGACAATTCAGTTTACAAAAAAGTATGAAATTCATCAGCCATAAAAAAAAAAAGAAATGTGAGATCCCAGAAAATACAGAAACTTGCAGTATGTATATTTCAAATCTCTGATGGTTTAGTTAGCTAAAATATAAAAGATTTGTTCCATTGTGGAATGATGATGAAATTTGCTTTTATAAGTGAGCAGTTTTGCACTGGGAGAATTAATAAGACACAATCTACAAAGACATGGTGAAAAGACTTTTTTAATACTTTGACTATTTCCAGAACCTGAAAATTATGTCTTTCTCTACCTACATTTGGAAGCATAACACCTTGCTTATCAAACCTTGTACTCTTGTAATTGTAGCCACTAGATCACACATACTCTATAACATATCGGAATAGTTCTTTTACCAAGAGAATCTGCTTAAGTTTTAAATCATGTGTAAACACTGACTTCTTATTAGGAAAAATTCATTAAGCATTGTGCCTTAGTTTGTCTAATCCTCAAAAGAACATTTGAAGAAAATGGGGACTTTTCAGAATGAAGCATTTCAGATTAATTCAAGGAAAATCCAGTTTAAAATTAATAATACAGACCTTTTTTCATTTTTGTAAACTGTTGAAAAAAATCAAATAAGTTTTTTCAAAGCTCATGGGTTGAGATAAAGATAGTTTAATAGGTAAAACAAGAAGCCACATGCTCAAGCAAAGTAAAGCAAGGAATTCTTTTACTCCTTTCCATGGACAGGCAGGTATTCAATCATTTGCAAAAAAACAGGGCTCCATCATGCATAACCTTTGCTTGGGAAAAGAAATGCCATCACTCCAAATGTCCCCCCCTTCTTTCTTCCTCCGGCTGTGTCTTCTGAGCACAATGCCATGACATGGAATATCCCAGAGTCAGCTGTCCTGGCTGTGTCCCACCTCTATTTCTTGTGCTCCCTCACCAGTGGGGAAGGGTGAAAGCCAGAAAGGACTTGATTTTGTTAATCCTGTTCATCAGGAACTAAACCATTCCTGAATTATCAACACTGTTTCCAGAAGAAATCCAGAACCATGTCCTATACTACCTACTATAGAGAAAACAAGCCTACACCAGCCAAAACCAGCACGTGCTGGAAGAACCATGATTGTTTTTTCCTCCTTACTTTAAAACCTGTTTTACATATCCTACATTTTCTAGTTCCTTTTTCTTATTCCTGTCCTATTTGCACTGTTTATCCCATTTTGCTTCTATTCTTCAGGCCAAGAAATAAACAAAACACACTGTTGTTGGGTAAGGTTTTGGGGGAGTTTTTGTTACCTTTTGGGGGTACTTGGTGATCTATGCCAAATTAAAAAAAAAACATAGCCTGCAGCTAATTTTAGCACTGAAAGTTTCACAAATTGAAAACAAATTATGGTAGTCTTATGAAAACAACTAGCAGGAAAATTTAACAAAAGTCATTACTACCATCCCTATTTCTCCTGAGGTTCCTCTTTATGCAACGTTTTTCTGATGTTTTCTAAAGATAGATGAAAAGTAATAGGCTATATAAACATTTGAATATCACTTCAACATATTGCAATCAACATGAGTACACACCAGCCAAAAACCAGGGCTCACTTCACAAACACTGCAGATAGAAATAACACAACAAAGCATTACCATTCCAAATAAGCAATTATAAAGTGATATTTAGCATTACACATTCCAAGTAAACATGATTCCTAGATAATATTTTTCAAAATAATTAATTTTTTTATCTTTTTTTCCCAATTTAGAATTATGGGCTACATAATCATTTTGTAGCTGCTGGCTGAGTTTCAAAAATCTTAAAGTTTGCCCTTTTGCTTCCCCTTCATGAATTTAGTGGCTTTTAACAATAGATTATGCGTGAGGTTTCAAAATTAAATGATTGCAGCAGCTAGTTCTACTAATGATTTTAGAATAATGATAAGGTAACACCTCTGGAAAACACTGTGCTGTCAGGCATGCTATAATTGCAATACATAAATAACATAAACATGTTTAAAGTACTTTCAAGTATGCAGCTGTGTAATTAGTCCTTTACAGAACTTGGCAAATGCATGTGAAAAAAAAAAGAGGCACATTTTTCCATTCTGATAGAATATAAAACACAGGGGGGTAAGAATCATTTTTTACCCATAAGTAAAATTCTTGTCTGTATTTATTTGGGCTAAAAAGCACATGGTGCCCTACTTGCCTTCTTCATGAAGAAGAGTGTAATTGACTTTTTTATTTTCATTTTTGTATACATAAAAGAAATACACAGAAATAGTTTCCTTTCAACAGTAAAAGGTGAATTTGTAATTGGCATTTTTCTTCCTTTAAGGAATTTCTCTTTGTCAATCTTGCATCCACTGTGATTAAATTTTAGGGGATTTTGTGTTTGTGGGATTTTTTTAAAAGAACTGATTGAAAAATCTCTGACTAAGTATTTTGGTAGGACAATACCAGTTTTAATCATAGGGGTTCTTTTGGCAATATATTGTTTGTACATAATTTTACTCATAAAAGTTACCTTAGTTCAAGAATGGAATAAGTCTATTTGTTGAAATTACATCTGAGAAACTTTCTGATTCTGCCCAAGTGTGTACATAGAAAGGTCAGTGGTGGAGGACTTAGCATATTCACCCAGTCTGTGGCTTGTCAAACCTCACTGGAGAACCTTGGTCTGACACATTTGGGCTGTGAACTCCAATCAGGGGAGTTGCTTTATCTCTGTTTTCTAAAAAAAATCTGAGATTCATCTCACAGAGAAACAGAAACACTGAGAATTTGGGGAAAAAAATAATTACCATTCTTAGACTTAGTGAAAAAACAGTAAGTCATTAGATCCAGATGGATCTAATTTCCAATTTTATTTTATAGCGTGCTTTTAGACAAAAAAGACTTAACCTTTTCATGAGTCAAGCAAGAAAACCACAGAAGATAATACAACTGCATTGAATATACCAGCATTTCTGACACACTGCTCTGTTTTCCACCATTTAATAGGACCTGGAAGTCAATAAATAAATCCTGCACCTCAGTTTATAATGCAAGCAGCCCTGGAGTCCATCTCAGTTTAGACCTGTCATAGAGAACAGCCAATTTTTTTGTTGGTTTTTTTTTGTTTGTCTGTTTTGTGGGTTTTTTGGGTTTTTTTCTGTTGTTGGTNCAGAGGAAAGAAAAAGTCACCAAAAAATCAAATGCTTGAAAATTAACTTGTTTTGGATGCCAACATTCCTCCAGTCATTTTCCCAAACAGATAACTGGCTAATAGTTGTCTTTTAAAATCTTGTCAATGTTAATCTCACAGTGCAAAACTCAGCTTTTGAAGCAAATTAGATCAATTCCATCTGTGCTGAAATATGCGTTCTTGAAAGCTTTTAAAACATGATGGAAATATGACTACATACATAGCACTCAAAAATTAAAAGGGAGAAAACATCCATGACTGTGAAAGGTCAGAAAATAGGTGCAGTCGTTTATGATCCCTTTATTCACCTGAAGTCTAATAAAATAGATATGAGTTAGATATGAATTAGATACGAGTCTTTCTGGAACTCTTCAATATATCTGAAAATCACAGTGAAATATAAAAACCAGAAAATATATGTGTGAATTTTGGGGGCTTACATTCAGCTATCCCAAAATGCAAGTATTCTGGGAGAAGCGGGACAATAACACTGAGAAAAATGAGGTATTTAAATGTGAAATTGTCAATAATTTCTCATCTTGTGCTACAAGATCTCTCATTGAGCTTTTTAGCTAAAATTTTGTTATGTGAAACCTGGCTTGTGATCACACTAGAGATTTGTGACATTATAATTGACCTAATTGGAATGAAATCATACAGATGTTTTCTGAAAGAACATGGAATAGACTCATAGCCCCAGCTTGGAAACCATAAACATTAATCATCTCTTCCTTGTTTTCCTAGCTCCTGTTCGCTACTTTCAATGTGTCTTCCTAAATGGACCTAATGGATTTGGGCTGCAATTTCCTATTAATCCCCCTTCAAACAAGGAAGAAAAGACTCACTCAAAGACTTCCAAGAGAAAGACAAGGAAACCGGGGCAGTAGAGAGACTGAGTCCTATGATCACTGACATTTTGCACTTTATCTTTTCTGCTGAGTTCCACAGTAGCTACAGTGGTACTTGTCATTGCAAGAACGTGATCCAGTTGCACACGTGTACCTGGAAAAAGTTTCCATGGGGCAGCAGCAGAATGAGCAGTAATGGATTGTGTTTAACAGATGAAAATGTATAAGTGCCCAGTTTCTCGTGGAAAGGCTGCAATGCTAACAAAGCATTGATGTGACTGTGTGTGTGAGCATGTGCGTGTGTTTTCATGCCTCTTTCGCTCTTGTTTTTCTTTACCTACATGCTCAGCATTGAAGTGAGTCTGTTTTCCATTTAATCTTATCTAAGGAGTGAAAGGTTGAATGTAACTCTCATATCAGCAAGATTGCAAGACTAGCTGCAATCCTAAACCATTTCTTCTTAACGTTCAATCAAACTGCTGACAGGAAAATGCCTCACTAAGTCATGAAAGTGTGCTCTGGACTGGTGCTATTTTTATGTCTCATTGACCAGTGTAGCCTGAAGCTCACACTTACTTGGAGCAGCTCAATACACTATCACTAAGTTGACTCCACAAGTCACGTTAATGATGAATATTTCTATTTAATCTGAAACTGTAAAAACATGGACAGTTTGCCCTGCCTGTTGGTGAAATACAAGCTCTTCTCTTCCTAGGATCCCAAGTGAGAAGAGAAAGCAAAACCATATGGCAAAGGTTAGGAAAATCAATGTTTTACCGACATGAAGAGAAACAAATTAAATTATTATAGTGCTTACAATTCTGTGGCTAAATCAGATTGTTTTGCAGCAAAAACCATGTAAATGGACAATATACCAGCCAACCATTTGCTAATTTGCTATTAGTTTAAGCCAGATGAAAAGCTAGGATGTGAGATGCTATTCACAAAATTAAAACTACCCAAATTTCTAGTAATTATGTGAACTTGATGCTATCTCAGATCAGTGAACAAAAACAAAAAACAAAACCAAACCCAAACAAACAAAGAATCAGAAAAAAAATGAAACATAAACAGATGAAATAATCCAGGTATCTCATTTTACAAGATGAAATTAAAGGACTTCCTCACAGCACACTACTGTAAATGGCTTACAGTAGAACTGAAAGTAGATGTGCTAGTCCCCCAACCTTCTTTTGTGCATTTATATAGAAATAAAGTATTTGTTTCCCTAAACAAGAGACAAGATGGCATTTGATCCATTTAAAGGCACATGAATAAAAATTGGCATCTCACCGGTCTATGTCTGGCAATGTAAATAACACATTTTTGCAAGCCGCTATTTGTTTTCATTTCCTCACTATATTTTTGCATTTAATCTGGGAAATATACAGCAGTGACCTTAGTTATGTAGTTGCCTGCTGATGCAACATGATCCTCTTTGTGCAAACCCACTACTTTTAGAGTCTGAACACACCAAAAACTATATATCACCTTTTTATTTTTAGTATAGACCAAGATAGCACTGGCCTCCTCCTCCCTCTTACACTCTCTCCACCCATCCATCTTACTTTAATCAAATAATTGACTCATGCGAGTTTTGGACAACTGATTCTTTGACAGATTAGTGCAATTCAGAAAGCTTTGCTGTTACCCTGCTGGGTCCAGTTGGTATCCTCTGATTACTGGTCATGGCCTTACATGAACTGTGTCCTTGGTCTTAATGTGCTCTGATATTGCACAGGTCATGTGCTGCAAAACCTGCCACTGCAACAAGCAGTTTAGGCAGTGGTGACCAGAAAGAGGTAGGAACAGTCCTGCTCTAGAAGTAGCTATTCCCGTGTAGAATCACACTCTAGATATGAGTGTTGTGCATGGTGAATGTCCTCACAGACCCCTATGAAATCTGCTCTGGAGATAGCACTGCCAACAGAGAACTTTTAATGGTAGAATGATGATCTTCAATTTTCTTTTTGTGTCTCTTTTTATATTTCTTCCCAATTTGTGATTTTGTGTATATTATGATGGATGTTATTGCCCTAGGATTTTACTGTGAAAGCTGTCTTAAAAATGAGAGTTTAACTTTCTGCAAAATCAGTTAATTTAATATTTTATCTAATGCAAATAATAAGAAAAAAATTTATATATTATTAGCCTTTATTTTTTTTAATCTTCTTTTGGAATTTTTTTTTCACTATAGTTATCCTTAATCCTTCCTTCCTGTCTGAGATGGGAGTTCACAAGAATTTGTTTTGGATCTCATTTCCATAATGTTTCAATTAGATATGTTTCAATGTTAGATATCTGAAACCTTTGGAAATATAAACAATTAATATAATTGCATAGGTGATGTAAAATCAGTCATTTAATTTTGTTTCCTAATCTTAGTCACTGCCTGGAATATTAGAAAAAAAACAGGTCCACTCTCAGAGAGGCAAGCATTTTTCTCTTTAAATTCACCTGGAAACTTTAAAAAATTTCCTGGTTTGCATGGTTTTACTCAAATTAGCCTGAAATATTGCAAAAACTTATGCTGATTGTTATACATTTTGGAAAATAAAAAAATATAAACCCTGTTTCAGTGGCTGTGATATGTTGTTCTATGAATTCAAAAGTGCAAGATAAGGGTTTACATAGACAAGCTTTAGAAATCTTCTGATAATAAAGATGCAATTAGGCTGGAAAAATTACCCATCCAGCATTGTATTTACTCCCAGTGGGCTTTAAGCAATACTTAGCCAGCTTTTTACACACTTTATTGATTACACTCTGACATATGGAAAGCTTAATGGTTGCTGCAGTCATTCAAGGTAGGACTTCATCTACACCAAATCATTTCTGTTCATCAAAGTGCTTATTTATAATACAACTGCACAACCAGTACTGACAAAGCTGTGACCTCCAATGACATGTTTATAGTTCAGACAATTAGGAAAATGGCCACAAAGAAACTGAGAGTGCAAAAAATTGTGAGATTCCTGACTCCTACACCCCACAGGAACTGTGCCTTGCCTCTATCAGCAATGGTTAAGGCAGATGGTCTGGTGTGCAAAACAGACTGCAGCCTGGGGGTGATACAACTGCAGCTGCTCAGTTCTGCGCTGGGGCTCAAGAGTCCTTAGCCCTGAGGAGTTTGGTGAGCCATTGCACGTGTGAGGTGTGTCACTCAGCAGTTTGCCTGCACAATTTTCTCTGAGGTGCTGAAATCCTGATGAAGTCAACAGGGGCGGGCAATTTCCAACAAGACCAGTGAGATAAGTTTTACGCTGCCGCCTGAGCCAGAGCTGTTCACTCTTGCTGGTGCAGTCCTCAGATCTCAACCCCAGCCCTCAGTCCCTGTTCCATTTCACACTTCTACCCATGTCACAGCTGGAGTCCAACTTCACCCATTTTAAAACTTTCCAGCAAATCTGAGCTTTTCTCAACAGCTCATTGCTATTGCACCAGTAGGTGAAGGGGTGCTCAGAAAGTCTGGGTAAGAAGAATTAGTCTTTAGTGATTAACTGTGCTGATGCACAGCACTGCAGGTGCCCAGGTGGTGGTGGGGACTGCAGGGTGAGCTCTGTGAGGGGCAGCCCTGGGCTGGGCACGGCCGGTTCCAGACGGTTCCAAGGCACCCCCCTCAGGGCACAGCTGAGCCCTGCTGCCATGAGGGCAGTGCCTCGGGGAAAGCATTTGTGAGGAAGGTTGGAAAATGCCACAAAGAGAGAGAGGAGGAACAAAAAGAGCGAGAAGCAGAAGATGGAGCACCAAGGTCAGCAGATGAGGAAGAAGAGGAGCTGCTCCACATCAGGGCAGTGATTTCCCTGCAGTCTGTGAAACACCCATGACAGAGCAGACTAAGGATTCCCAGACAAAATGTCTGAGAAGGACAAAGCAGTGAAGAGGTACCACCATAGGCCAACCATTACTGACAGAGACTGGTGTGAAGGAGTGACTTTAAGCTTGAGAAAGGGGGATGAAAGATGTTAATTTAATGTTTGCCTTTCTGTTCCCCACTATCCAAATAATGAAATCATACATTTTTGTGAGGTTTTTTTCCCCGAGTCTTCATTGTTCATAACAGTAATTAGTAAACAATCTGCCAGTCTTTACCTTGACCCATGAGCTTTCTCATTCTTGTTCTTCCTATTTTCTCTCCCTGAGGGCAGGAGTGAGCAGCTGGGTGGAGGTTTGGCTGTTAACCAAGGCTGACCCACCACAGCTGGTTGTTACATACATCCTATACAACTCCTACTACGAATCAACAAAATGCTATTTGGTGACCTCACACTTGGGGTCACCACTTAGCACACAAGACAGGACATATGTAAGTTGTACATTGCCACAAAAATTTATCCCACCAATCCCCAACTCTAGAACTTCACAGCTAGATTTTTTTATGCATAGCCATTAACTGCTTAGTGTAGTCTTGTTTATATGCCAAATTCTCCACGATAAAAACACTAAGACAACATAATAGAGGTGCCGTAAGCACAGTTTTAGAAAGATGTCTTTATCTGCTAGGAAACAGGCACTCAAGAGAGCAGCTAAAACACTTTTCACTTTCTTGTCTTAAAACTTTTCTTCCACCATGCAGTATAGTAAGAAATGAGAGACTTTACCCCCTTAGGTAGAACAATGGTCATTTAAGCTGCTTTGAACTTAAGACAGTCAGCATCTGACTGCCCTCAGTTACATACCATTGGCAGCACTTCTTTCCAGGGATAGAAGATTTTGGAAGCCAAGAAAAAATTGAAAGTATTACATGAGTAGTAGTGATGAAAGTGACAATGTGAGGAGCTGGTAACTGACAAAATGAAAGGAAATACAAAATGCTTTATGAGGTTTCCTAGGCAGGAACCATACACGAAAGTAGTATTCCCTAAAGATTCATCTTAAACGAAGCGATATTTCTACCACCTTTTAGTTCTCCTAAAGGAAGAAATACAAAGGCAGTTGAAAATATGAAATATGTATTATTTGTACACCTGAAAAGGTCACTAGATGTCTAGCTTGCATACTATCCATTTATCCTGAACTAAGTTCTCCAGAAATTCTGAATTAGCCAAATACTTAAGGAGTCATATTACTCACCTGTGGGCAAAACAGAGTATACCTCCCAATGCTGAATTCTTAGTCATTTGATCAGACAGTGAAATAACATAACATTTTTCTCTTGGTTTATGGATTTTTGTGTATGCAAGTTGTTTGTGATACATACTCCACACAACCATTTGTTCTGACATCCTCACATCTCAAGGACTGGGTTAGTTAATGTTGTAAACACTTCTCATACTGAAGAAGAGTTTTCCTCAGCTTTCAGTTTTTTCTTTCATTACGACAGAGATTAATACAATTTTTAGAATACATTTTATTTTGTCTGGTCCAAAAGCCTAGCAATTCATGCAGTAATGCTTCCTTTGGGAAAAGAATTGTAAAAATTGCACTTTTTAGCTACCACTTTTATTACATAGCTCTTTTACCAATACTCATAGATAAAATTTGTTTACAACTTTGAAGTTTTTCTTTGGATGAGTTGCTTATTCTCAAAGGGAAAAATATGTTCTTTTTCAAATAGTCACCCCTGTGTTCCCTTTGGCTTGATTCTTGTCCTGTATTAAGAAAAACCTAAGTTGTTCTGTTTTTCTTCTCCACCAATTGCAGGAAAAGACCAAGTTCAAAACCATTTATGGAACCTGAAGTTGCACAAGTCCATGGGATACAAGATACAACCATGGGTACTGAAAGAACTGGCTGAGGAAGTGGCTATGCCACTATCCAACACGTTTGAGAAGTCACTGCAATCTGGTGGAGTTCCCACTGACTTGAAAAGTGGAAACATAATACCCATTTTTAAAGAGAGAGATAAGGAAGAACCAGGGAATGACAGGTCAGCCAGTCTCACCTCAGTGTCTGGCAAGATCATGGAGCAGCTTTTCCTGGAAACTATGCTAAGGCACATGGAAAATAATGAGATTATTGGTAATAACCAACATGGCATCACTAAAGTCAAATCATGCCTGACAAATTTCTTGGCCGTCTACCATGGTGTTACAGCAGTGGTGGACGAGGGAAGGGCAACAGGCATCGTCTCCCTGGACTTGAGCAAAGGCACTATCCCACATGATATCTATGTCTCTAAAATGGAGAGACGTGGATCTGACGGGTGGGCCACTGGGTGGATAAAGAATTGGCTGGATGATCATGCTCAGAGTGTTGAAGTCAGTGGTGCAATGTCCAAATGGAAAGCAGTGCCAAGTGGTGTTCCCCAGGGGTCGGTATTGGCACTGGTGCTTTTTAACATCTTTATTGGTGACATGGGCAGTGGGCTTCAGTGCACCCTCAGTGAGTTCACCGATGACACCCAGGTGTGTGACGCGGTCAGCACGCTGGAGGGAGGGAATAACACCCAGAGAGACCTTGTCAGGTTTGAGAGGTGGGCCGAGGTCATCCTGATGAAGTTCAACAATGCCAAGTGCGAGGTCCTGCACCTGGTTTGGGGCAGTCCCAAAAACAACTTTAGGCTGGGCAGCGAATGGAAAGAGACTAGTCCTGGAGAGAAGGACTTAGGGTTGCTGGGAGGTGAACAGCTCGACATGACTCAGCAGTGTGTGCTAGCAGTGAAGAAAGCTGTCTGTATCCTGGGCTGCACCAAAAGCAGCGTGGCCAGCACATCAAAAGAAGTGATTCTCTCCCTCTACTCTGCTCTGGTGAGACCCCACCTGGAGTACTGTGTTCAGGACTGGGAACCCCAGCAGAAGAAAGATGTTGACGTGTTGGAGCAAGTCCAGGAGGGAGTCATTAAGATGACAACAGGGCTGGAGCACATCTCCTATGAAGACAGGTTGAGAGAGATGGGGCAGTTCAGCCTGGAGAAGAGAAGGGTTCGGGGATACTTAATAACAGTCTTCCAGTACCTAAAGGGGGCCTGCAAGAGAGCTAAAGAAGGAGTTTTCACAACAGCATGTAGGGACAGGACAAGAGAGAATGGCTTTAAGCTGAAGGAGGTTGGGTTTAGTTTAGATATTAGAGAGAAAGTTTTTACTGTGAGGGTGGTGAGGCTCTGGAACAGGTTGCCCAGAGATGTTGTGGACTCTCCATCCCTGGAGGTGTTCAAGGCCAGGTTGGACAGGACTTTGAGACACCTGCTCTAGAGCAAGGTGTCCCTGCCCATGGCAGGAGGGTTGGAACTAGATTATCTTTAAGGTCCCTTCCAACAGGCAAACTTCTTCCCAGATTTGATTTTACCTGAAATGTTCTATTAATTTTCTTTCAGAATACCTAATGGTAGTAAGCATGCCTATGTCTTAAGCCTTTAGGGTTTGTCCTAGTCACCAATTGTATTAGGTAGCATGGCTGGTGGCTGAAACAGAAAACCCCTGAATTTGGGTAGTAGCAGAGGTAATGAGAAATTTCTTCCTGTTAAGTGTGCTATTTGCCTTCAAAATTCTAAAGTTTTTTTATTATTATTTTTGTGCTAAATTTTGCTCAGAAATTAATTTGTTCTCCCATGAATCCCCTGCTAAACTCCAGCTAGAAGAAAAAGAAATTGTTTTTGAAACTGAATCACCAAACTGAAAAATTTTACTTATGGTAAAGAATAACATTTAATTCACCTGCTTTTTTTAATTCTAAAAAGGGGTATTACAAAATAGAGGTCTCCTTGGGTTTGAACCTGTCAAAGAAATGAGAAAATAAAGCTGCTAACATTAATACTGCAGGCATACTTTCCAGCTGAGTGACAAAGATATAAATGCACATTGATCATGCAAACCAACTCCAGTGGGGTTTCTTTTCCTTCAGAAAAGTAACAATGCAAAGGACAAGTCTTGAGTACCACTTTGTTAAATTAGGCCTAGAAGTAGCATTTCAGTGAAGAAAAGGCAACATGAAGACCACTTGATGAGAACCTTCCATGCACCTCTCTAAATTTCATCTTCCTGCCAAAGCCATACAGCCAACCTTTCCCAAAACAGCTGAGTCACCTTTGCTTTGATGTGAGTGTGTATAAGTCTGCCTTGAGAAAATCTGAATAAATCACTGCTGCTTGATGTTTTTTTGTGTGTGTGAAAGTCAATACGGTATTCTGCTGTCTTACACACAAAAGGGATTACATGGGTATACTAGCATACCTACATTTCAAATGGAATGAAATGTTCTCTGATAAATCAAATTAGAAAACTAGAACAAGGAGGTGGAGGGATGAGTCAAATAACATTAAGAGGTCCTTTAAATTCACAAAAAATGAAAAAAAAGTCAAAGATAAAAACTCGAATACCCATTTTTTCTAAGATTTTAATACTCTTATTGTTTAATTCATACAAATCATTCTCCTTTTTAGTTTATTGTCAAGAGTGTTTTTTCCTATTAATGCCTTGCCAATTGATTTATCATATCTGGACAGATGTAATAGAAGTTAATAGAATCCTATAGATTATAGGGACATTTGGATCCAGGTCTGAATTCACTGTTTTTCTAACTGATTGATCATTTAGCTAATTATTTTGGAATCTTCCCCAAAGACTAGAAGAGAAAATTGAAGTACTAAAGCATTTTGTCATGTATTTATTTTCAAAGCAAAAGCAGAAAAGGCATTTAGAAAATTAGTACCAGTAACAGTGAGATTATTGAATGCTAAATGTCATGAAAATTAAACATCTGGGTACTTCAGCTTCCAGAAAATAAAGCCAGCAGCATGACTCTAATTTGCCCAAAAGTTAATGATTTAGAGGAAAAAAATAGTTTAGCATTTTCAGCTGATAGGAATGTTGTTGGTGTCCCACAGTTTCAGTGGATTACAATTAGTGAAAATGACAAGTCAATGTGATCAAGGGCAAGAATACTTCAGAATTAATCCAGGTATGGGAGACCAATTCACATATTCATGGGGATATTTTACAGCATTATCTGTTTGTGGGCAGCTGTGTCATGGGTGGGAGTGATTGGCACACTACAGTGAAAAGGATTTCTACAATTTGGTTGACAAATTCCTTCCCAAAAATAGCAAAAATAGAGCAGTTAACAAGTTTGGGTATGATCCCATTTGACAGCTATCACTTTTCATATTGAGACCTCTGCAACAAAGGGGTCTTTTATCACATGCAATCATTGTCATTCTTTTTCTTCAAAAATATACAATTCTCTGCTTTTATTTAGATAAATGCATATGTTAGAGTGTTAAAATCATTCTCTAACAGTTTTTCTCTAATGCTGACATGCTGTATAAATAATATCATCAGCTAAGATGCAAATAACTCAGTTGTAGGATGGAGCTGAGGATTCTAGGATTGTAGTGGAACTATCAGTATAAGAAAATTCTGGTATCCATTTTTAGATCAGACCCTTCTTTTATTGTGGTCATTCAAATGTCTTAACCAAAACTTTTAAGTGACAGAAAATTATTCAAATTAAATTGTTTGATACTTTTAATAAGATCAAAGGAAGACCTTTTCCAATAATTTCGTACACTTTAAAGGTTGTTTTTAAAAAATAGCAAACAGTAATTAAATCCAGAAATACATGACAGAGGGGCTGTCTTCTGAGATGCCAGCAATGAATCTTTTCCACACTGTGTCTGACTTCTTACCTGTTGGTGGCTCAAACGGGTATCACTTGAAAAATACATTTAGTGGAGCTACATCCTAGCTAGCTACCAGCACTTTGACAGTCATTGCGAAAAAAGCATACAGAGACTGATGAGAAGAAATGTCTGTATGTGTGGAAGCAGCAAGGTTCCTGGACTCCTATGGACATGCGCTTGCAGAGACCTAAGCCCACTCCCTCAGCACACACATGTAAATTCCTGGAATTTAAAACTGAAATAGCCCCTCATATTTTAACCTGTGGCCTTTTATATGGAGCATAAGAACTCAAGCTAGAATATAGTGCAGCTCTTTAAAATACATTTCAGCCAAATTCCAAAAAGTTTGTGTAGATTAAGCAAATCTTTTCCCAAGCTGTCTGTAGTCACAGGAGGTTTCAGTCTCCAGTGATGGAGATCTGTCTCTTCTTCCCACAAACATAACTACATCTACTTCAGTAATAGATTATGTTACTGTTCTCCCATCAACATTGATGAACTTGTGGCAATTTACTGTTATACGTGACTATTGAAATTTGATTTTGCCAGCTGTGAAGGCTCACATGAGGCAGAGATCTGAATAAATCACTTCAATGTAGTAGTGCATTCATGAATCTATGCTAATCATTATTGTATTTGATTTTGAAAATCAGGTTTTTCCTACTGTGAAAACCTTCAAGAGACACAGATTCAAATAAACCCCACCACTGTTATTCTCCAGGAGATGAAAAAGTGGAAAAGCTGTAAATGTTTTTAATTTTGAAGTACTGAGATGTTTAGCTAGGACAACTTAGATCATATTAAATGTGCACATATTTGTACATTAAAAATTAAGGTCTGTATATTAAAAATAAACTACTTAAATTATTTAAAAGTTTGAAAACTGACTTTGGCTTAATAGAAAGCATTCCAAAATAGCCAAACTAGGCATTGGTTTATGAAGCCTATTTTAAACTTATGAAAAAAATGCCAAGAGAAAAATTATGAAATGGAAAATCACACCCATAACAGTGAGAGGTTAAGGACACAAGTACAAGTGCAACCATGCTACTGGAATCTCTTCTTCCCAAGAAAGACCTTCTTCCACTCCTTCCCTCCCCCTCTCTCTGAGAGGAGAGATCAGATCTACAAGTAGTTGTTCATCCCAGGAAGAAATGAGAAGCAGGAGCACATTGAAAGCAGACGAGAGCAAAGTCAAGGCGCAAGGGCTCTGGTGATTTGGAGGTAATGGAAACCAAGAAACCATAAGGTCACTGCTAGAAAGTCAGATTTTCTTTCTACTCTCAAGCATTTTCTGTTCTTCTCTGGGCAGTAGCATTCAATTTTGTAAATAATTCTGAGGGGCTATCTTTGCATGTACTGTGCTAATGTTCAAAACAGGAATTCAAGCCATTTCCCTCGCTACCACAAGCGGGTTTTATCTGCTTTTAATTATTTTTTTGTCAATAGCTTTGATGGATATCAATCCCTGATCAAATCAGCTGGCCTAGCCAGCATAAATCTGCAAGCTCTGCAGCTGAATCTGCTGACCCTGTAAAAAATTAGCATTCTCTTCCTTCCTTCTCTGTTTTCTGGCAAGCACCCAAATAAACCGTGATGTCTGTCCTATACTCTACTGATGGACAAATATCACCCTAAGTTTTGACTACTAGTTCCTATGGGGGAAAAAAATGCCTCTCTGCAGTGTGATCCCAGTGCTCCTTGGAAAACCGGTGATCATGCACTGTGTAGTGGTTTGAAAACAAACCAAGTGAGAAAAAATATAATTTAATAAGAAGAAAGAAAAAAGGTAGAATAAAATATAAATCAAATAATATAAAAGACCACTGACAGAGTCAGAACACAACCTGATCTGGGTGATGAAAGCAGTCCAGATGAGGTGGTCTTCCTGAAGCAGTGATCCCATAGAAAGGTCTGGTACCTCCAGTCCTCTGGGAAATCCAGTGGGTAAGGGCTGCCCAAATCCCAGATTATATCCAGGTGAGAATGCCTGGCTCCTCCCCCCTGGGCGGAGCATCTCACAATGGGATGGTGAGTGATGCAGAAGAGTCTTGATGGCCCATTAGCGAGAGATTGTTCCCAGAGGCAGTTATCTATGAGTCATACAGCAAGGCATCTGATGGGCCATTAACAGAAGATAGTCCAGGGGGAGGGGTCTAGGAAACACTGCTCCAACAATTGGATTCAACAGTTTATGAAGATGGTGATAGAATACTTTTGCATATTCTATACTACAACCCAGGACACGCTGGATATTAGACAATGGAGGATTGCATCTGTGATGTGTTGGAAAGTTTGGCTCTTCCTGGGGACTGAACTGCTGTCACCTCACAGGCAAGTAATTAGCTCACCCAACAGATATGGTCTCAAAAGTATTTATGGAGAAGAGTTTCATCATGTGTGTGAACACTGGGAATTATTTGCTTCATGAATCTGTCAGAGCCCAGCTCATGCCAACAAAGGTACTCAAGCAAGATGCTCCTGAACCCCTCTAGTCTGGTTCCTCTGTTAATTGTTGTTATCACTAACTACCATTTGCAACATATTTGCATGGGGTTTGGCACATATCTTAATAACATATAATAACAAAAAATAATAATATATATCAGCAATTATATACTGTGATAATGATAGTTTAGCTAAAAAATCATCTTATCTGTAACTATCAGGAGTCCAATGTATAATATGGTGTTAATACTTGTCTTAATCTGAAAACTGACAAAAACAAAACAGTAACAGCTAAACTCATCTAATTAGAAAACTTAGAAATATGTGGGATTGCACAAAAAATGTAATGAATTCTATTCCCTAACTCAATTTCAATGGGAAGTAATTTCTATTATACTCTCACTGGTACAAGAAAGGAAAGCAAAAGGCCCCAGATCTCATCATTGAGTCTGACAGAAAACCAACTCCTTACCAAAATTAATTAATTTTGTTCTTTTCTGCTCTTTTAATGTGTCCAAACGCTTCTTCATAAGTTTAATTTCTTTTATATTGGAACAAATATTAGATAATGCAACTGCTCTTTCTTTGTAAAAGAAAAAAAATAATCACTACTATCCCAAGAGATGAGTATCTTCTTTCTAAGCTAGGAAAAGAAGTTCAGAGCCTGAACTTCTTTTTTCATAAAACTTTTTCCCTTCCCACAGCTCCTCTCTCAGTCTTCCACAAGATTCTATGAAACATTTGTTCCATTGCCTGCATGTCCCAGTCACTCATGACAGACTAGAAACCAAGTCAATCTTTTTAACCACTACGTGTTCTTGCAAACAGCAGCCCTGGGCTTAATAATTCTGCCTTTGTGTTGCAAAAAAAAACCTCATGTAACAATACTAGGAATTCTCTATGTGGAACAAATATTCATATCTAATAATATTTTTTTTCCTGCAGAGTTGGCTCCAACTCTTTTGATCTGCATGGTGTATCATTTCTAGAAATGTGATTCTGGTTGCTGACTAAAGTTCTGATGTGTGAGGACAAAAAGAAGAAAATGCACATGCTCCTATTACTGCAGAAATAAAAATGGGATTAGATTCTCTGCCTTGCTCCAACTTTCAAAGCAAAAAATAGAAATACTTCAGGGCTTTGGTTAAATGTTAGATACCACTATCTAGTTGTTAAAATAGTTAATAAGGGGCAAATTTTTAGACCCCACAGAATTTTCATAACTTTCAAAGGAAAGGTTTGATAAACATGTCGAGACACTGTAATGGGTGATCCTGCCTAGAGCAAGGATAATCAGCTCACAGCCCCCATTCTAGCCCTAAGTGCTATGGTTGAATTAGTATATATTCTTACTCCTTTCTTTGCTGTAGCTAGGAATTCCGAAGTGACAAGAAATTATATGCACCTTTATATTTAACCAGCTTCTAAAATAGCATTTAAGGTACTACGCTGAAACTATTGCATTCTGACAGTCAACACTATGACATATTTTCAGATATTTTTGAAAACAGTGGACTACATTAAATTTCTTTCTGATAAGTGAGACCTCACTTCAGTAATAAAAGCTTTGTGAATCCCCCTGGTACAACTGCTCTTTCAGGAATGTCGAGTATCACCAACATAAAGAAATTAAATCCTGATGTTTAAGATCTCTGTAAGTGGACTGACTAACTTCTGCATCTGGAGATGCCTAATTTGTAGAAGAATAAAAAAAAAATCCATCTCTACTATATATTTCTGTTACTTTAGTCTTTATGAGAATAAATCTATAAAACAAACCGTGAGCAGGCTGAGGCTGTATTTTGGATTTCCCAATGGGTCACAGTGAAGACGTGACTGTATAGAAGAAAAGCTAAAGCTCAGAGTGAATATGGAACTGTATCACTCAAAAGGCACCGAATGTGATTTGTCTCACTTTATCTCTGTTTTGCCAGGTGTCCAGTCCACGTCATTTAATAAGTCTCTAGTCAATGAAAGAGACTGGTAACTGCTGATGAGTTCACCTAATCTAAAATAAAAATCTGAGGAGTGGGATGAATCACCCATGAGATTTCTGTTCAGAGCAGATCTCATTAGCTTTCACAAGACTAAAGCCATGTAGACTCACCTATGATTCTGTGATGCTGTGTGACTAGAAATAAAGCTAGAAATCGACTTGGTTTTAGTATATGGCAGTAATCTTGATGTAGAAAAAAGTGCAATGCAGTGCATTTATGTCAGGTTTTAGATGCCAAAACAAAAATATTAATACCAGATTTGATACATTAGTGTAATTTCTCACTCCCTCTACCCTTTTAATTCCATATCACCTAGTGAACTGAGAATCCACTAGAGTTTCTAATTGTATTTTTCTTCTCACCCAGTGAAGAGTCTTTGATGTTTTATGACACTTTAAAGTACTAGAAAGCTGCCTCTTACATCAGCATGGTTGAGTCAACTATGACACACCAGAAAGGAGAAAATCTTCAGGTGTACAGATGTCCTGGTATTTCCCTGGAGGGAAGTTTTCAGAACTGAGTCACTTGTGTAAGGACTTAGGCACAATAAAAAGCACTGTCCCACTTCACAAAATTTTCAACTTCTTCCTTTATCTTGTCCAATATCCAGCTTGTACACTCTGGTGATATCTGTGTACTCTACCGCTTTTACATATGGCCAATACTTTGAGTAATTGACCATTAACATTCCAGTCTCTCACATATGCCCAAATACCAGAGCTGGCTGCTAATACCCTGATCCTCTAAAAAATAGATTGCTTTTCATTTTCTTCCTGTTTCTCTTTGAGAACAAAAGCAAGATAAGAAACAGTCTAAAATCAAAAATATACAAAAGTGGGATTCAAACAACAAGAACATAAATCAGCTCAAACTCTAAACAATATTTTTACAATATCCCCTGACAATTCCCATTCCCACAAAATTATGTAGACCATAAGGATTATTGGAATTTTTGGGGATATTATAAAAAAAGAGAAGAATTTCTTTTTTTACTGATACTACTTGTGTAGGAGTCTTGTATATTTTTCCTTTGACTTATTAAAATTGTCTTGGATTTACAGAGGTGCAAACCACTCATTTCGTAATCACTACTTCACTCCTTTGCAGGGAGATCAATGAAACCACGGTAGCCAAGAATTCTTCAGTTCAGGCATAAAACTTTGGCAAAGTCCTTCCTTTCATCTTGAAAGCCTGGATTTGCACTGCTAGAGTTGACTGGAACATTTCCACTCTTCAAACCAATGGCAGGTCATGCCGTTAAAGTGGAGCTGCCTGTCAGGTGCAATACTAGAGTCAGGTGTGCCTCTCACCACATGAATACAGAATATTTGTCCCTGAACCTCTCCTATGTTGTTGGTGAGCTCCTCAACAATGGTGCTGGGGAGAGCAAGCCCATACTGGGCTGTATTTGCTCATCAGTTGTCCAGAGTGCAAGATATTTCTTCTGACTCAAGCCTGTAGTGCATGACAAATTTAGAGCTCTAAGTACATGGTTGCCTTGTGTTTCCTACATCTTTAATGAAAGCGACCATATGCTATGAAGAGAATTATTCTAGTTGTTGAACCATAAAGAAGGATCTAGATACATGAAAACTCATTGCCCACACAAGCAAAGCAAAACAAGGAATTTCTTCACTGCTTTCCCCCACTTTATATACTGAGGATGATGTCATATAGTCTGAAATATTCTTTTGATCAGTCGGAGTTATCTGTCCTGGCTGTGTTTCCTCCCAACCTTCCATGCACCCCTAACTTCCCTCTCCGGTGTGTCAGTACAAAAAACAGAAAAAGCCTGGGCCCTGCGTAAGCTCTGGTCAGCAAAACCAAAAACATTTCTACATTATCAACCCTGTGTCCAGCACAAATCTAAAACGCAACCCCATACCAGCCACTGTGAAAAAAATTAATTGTCCCCCAGCCAAAACCAGCACACCTACTCACAGCATGCTTAACTTGTAATAAATAACACAACCCAGACCCCCCTTGGATTTTCTATTATTGTACTGAATAAGCCATTATACCTCTCAATTTCCCTATACTGTTGATATTGTCAGTGTTTCTTAGGCATGTTTAGAATACGTCTGAGGGAATCAGCTTCCTCAAAGAAATGGATTTAGATGTCAGGTCACATAATATTTATACACAAGCTCTAAATGGGTCTATGGAATTGAATAACCATCCTAATCCAAGATGTGTGACAGTGTGACAACATGAATTCATAGACACCACATCCATACAGTTTTACCTGTAACTAAATATGTTCTTGAATTGTTTTTAAGAAGTTATTTAAATACGCTATTTTATCAGGTGAAATGACTTTTCCATTATAAAAGATTTAGATATCAGAAATATTGTTTATGAATAACAGTCTTCTAAGCATTTCAGAAGAAAAAAGCTATTAAAAAAAGTTTGTATAACCCACTGATGAAGAGAAAATAGGAAAATAAAATTGAAGTTTCATCTTTGTCTTAATTTACAGGTTTTTCCTCATTCTTTTCAACATTTTTCACACTTTGTAGATAAACTTGAACTTGTACTAAGATCCCATGTGTTAGCAATTTTTGTCTTACAAAAAAAATCATAATGAAAATGTAGTGTCAAAACAATGTGAGTCAGTTATTCATCATAAATGCATTTGTGGTTTTAATGGGTTTTTGCAGGTACCTTTTTCAAGTGATTAAGGTATAATAAAGATATAGTGTAATACTGTTAAAAGGACTTCTATTACTAATTATTTTTACTGCCTGAATTTGTTAATAAAAGCCATGGAAAGTTCACTTAAATAAAAAATTATAACTAAAATTAAATTAGCAAGACTTCTTTAATAAATCAAAATAAACTTCATTTGGCATTTTCATGCTGTAGATAATGAACAGTTCCAATGAAACAGTGATTATTAATAAAAAGCAGACAAGTGACTAATAATTTCTGAATGTTCTGTGTGCTTCATTTAGCATATGATAAAAGACCTTATTCTGCAAAATTTTAACATATAGAAAATAATATGGCTATTCATTTTTGTGATAACACATAGCCATGCCAAGATTCTTCATAAATGCTTCACATGTGGAGTGCATTCAGAGGACCATGTATGTGAAGGGTTAATAATGAACTGTGTTGTAATTTACTGAATTGCAGCACAACTAAAAGGGGTGACATCACACACAAGTGCTTCTATCATTGGGTGAGGTTCAGGGGTTAAATTTCTCATCATCTTATCTCTAAAATTTGAGTTTCTCTTGTTTATTCTCCTTATGTATGTTTTAAGAAAGAGCAAGTCAGTGAGTCAAAGGACATGTCCAAATTCATAATTGCTCTGAATGCAATAGAGAAAGAAGAGGCAATTTAAATAATTAAATCAAAAGCACTTTTTTCCTTTTTCTGTGACAGGGAGATGAAAGTCCTATTTAGCCAACAGTAGCATTTTAACCACCATACATTCTCCTTCCAATATGGCATCTGTGATGTGATGTGTCTTTATTTCTATATTATTAAGATACGTGGATTCTCCATCCCACGCCAGCTGGGACTACCAAACTACCAAACAGTAGTTTCATGACATTAGGTGATGTTCCTTTCCCATTTTCATGTTTCATCTTTCCTGTGGGTTCATCCTAGCTTCATATCTGGAGAACTTTCTGACTTCTTCTTCAGTGTCTTAGTTATTCAACAGATTGAGGTAAAGTTCATTCACTTTCCATACCACCATGATCACACTGAATGCCTCTTCAAATGTCTCTAGTGAATTGTCTGCACCAAATACATCATATTTCTTGCCATGTGTTTTTTCAAGTTCTGAATAATTTATTTCCCGTACATAACCCTCTTATGTCTCTTTTGGTTTCATTTTTTTGTGGGTTTTTTTTTTTTGTGTTTTTTGTTTTTTTGGGGTTTTTTTTTGGTACTAATAGAAGGAGTATTAGTCTACAGGAGTTGTTCTCAGGAGTTAATTGACACCTATTGTGCAATTTCTGTTCAGCCTTCTGATAGTACTGAAAGTCACATAAATGCAAATGGTATAAACAGTAAATTACTCTCAGATTAGAGCACTTATCCATTACAATTATTGATGTTTGCATACAATTAGAATCAAGTATTGTAATGCTGTAAGAGTGGCCCCGCCAGTCAAGAGAGATAAGAGGTGAAACTTGCTAGTTTCCCTGGCAATTGCTAGTGTTCTCCAGACATGAAGCTAGGATGAACCCACATGAAAAATGAAACACGAAAAAGGGGAAAGAAGCATCACCTAATGTCGTGAAACTACTGAAAGCAGAGGAGGTGCTTAGCAGAGTTCATTTTGCATACTTGTTAGGTTACAGCTATACTGAAGTCTATGAGCAAGCTGGATGAGTGAGGGGATTAGGACACTGGAAGTACATTTAGAAATGGGTAAGTCAACAGTGCACTGCCTTGCATTAGCTACACCAGAAGGGTCCTGCTCCACTGGATTGACAGGTACAGCCCAGAATGGGAAGTCAGAAGGATTTCAATTCTCTCTACTCCATAGACAATTAACAACCTAAATGAAAAAGTCACTCAGCATACACCAAATATAGGGTAAAGAAAGCCCAATCTCTTCTAGGGCAATAAAACAGCATACTACTTAACCAGACTGGAATTTTTTTCCACCAGAATTGAAAAATAGACATATTTTTGATCTGTTTAGATCAATGTCTGTCGCTGGCAGAATGTGCCTAGGAAATAGTAAGAACAGAGCAAATGTATAACAATATTTTCCTTGGAAAATAAAAAACATCAGAAATAAGTTTTCTGAACTGAGGCTGTCTTTCTAATTCATAATCCTAAACAATTTTTTCTTTCTTGAGTTGAACCATTTTTTAAATTCTGTAAAATACTGCCATCCAAAATATTAAGAGTAAATGGGCTCCACTGTTTAACAGCATGCTGTGTGAGAAATCATAGCCTTTATTTTGTCTTCACCTGCCAATTTCTAGGTTCATTTGCTTGACTTCCATTTGTGTACTAGAAGGGAATATACAGTCATTTCCTACTTTTTTTCTTTATGATATTCCTGATTTCATTATATTCTCTTGTATCCCAAATCATACCATTTTTTTTCAACATGAAGAGCCCAAGACTACACTCTCATTCCTCAGAGAAGTAACATTGAAACTGGGATGTCTTTATTTGTGCTGTTTTATACAGGAATGGAATAAAACAAAAGTGCTACTAAACATTCACATCTTTTGCTGGTATAATTTTTTTTTTGTCTTCAAAATTTTTCAAGAAATGCATGTGTTAATTTCCACTAGTACTTGCACAAACTATCTAAAACACAGATTGCCCATGAGGATGCTCTTTCTTAGGTGTTTATTTGAGAGCAAGTGTCTGAGCTCTGAAGGTCTGCGGTTCTGAAGAAAATGGAAGATCTCTTTGGTAGTGGCTTTTCAATAAACCTCTGAGGCACTTTACATTAGGGGTTTAGAATGCAAGGTTAATGTGCTGCAGACTGTTGACTCCAGTATAGTGAAAGTATGCAATGCTACTTGACTCTTAAAAAGCATGTACTTTTTTACCAGTGTTTATTAATAAACACTAAGAATGAGCTCAGTGCAGAAATAATTCAGAATTAAACATCTGGTTCCCTCATAGAAGTTCTTTCCATAGAGACAGTTTCTTTACAAAAATCCTGCTGTGCCCAAGTGGCTTAATTTTAATATGGCCATTAAACTGAAATACAGCAGCCTTTTGCATATGTCAGGCCTGGAAGCCTCAGTAAATGCCTTAGTACTTCCAACACACACATTGCCAACATACAAATTTGCCAACATCCAAGTTTTCTGCAGTGGAGAGGCACAACCCGCTACCAAAATCGAGAATCACAAGAGATCTAGATAGATACTTGTCTAGCAGATTAGGTAAAATCAGTCACAAAAATTATTCATGTGTAAAAGCACAGACTGCAGTTTATACTTCACATTTTAATTTACCAAATTTATGGCTGTGAAAATAAACAGTATAGGATGAAGTGATATGAGGCCTAAGAGCACAGCAGAACAGCAGAACCCAATAAAACAACTCATCTTCTAACAAAAATAATCCATCAAAAGACCTCTGCTGAAAACTTAACTACTCATTTTCCACATCATGGTGTTCAGAGAACTTGGTATTAGCACATGACTACATTTTGAAATCAAGCAGCTGAAGAGGTTAAGGAAATGGGATAGCAGGAGTCTGTGCTAAAAGCTGATTTCAAGCCAAACCTGTCTGCTACTGGCTGAGCATTATTTCCACATGACAGTGCAGCCAGCTGAGACAGCAATTGTTTTCTCAATTCACTTCCTGAAGAAAAAAGTCAACATTACATAAGCCAGTATCACTGCTGGCCATTCTTGATTTGATCATCAGCACTTTTTAGTTTTAAACTTTTTGTGCATAAAGTCCCTCTCTATTCTTTCAGTGAATGAAATAAGGATTGTCTTATCACACTTGTCTTGCTGAGCACGACAATGACAGATATCCAGGTCTCCACATGCACTGTACACAGACATACACACACACACATACATATACACACCATCTCCCTTTGCATCTCTGATGGGGAGTGTGGTCTGTCCTAGGACCACCAGGTGGGGATTGCAGGAGGATTGTCTGGATGCTCACATAATTAGCACATTCCAGAGATGGGATAGCTGAGTAAGACCTTCAAGTGACTTCTCAGATTAAGAGATCTTTTATACATAGTCAAATTCCCAGCTTCTAGTGGAAAGCCTACAAACACTTATGCCTGCTCCACTGTTGAACACATGGGGTTTACAGTTCAGCACCTACCATGCTTTATGGGGCAGGCACTATGTCAGACCTCTGTTTGGCACTGGAACATGTATTGTCATAGGCTGATCTAAGTTAAAAGCCACATACTTGGACTAGGAGTCATCTGCTAATATTAGGTGATTAATTTATGGTACACTTAAGAAAAGGATCTTCTGTGTGTGCTGGCTCTGTATACAGGTTCACGTCTCCCTGATGTTTAAAGTTTGAGCTTGGCAAGGACAACTTCTGACTCATCAGTGTGTATCTTCATTTCTCCTGGGGTTATTTATCAGCAAAATACTTCCAGCTAGAGGGGACATTTGGATGAATATAGTTGTATTCCCCATTAGCCATTCTGTGCACTGACCTTTGCTGAAGTTTTGTGGTCTGTCCTCCAATATATTGCAAGCAATCATGAATAAAGCAAATGTGGTGATCCTTGGCACAGTTTATTTGTCTTAATTGGATGCTTGCAAGTGATACATCCAATGACCACACAAATACCAAAGCAAAGCTAACAGTAGTGTTTTAATTCCTGGTACTACACGTCAGAAAGGAGCTAAGCCAAAATCCAGTATCCTCTGTAAAATAGATACCATTGACATGCTACCAGGAAAAGAATGTTCATTTGTATGAGGAAAGAACCTTTTTAGAGGGCTCCAAGGTGAAATGACTTTGGATTCAGATTCATCTTGATGCTCCCAGATAGAGTGAAGTGTCTTCAGGTTTAGCCCCATGAAGGCAGAACTAAGTCCATCAGTACTTGACCTTTCTGTTGGGAAATCCTGGCTCAAAGATCCCAAATGTTTAACAGCCCATCAATGCTCAGCTGTGCTCATTTATATCAGGTGGTTTTGTTGACTCTTCCTTAGAATCTGGTACATAATTAATGTCAGACTCAGGGCAAGCTGCCTAATGAGAAATATACCCTAGAACAACAGATTTCATGAAGAAGAAAAAGACTGACCATCTCAATGTATACTGTGTGGATAATGTGTTGAACTAACACCCTTCAACAAGATCTATATATCTCAACAAACTTTGTTCATGAGATGATATTAGGAAAGCCCTGACAGAATCTGAAGAAGACGTGAGATCCTGAGTTATCATTTTTTTCCCATATGGCTCCGCCACAGGAACACTTCAGTTCTTTTTATTAAGAACACAATGGCTTCACCCTCTCTTGACAAGAAAACAAGTATATTAAGAAGTGGTCTTACAGCTGCACCACTTTTCCCCTTGATATTTTCTGTGCACCAATAAATATGTTACCAGAGTACTATGATTGGCTCCCACCAGATATATCCTGACTGGGGTGTATCTATTCCATTCATGTACAAATATTTAATGTAGCCAGTGAAGATAGAAACTGATTCTAAATGCTCTGAATCACCTTCTGAAAGGGCTTATCACTCCCCATCGACCAGAGAGGTAGCCTAGGCAAACTTAGCTACCTATATTAAGTTCCTTACTTATTCCCAAAGAATAATCAACACAAGCTCTGCAAGTAAGTGTCTGAAACACATGATTCCTGTGATTTGTGAAACAGAAGTAGATGAATGAAGAATCACTGTCAAAATGTCCAAAAGTCTAACCCAGTCCTTTCAAAAAGTAATACCAGTGATTCATCAGTGTGACTATTTACATGCTTTTTGGAACTTCCTAGGTTTCAAACTGACATTTGATGTCCGATATACATTCATTCTAGTACCAATCATAATCTTCTCCATTCTTAAACCTATCAAACTGTAGTAGATTGTTTCTCTCTTAAAAACGTCTACCATTCTCCAGCAGCTCCAAGATTCTTTCCAAAACACTTTTGTCATCAGACTTTCTTTTTCACTAGTTCAGCAACACTTTAATGGACTTAATTTTCTCTATATAAAACTTTCATGACCCATCCTTGGGAAAATTGGCTTTGCGTACAGCCCTATTAATTTAAATAAACTCACCTGAAGTCATGTTCTTTGGAATATTAATAACAATTTTTTTTTAAACTGTGTGCTTCTCTAAAATATGTAAAGAAAGTTAGTATCATTAGACATAAGGGCAAAGAAATAGAAAGAAAGATATCGATATGTTTTGGAGATCATAATGGAGAGCAGGGTTATTAACGCAGAATGAACAAATAAATAAAGGAGACAAAACCTAAAAGCTGTTGTTCTACAGCAGCCGAATTAATGGATTTCCCCATTTCCTTCCATGACAGTAGTTCCCTTCCATAGTCTTGTAGTTTTCCCTGTCTCAGATGTCTGCCAAACCCTTATGGCCTGCTCCCACAATGCCATGAGTCCTTTGACCCTACTCCATGGCACACACTGCGTTTTTCCAACAATTAAGAGGAGCTCAAGACACTCCCTGCTGAAGATGTCCCGAAGTGCCCCACCACTCGGATGGCTCACTGCAGTTCCCATCTCCACACATTTTTGCACCAAGAGAAGCACCAATAAGGCCACTTCTCCTCCACCCAGGGACCACTTCATGCAACATTTTCTGGAAGAAAGTCAATTTAAGAAAAAACTCCTCTGAAAAACTTCGTTGAAATTGGCCTAACCGTTGACAACTGTGTAAAGAAAACAGGCATGAGTAATCATATAGTCCAATCAATGATCCTTAAAAAACTGATCTCAAAAATGTGCTCATACAACTCTGTTTATGGCAAGCTTTCTAGTACTTAAGCTCTGCCTATGAAAATTGCAGATTTGTTGTTCAGTAATATTTCTGTATCAGACTGGTAATTTTTGAAGACATTATATCTTGCTACTACCTCATTGTTTTCACATTGTTATCTACTGTGTATAGCTCTCTTTGGATGATAACATTTTGTCAAAAATGGTAATGAAATACCAAGTGAAAATTCTGAAATTATGTAGTTTGAGCTATGACATGGCAAGTTTCCCATCAGAAGCATTTATTTTTTTAAAATTCTTTAAGGAGGGTGACCTCTGCTTTCCTGTACAATACTGAAGTAGAAATTACTTAACATTTGACATGCTACTATTTATTTTAGTAATTTGGTAATTTTCCAATTTTCAGTTCCATTAATTAATTCTGCTTTCCCTTTCTTTTTATTTGGTCAAATAATGACAAATAAATTAAAACCCTTTGATTTATGAAAACCAAACCACCTCTGCTACTTGTCAAAGAAACCTTTAACCTCAGATATTTTCTTGTGACAATACCTGCTGATAGGCACATTTTAACAATATTTCATTTCCCTTATTTCCTCTCCTGATACTCCTGTACCTTATTTAGTGAAGAGTGGCAAAAGAACAGCTGCGGTGGAGGAGACTCTTTATTTCACTTTCTCTTCAAGAAACTGTGATTTTGAAAATGCTCCAAGGTTGAATTTAAATCCAGCTGAATAAAAATATTTATGGAGACTGCAACCACATAAATGGTTAAACTAAAAAAATACAAGGAGCTTTCAAGTTAAATTTAAGAAAATTATCCTGAAATAACAAAAAAAAATACTTGTTCTGATAGCAAAATTTTTAGGTGACTCCTACAGGCTAGTTAAATGGACTTTTGCTAGCATGGAAGTGGCATAACCCCACTGAAATAACTGGAGAAACAAGGTTTTTCAGGCTTATAATTTACAGACCAATGTTTTCCAAATAGAAACACTTATAGTTATTTTAGAAAAATTCCGCAGACTTTAGTCCAATTATTAATTACTTTTACACCCCCATATAAAGGTGAAATCAGACAATACATCCACAGATGCCAAATCATATTGGTGGCATGGTATTTGACGGAACAAGCAATACTTTTCTATCTATGGAATGGCAGAGAAATAATACCAATGGAAGTGGTATTATTGCCTATCAAAATACAGTTTCTTATCACTAGAACAGAAGCTTCAAAAGTACAAAGAAATTGATTTCAGAAGTAGTAATTTTTCATCATGTTTTGTGGGAGCTAGTTGGTGAAAATCAGAAAAGCTGTTGATTAGACATAATTTGGTGTTTAAATCATTATTTCTTGACGAGGAATAAAAATATTTGAACATGTTCATGAAAAAGATTTATCTCACAATAATTTTTCTTAGGTTGAAATTATCAGCATTTGGGACAGCAATAGTTCTCTTTGATTCCTCCTCCCTTTTTCTAAAACCTCTGAAAACAACAAGATATCCTACTTGGATTAAAAAAAAAAATCAAAACCAAAACACCTCAAATCCAAAATCCAGTACCTACCATGAAGTACAGGAATAAAATAGCTCATTAAAAGGCCAATTTTTGTTTCTGGCAATAAAGTAATAAATAATTTCCCTGGATAGATTCTTGTAACATATTAGGACAGTACAATTCTCCTTTCTCATGTTATTATTGGTTTGTTCCTATCACTTAAATTCAGGTAAACATTCACAATTTCTTCTGCTATTAATTTTCCAGCTATTTCATTTGGAATGGAAAGAAGCCCCCTCTAACTATAATTTCTAGAACCAAACAATTTTTTTCTTTGCAATCCATAAGCATTGCGCAATTGTTCCCAGGATAAATCTCAAAATGAAAGGCTAAAGCACAAAATCTGTGCACTCAAAAGGCTACTTTTCTTAAATTTGTATGCAGTGAAATGACTTCCAGCTGTGAAATATAATTGCTACCTTTTATAAAGAACTTGTATAGCATATAATATTTTATATATAATAGAAAACTATTTATGCAGCATGATGCCTTCTCAAGTTTCTGAAATATTATGGTGCTTGTAAGTGTGACAGACTGGTTTGTCAGTTCCTCACCGATATCTCTGCTTATTACATGTTAGAATAAATCACCCTGCAAATTTAAATTTTAAGTCCTAGCTACAAGTGACTGAATATTAATGTTTTTCCTAGGATCAAGTAATTGTTTCAACATGTGGTATCTTAAAATATGTAGACAATTTATCCAAACAGGGAAGAAACTTACCTGATTTTATGTTCTGATCTCTTTAGTGCTAGGGGGGCTTGAATTTCTTCTTACAAATTTTCTAGTAGAAAGAGCTTTGATGAAACATAAAATGAAACTATAATTGCTTCTCATGTGTGAAAAAGATCCCTTTTGTAACCCATTGGAAATCAATATGCCAGGCTGGGGAACACATTTAGAGAAATGATGGTTCAGAAGAAAGTTCTTCAGCAAAATTAATTTAATTTCCTAAGAACATTGTTGAGAACAAAGTAACTAGGACTGTAATAATGAAACTTTTATAAGGTCTAATAAAGAATAACATTATCAGTTCAGGGATGATAGGAAAGAACTAGATGATCCTCAAGACTGGAGTAACAGGAAGGAATGATACTGAGGACTACAAAGTAGAAGGCTTCTCACAGAGCGACTATGATCTGATAGCTAATTATTCTGAAATTAAAAAGCATGAGAGGGAGGAGTGATGTTTGAGGGACTGGTTATCCATAGGATGCAGCTATGCAAATACACAAAAGAATGTATCTAGGCAAAGAAAAACAAAAAAAAAACAACACCCCGATGCAGTTCCCTGTAGATGAAAAGGCAAATTATAAAGCAAATATTACACTTCTGGCTTCTTATTTGGACTACTCTGTTTCTCCTAACAACGTCTGCTGTTCATCTGAAATATTAACTGATCTAAATGAAATATATCTTTTCTTCAGATTTAAAATTATGACAGTAAATAACAATTGTCCCAGAATCCATTGCCTGCTCTATTAAAACCTATATATTGTTTGGTGAAAAGCCACCCAAATTTGTTCATGTGGATTAGATTTCAGCTCCTGAGGGCAGAGCAATTTGATCATTGAAATAAATCACTAGAAAAGAAGTTTTATTCACTGTGGCCACATGTTCCATATTTCATGTGAATTTCCCCTTAGTAGGTTTTCACAACAGCTTTCCTAACACATATTTTTCAGTTATATATACATATATATATATAAAGCTATAATTAAATCCAAGCCCAATCTGAGTTTAAGATATAAACCTGTCCTTTTCCACCTCCTGAAACCAGAAAAAAAAATTCAAAATGAGGGAAAACAGTACTTTATTCAGAGCAAAAAGAGATGGTACAGTTGTAAGTCTCCCTTAAAAGTGCACATTAAAACTGCTAAGACTGCTGAGAAAAGAGGATGAAAGTTAAATAATTAAACATACCTAGGCCACCTCACCCATGTACTGCACTGACTTTCAAAGTAGTTATTTGTGAAGAGTATTTCACAAGAGAAAACTGGGGTCACTGTGACTTCATGCCCTCCGCTGGAAAATAAATAATTCAACAAGCAATGTCCTGGCAACATTGTGAAAAACATCCATTGAAACAATGGAGGAATGGGGAGTGTTCACCATATCCAGTGGTGAACAGAGGTTTTTTTCTTTTCTGATAAGGGAGATAAAAAAAAAAAAATTCTCCAGTGAGACCCTTTCAGGCTTTTACTAAGGGCCTTGCTCAGTTTTATTCTCTCCCAAAATGTGTTATACATACAATATCACCAGAAAAAAATACTCTGTCTACTTTCTTCATGAAAACTCATACATTCCCTATAAATCATTCAACAGTCAAACACTTCAGTGCTGATTCCTGGCATCAAACTATCAGCTCTTAACCTCCAGTGCCTTAGTTTCTTGTGGAGGTTTGTTTTGCAATGCTATTCACAGCAAAGGCAGGAACAGCTGAAATGACCAATTGCCTCTATTGTCAAGGCTCAGGACAGCAGATTATTCTGTACCTTCTAGATATTTCATATTTAGATGGGAATGAGAAATCTTTAGCTAGAGAGAAGCATAGATGAATGTCAATAGCAGCATTCTGGAAGGAAAATTAAGGCACAGGGTAGAGAATGAGGTTTCATTCCTGCCAAGTGACCAGCTCACTCTCTTCATGCATCAGTGATGCCTATTCCA
Source organism: Cyanoderma ruficeps (assembly GCA_008694505.1). Taxonomy (NCBI): domain Eukaryota; kingdom Metazoa; phylum Chordata; class Aves; order Passeriformes; family Timaliidae; genus Cyanoderma; species Cyanoderma ruficeps. The sequence goes on from VZDJ01007749.1 coordinate 50,249,755, forward strand.
GATTAAAACATTAAAGAGAATGGACAGTGAAATGATAGAATTGGCATCCAGGCAAAGGGTGACGCACAAGGCTCTAAACAACAACCACCAGTTCTTGGTTCTGCTGGGTGAAAATGGCATGATGATAATATGACTAAGATTTTTTTGGGGTAACGGGTCTGGTAAAATCCCCAAACTTTAGAAAATTCTACTTGATATTTGTCTAAAATTCCATGTTTTCACTCCCTAACACATCAGGCCCAAGGCAGCAAACCACTGGAGAGACAGAAATCTCGCTGCTGTTGGTCCTATATCAAAGCACTTCCATGCAGAGCACAAGGAGAGTAGAAGAAAGCTTGTTTCAAAGATGTCTTTATATGTCTTTCCTATTGGAAGTTACATCTGATTTTCCTTGATAACTAAACACACAGTAGTAATGTTTTCTACAAGTTATGCTCAAAAGTTGCTCCACATTTCTAACAAAATGCGGAGCTCACAGAGGTCCATGTAATTTCCTTCAGGCTTATCAGTGACTGCAATAGGAAATACTGTCTGAAATGGCACTACCTCTAAGATTAATGGCATTTTAATTACATTTTTACTGTCTTGTTTCTTCTGAACCGAAATTCTGCACAATAATTGAGGGAAAAGAGTTATAAATCTTGAACCTGGCTTCTAAAAATGCTTTTTCTCTGGTTTGCATTCTGTGTTCTTTGAAGAATCTGTAATAAGTCCAGCATTGGGATTGTCAGTGTAAAATCAGAAAGTGTGACAGTTTCTGGTAATAAAGTGTTACCAAAAAAAGCTGCATAATGGAAAAATATTATCATATTTCAGTGACTTTGCTCAGTGTTAGGCCTAAACCTGTGAGAGCACAATGGAAGCATAAGCCTCTAGATATTTTATAATCTTTTAGATCCAGAAATACCTCTTCTCATGGAAATCCTATCACAGGCAACTCAAGCAGAAAGCTTTTAGGTAAGAAAAACACACCAGTTTCATTCAAAGCATTTTATGTGATGAAACGAATATTTTCTCAATGAAGAGGATGAGACTGTAAAACACATAAATAAACAGTCATGTCCAAATTTCTTACAGTATTAAACACTCAAGCCTTTGAACAAAATCTTCAAGAAATCTTGAGGACAACTACTTAGAAAACTGTCAATACATAATGGAAAACAAAAGAAGACACTGTCATAAACTTTAAACAGCATTAGAATAAGGATTCTGAACCAGTCCTTCCAGATATGAAATTGTTATGGGAAAAAAAAGAAACCACCCAAAAACAACTATCTGGTTTTAAGATGAAGGTTTATAGGTTAATGGAAAGGATTTTATGTTAGAGTCATGATATTGGGACAATGATTACCATGATATTATCTGTTGCAATTTCATATAAATTCTGACTCTCAATGCTTGGACAAAATTTTTGGGCAAACTCCTTGTCCTGACACTATTTCAAAGATCCTGAGACTAAAACTATCCTCTAACATTTCATAGAAACGTGAAAGTTCATCGGGTGCTATTCAGCATGGAAGAGAGGCTGTGCTTCATATATCATATCCATCACCACACACACCTCTGGAATTCAGGACCCTGCCAGGCAGGCTGCTGACTGCAGTGACCTCTGTGGGCAACTGGGCTTTCAGAAGGCAAGGGCTGGAACACCTTGTGTCCTTCTGACCACAGCAATAACAGACTGGCTGGAGGAGACAGAATATGCTTTAGAAAAGCTGGTCCAATGCCAACAAATTAAATAAAATCCTATTTAGTTCCTACTGTGTGGAGAGTGCAAACACAGAAACATTAGTGTGTGCACTTCAGAAAGATATGCTATGAATAAGCACAGACTTGAATTCTGTTGTATTTTCAGTCTCCAGATGGTTGCAAATTGTAGTCCTTAGCAAAAATCATTGCAAAGTCTGAGCTCAAAGTAATAGATACTAAAGGCCTGGCTACATAAATAAGCCCAACTACACAACTAAATGAGAGTGAAGGACAGAGAGAAAATCTACATCCCATCCTCTATAGTAGCTCTCTGGTTTTCTAATATTAGCAGTGAAGTAGCTCCATTCCTATCTGCTGCTTTGAGTCAAAAGTCCCAAAATTCTCTTTGTCGTCTGTTCCTTCTGTTTCCCATGGGCAACATTTTGATCGCATTCAAATCAAACATCAGCCACCCTCCCCTTGGCCCCCAACCCATCCTTATCTCAATAACAGATGCAGTTGCTATGGCTGGGTTGGGTGTTCTGCATGGGCACAGCTGAAGGTCACAGACTGGACTACTCTTGCACCAGTCCTACGTCCAGAGAAAACAAAGGAAACACTGATAACACCCCATCCACAGAAATGGAAAATGCACCATGTCCTTGCTGAAATTCTCCTCAAGCAACATAAGCAGTAACTAGATAAATTAGAATGGAGGCTCTGAGAAAAATAAGCAGTTCCTACAGCTCTTATAAAATGTATATATTTGCTAGAGAATATTTAAATTACATATCTGTAGAGAAGGCTAAGATATTAGAAGAAAATATTTGGGGTTTAACTTTCAAAATTGTCCAAATTAACTGGTTTGATCTTTTCTCACAAAACTTACATTTTTCTGCTTGAAAATAACTTTGTTTTTAAATTAGACTTAATATCGTTGAGCACAATCAATTTTTTTAGATCTTGGTGAACATTTTTTAATAAATTAATGTAAAAATAATTTATTTAAATCAAAGATGCTTTGGACTTCCAACTTGCAGTTTTGGATTTTGATGCTTTATTCTAATTTAAAATAGATTTTTCCTTTTATTCTTAAATCCATTTTCAAGTAAAATGAGAAAAGTTCTCATTTCCTCCTGAGCTTGTCCTTGCAGCTGCAACTTAGAGAGAATTCTTATGTAAAAAATATGTCCATCTCTGTATTATTCAGGTTATGGCTACTGGAACAGTCATGTTCCAGATTTCAAGTTACTGAAAGATATATTATTTTATTACCCAGACAGAGACTTTTACTGAGATGCATGCTTTCAGTCTTTGAAAATGGCTGCTACATTTTGTGCAAACCTGGAAAAAAGCAAACAACATGTTATCAAAATAAATCTCACTCAGCTGAAAAGGGCCAAATGGAGGTTAATCCAATTACTTAATGGTTGTCTCCGTTGGCCTCTTCCTTCAGGCATCTGTGCTTTTATATATTCTGTTTCTCTCTGCTAACATGATCCTTTAAAGTTCTTCCTTTCATGAGGGAAAAAGTACTTCATTGTTCTCTCCAAAAAAAATATCTTTTTTTCATTACGGAGGAATAGAAATATGGTCAAAAATTGTGCATGTAGTGTTGAAGTTACTCCTTTAAATCAAGTATTTAATTTTCATTTAGAGTGAACAGACCACTGCTCTTAAATTAGTTTGACTTACTCTTGAGGTCAGAACTCTTACTGAATTAAATACATGGTAGGAATAACACTGGAAAATTGATCAATAACATTAATTGATTTGGTTGAAGACATTAATTTTTTGACTCCAGCAAATACTTTACTCCAGAGAAAGCAGGATAAATAGCAATAGGAGTCAAATATGCTTAATAGAATTCTAATTTAATGAGAACAAAATTTAATAAACTGCATGTAAAAGTTTTCAGCATTCCTGCTTCAGGGAAATTGAATGTGCTGACTCCTGCTAAGATTATTTCTCTGGAAATTTAATACCCAATCAGTAATCTGCACAAAATGATAACTGTCCTAAAGGTAAGGAGGGCAGCAAATGAAGAGTGAATGAGATGGTCAGGCAAATTAATCTTTGGCATCCACTTGCAACTTGTGAAATAATCATTCTGCTGCCTTCAGGACATGCCAGGACGTTCATAGCTAGAGTACTCAGAACTAGACCTCCTGTGCAGATGCATAGCACTCCTTCCTCATCTTCACAAACATTCTTGCTAGTGATTTCCGGCACTAGCTGAGGTGGGCATTATTTATTATCCAGTCAGCCTGAATCAGTATTTCTCTCTCCCTGTAATAATGTTACGATACTTATGCTATCGATACTGTCCAGAACAGCTTCTTCTTGATAGTGTATGCAGACATGAAAATCACACCACTTCATTGGTAAATGAAAATGGAAAACTTGCTCCCCCTGTGTGTTTTTGCTTTCATTCACTCAGAGAGCAAAATTTTAAGTTATAGCGCTGGAACTAGGAATACTGAAAACTAATTAAAAATAATAATTGTAAAATCTGGGGATTTGGACTGGATGACTAGACTACAAGATGGGTGAATCACTTGCTGGACTGAAAACTAGCTCAAAGATTCAAACTTCATCCAAGATGATTTTTAGTGCCTTGAGACAGAAAAGGGAACTGCAAGAGTACAGGCTTGTAGCTAGGTGTATGGGTAATGATTCTTCAGAAAAAACATGTTAGAAAACAACTCAAATATGAGGCAGAAGTGCATCCCTGTGATGAGGAATGCTAAGAGCTTGCTGGGCTGCATTAACAGGTGTACAGTAAGGGAGTTGGGGAAAATGGTTATGCCCTTCTTCTTGACGCTTTTGTGGGGGTGTGTGCTGTCCTGTTCTAGTTTTGCCACCCCAGTACAAGGGGTGTGACTGGCAGACAGGCCAGGGCAGGGTCACTCACATGGTTAAAGGCTTCGATGGGGAAAGGCTGAGAGAAGAGGGTTTTTTCAGTCTGGAGAAGGCTAAGAGTAAGGACTAACTACAATCTTCCACAAACTATAGTGCAGCTACACAAAAGGCAAACCCAGACATGATGGTGACAATTTCCAGTGAGGAAAAAAAAAACCCATCATCAGAATGGTAAGCACCAGAACAGGTGCCCAAAGATATAGCGTAAGATTCATCCTCAGAGATTTTCAAAATTTCACTGGTCATTTTCTGAGTAAAATGGTATAATTTGGACAACAGTTTAGCTCTGTGCAGGAGGTAGTATTCCAGACCACTTGCATGGCTTCCTCCTAACCATAATTGCCCTGTGAGTCCCCCAGCCTAAATTCCATCCCTGGTCCTGCTATGTGTTGGATTAAGTTCCTACCATAATAAATCATTATCAAGGTCATAAAAAGTTGATCTATATGGCTTCCTACTCATTGCACAGGAGTTGTGAAACACATAAAATGGCAGATGTTCCTTCAAGGACTTGGCAAGGGTGATTTACCCAAGGTCATGCAAGTTTATGGGAGATCTGGAAAGAGAACTAAGCACAGCTTTCCAGCCAGCTCCCTGATTAATCAGCTATCCATTCACAGTATGGTAGCTGCAGCTTCTACAGAAACAAGCCTGTTGAAGTGATACCTTCCATCTGCACACCAAAAAATTTTATGTGGTCTAATAGTGATTAAAAATGTAAGTCTTCAGCAAACTGGAAGCTTTACAAAACAAACCCTGATACTATGTCCAGTTCTTCTTTGTCTTTGACAATGTACTTTTGTTCTTGGCAAAAGATCAGAAGCACAAAAATAATGCATTCATATCCCCTTCAGCAGAGATGTTATTTTGATTCAGCAAACTTCTATGATCTTAGCTGTAAACAAAAGACCCTGACCAAATAGCAGAGAAACAGGTTAAAATGATGGAATGCTTTTGAAGGAAAGGAGCAATATAATAACAATTAAAGTATTTTCTATTTCTGTCTTTCTCAGCATGAAAAAGCATCATGATTCCTGGTCTCTCTTATTAGTGCCTAATTAAAACTCTCACAGATTCACATTGATTTGTAGATTTTTTAAGTTTTTAAGATTTTTTAATATTACATCAAATATTATGGACTTATTTATATAAAAGGATGAATTATATTACCATAGCAATCACGCCTCTGGAGTAACAGATAATAAAATTGTAGACATAGAAACACATCTTGTAAAGACATCAGTCAGAAATCCTGTCTATATCCAACTTGAATCCAGACTTGTCCAGCAGCCTTGGCACATTACAGAATTTTTCCTTGTTTTTAAAAACCCTTAGATGTCAGCTAGGGCAAGAGGCAGGTTGTAGGATACGATGAGCCAGTGTTTTGATCTGATTTAGCAATTCTATGTTACTGGGATGAAAAAAACCATACAGATGCAAGAATCCCTTTCTGTATTCAACAATGTTCCTCACAATATTGACACACTTGTTCCCATATAATATGTTAATGTGGTGAAGAAAAATCAAAAGGTCCATGTCAAAAATCATTTTTAAAGTACCCATCATTTTATAGCTTCAGAGAAAAATAAGATAGGGGAAGAGAGCCTTTAAAAATTCTGCATTGAGATCAGGATAGCCATCCCCGGCATTTTGCTTCTCCTTCTGTCTGTTCAAATGTGAAGTGCTGAACACACAAATATGAATAAGTGCAAGCTGTCCCTAAAAACCTGACTCTCTTTCAAATATATGACTTTTATTTGACCCATTTCCTTATAAAAGAGATAGATAAAATGCCAGAAATCTCCCTTTGTGAGAGAAAAATTCCTTAATCTGCACAGACTTTCCTGCTGTGGAGAAAATCATTGCTGGCAGGGCATGTAAACATATTTCAAACAACACCTCCACGACTTGCAGTAACAGTTAGGCTTTAAAGACAACTTGTGCTCTGTGCAGGCGAATTTGAGTTTGCAAAGTCATTCACAAGGCTCCCAGAGGAGGAGGCTAAAGGGGGAGATTCACCTGACTGAATGGCTGTCTTTGCTGCAAGTCACCACAGGATTTGTTTCTCATGAATGGAGAACTTGTCTGCACTGTCAAAGGTACAATTTATAAAACAAGCGTCTGAAAGAGATGAATTGTAGTCTTCTCCATTGTCTGCTGAACAAGTCTATACTGTCTAGCCCAGGCAGACCCCTTACCTCTGCTCCTGCTCAGGACATATTTTTCCATTATTGATAGAGCTGGTACAAAAGTGAATCTGGTAAATACTGTAACTGAAATTTTCTTGCATAAATAGTTTTTGGGTTTTTTTTTTCTGAGTATCATATATCCTCACACTGCAGTTCAATGGCTTAGGAAACTGATGCCAGCTTTTTTGAGATGGGATCTTGGGATATTCCTGCTCCAGCCCTGCTCCAGCCCTGCTCCAGTGTGCTCAGCACTGAGGTCAGAGGGTGCTGCTCAGGGCTGTACCTCCTCAGGGCTGGAAACCCCCAGACCAGAGCTGGCACAGCTTCCCTGGGCACTCCATGCCTCTGCCCCTCTGGCCCCCAGGGAGAAATAGTTTTCAACTGCCGTAGAACTGAAAGGAGACAATGCATAAGAAAGAGCTGACCTTGTCAGCTTGTCTTTCCACATTACCAAACCTCCTAGGAGACCTGCTGAGGTATCTGCACGACAGCACTGTTCCACCATGGCATGTGCTCTGTGTCAGGACTCATTCCACTTCTCCAGTCCAAAAGGAGGTGACAGAGAATGTGGTGGCAGTGAACCCCAACTTCACTATGAATAAGAATTTATGTTCTTTTCCAGTCTGAAAGTGACAAAATACAGCTGAGAATATAAAGTCAAGATAAAGGTTGGGGATAAGTGTGCAGCAGTCAAAGCCACTATCACTTATTGCTGGTTTAACAATAGAAAAAGCAGACCATTGAAGAAATGTTATTTTCAGTACATTCAGCCTTCAAATATGATTTTCAGGCTGGCCTTTGACAACAGGTCTGTTTCATGCCTATTTCCTGCTTTATACCTGCAATCAAAAAAGAACAACAGATCACCATCAAATGTATAAAAATCCTCCAATTTTAAGTCTTAGAATTATGATTTCCAAACCTGTTTTTCTAACTGGATTTGGTTAGATGAACACAGCAAAGTCATGAACTCAACTTTGCAGTCCTTGGGGCTTCTTTCTTGTCATATTAAATCATGGCAGGGAAATAAAAAAGGATATCTGAATGAGTGTCTTTCAGCAATACTACATTTGAATAATTTTCTAAGCATTGTTTCTTAGCATTGCTTCTGAGTCTCTAAAGAAATCATTTCATATTATATATTTAATACCATGCTGGAATGGAATATTTCATGTATATCTTTCATTCTAATACAGTATTTTGTCTGTACAGTTATCAAAAGCATTATTATAAACAAAAATATTTTAAAAGATTTTATTAACTTATTAAACTACGGTCAGGTTGTTAAATTCCAAATATGATATTTAAGTATAAAGTCACTATGTTGAAGGGGAAAATAATTTAAATTATTTTTTAAGAAAATCCACATCAGCTGAAAAAAACAAACCAATTCAAAACAAACCAATTCTGGCAAAAACCAGTATGTTTGTTTTGGTCTTTCCTGTGAGCAGGTGCTGTAAACATATATGCATATTTCCAAAACATCCTGTGATACAAGTACATCCAGCTCTATGGTGATTGAATTCTGAATCAGACCTTCAGGACATATTTTACCAGCTCTGAGATAATTTATTTTATGTGACTTGGAACCAGTTGTAGTTTTTTCAATTCCAGAGAAAGATATATTAGTTTACCAGAACAATTCCACATCACTGAGGTTAAAATGAAAGAGTGGTATTACATTCCTGGCAAAGAAACACGCTAATTTAGAGAAGCCAGTGACAGGACTTGAAAGATACTAGATTGTAGAATCATTTATTAGAAGACATATTTTGTTCAGAACCGACAATTTCATTGGTTCAAAAGCCATGAGCCAGCTTTCTAAACTTCAATATCTTTAAAACTGCAAAGATTAATTGTTTCTAATTTAATTGAGACTTCATTATTCTATCTGTCCATCAGTCTCCAAGAATCACTGTTGCACATTAACTAATACTAATCACATTTTGACAGAGGTACTGGGGTCTCACCAAGTTCCTGCAAGTGCAGGAAAAGCCACCAGTCAGGTGGAGTGCCAGAGGTGCACCAGGTGGTGGAAAGGCAGGAGCTGGCTGGCACTTCTCTTTCCTGCCCCCCAGCAGCAGCAGCCAGCAGTCACCTTTCCTACAGCTTTGGATCAATTGGTGCTGAACAAGCACCATTATAAAAAACAGGTTTAGCACATGGGGTTCCTGGGGAAGATCAGCATCTTGTGATCAGTCAGGCAAAAGGGGTTTCTATTCTGACCAACTGAGGAGGGCTTGCAGGGAAATGGGTGGTGTCATGGAACACAGAGTAGCTGCAGAGAGCTAGAATTATGATGGTGGAGGAGCAACAAATGCTGTGCCAGAGTTCAAGGGAAAGCGGGGTTCCTCAGTTCTGCTGTTCACAAAGAATGGGGTTCCATTGTTAAATCCTTCTTGTGTTGTGTCCTCAGGCTATCTTGGAGTCAAGTATTCCAGCCTTTTTTTGAAGGCAGGAAGTTACTTTAAGGTTTTTCATTGACAGCTAACATTCTCACAATTCTGGGGGATGGAGCTTAAAAGAAATAAATGGAAATCAAAAAATCCCATGCAAAACCTAAATAAAAAAAAACGAACTAAAAAAACAAACAAAAAGAAAGAAAAGACAATACAGTTTGAGATATGTGGTTAAAATCAAAAAATAACAAAAAATTAAACTGGAAGGAATCTTGACTAGGTAAGATAAACTGTGTCTACATTATTGTAAATAGGTTTTCACCTGTCTTTTTTTTTAATCCCTCCAGCAACAGAGATGTAAAAATTTTCCTGGGTCCTCAGTTCCAGGGTTTCACCATCTCTACATCAACCTTACCAAAATCTCCTGCACCAGTAGCTGGTGATGTCATTGCTAATGCAGTACTTCAGAATAGCAGAAAACCTCTTACTAAAAATGAAGTAATGATCATTGTAGGCCCCTAAAAACTGGAATATTCTAACAATTTAGAGAAAGAGAGGACATATGTTCCTTTGCCATAATATGAAGGTCAATGATCTTTTCCATTTATCCTAACTTTCAATGACATTGGGAAGAAAGCACCTCAGAAAACCATCTTATCAATGAAACATTTTAATAGAAACATAAGTCTAGCAAAATTAGGGCAGAAGAGAAAGTCTTGCTTCAAGTTCTTACCATTACATCTACAGCTACACAAGTACTACAAATGTAATGTACAAAAATTCTTATCAGCTGCCTGTAAGTAAAATAATTCCTTCAATAGGAGATCTACTTTACTTTATTCCGGGAAGAATTCTCATTAACAAACCTCTAAATTTTAAGTCAATTGTATTACTTTCTTTGTATTTTGGACAGATGCTTGTTGACATCCTTCTAGAGAAAACAAAGTAGAGGTTCCTTTAGAGACAACTTCAAGATGCCTCTTACCTGCAGCTTCCCAGCCTAGTTCTTTTGCTGCCTACTCTTAAGAAATTTTAGAGGTCTCAAGGAATGCTGCTCCTTTCAATGACAAGAAACCTGACCAAGGATTTGGCCATGGGCATATAGATACATATGACTGATTGAGACATAAGAGTAAACTTAAATTTAATTCACAGCAAAAACTCTTTGTTAAAATATTAGAAGGAAAGCAGCATCTGCACGTGTTTTCTAAAGACAGAACAATTTTGTTCTGTAGCTCACCCTTAAACAATCAAGATTGCTGCAAGAAAAACTGAAGTGTGACTACTATGAAACCACTGTGTTGTGAATATTTGTCCTTCTGCAGCATTCTGAAAGGAAAACTATCATTTAAATGTAATTACTTTAGCCCAGGGAAGACAGGCACTCACAAGGAAAATTTCTGATAGCTGTAAATGAGCCTTATGGCAGCATTAAAATGAAACCAAATACCAAAATACCAAATAGAAAGATCTTTCTTTCACAGAAATTATGAAACTGAGTTTTAAGCATCATTTTGTTTTGCGTCATATTTTGAAGAGAGCGCTTATGTGAACTTATGTCTCATTATTTAATAGTGCAGAGATACTTAGAGTTTTAAAAAGCAGCTAGAATAAAACAGCTGTGAGTTTGGATCTGAATTTGCAGAGATAATGATCTTTTTTATTGTCCATATAAATGGTGAATGTGTCATCCTCCCTCCCCCTCTCCGAAAGGAAGCAGTAGCCACAGCCAAGCTTCCCATGAACAACCTGGTTTGTGTCAGGTTCTGCTGCACAGCCGTCACTGGGAAATAAAGAGTCACACTGACACCTACTTGATCTGACTTCACCAGAGCCTTCAGTGAAGCAAACCCCTGCAGAGCACCACTAATTTTCACTGACTCACATCATTCTCACAGGTCACTTATCCCAGCATGTTCCATGCAGGCACATGGTGGTCAGCAGGTGTGGCTCTGGGAGCCCAGGTGATGTCCCAGGCTGACAGGTATTTACTATTGCCTAACTCTAGCAGACAGGGTTCCTCTTTATCACTTCTAGAGAAACCTCTTTCTGCAGGCTCAAGGCTGCTAACATAAACTTCATCACCCCTCCCTGCCATGTCTGGCAGCCTGGTCCCTGGATGCCAGCTGCTTGAGCAAGTTGCCAGGAATTGGATGGAGCTGGATGCCTCCAAGCTGCCAACACACCTTAACCCATGCTCAGGGGCTGCCTCTGTTAGATCCAGTCCCCTCTGTCTCCTGCTTTCACTCAGTCTCTTTCCCTCCCCAATACCAGGTAGGTTTTGCTGTAAGACAAAGGAGTCTTATTATCCAAGTCAGAGGCAGTGGATTCAGAAGCATAAATCTTCATTATTTTCTTTATGAAACCTTAATTAAAATAAGCAAAATATTAAAAAGAATTAAACCAAGTGACCATTAAAATCACTAAAATATGTCACACCTATTTTTAATAAAACTTTGATTTTTGGTGTTTTTCCAGCTTTTTGCCTGATATTGGACATGGCTTTTATGGATACAAATTTCAGGAAAGATGGAAGACATTGCCTGTATGAGTATTCACTTGTGTTCCATCCTCAGTACCTGTTCCAGCTTCCCAGTGCCTGGATCCGAGTTGGGAGGAACTCCTATCAGAAATGCAGCAGATGAGTCTGTGAGTTAGCACCATTTCCACAGTTACCTTCCAGAAACACTTAGAGCTTGAAGTCAGGATGAGAAATGACAACAAATAGACTGAAAGCCAGAGTCATTTTGTTCTTGAGAGACCTTGTGGATTATTCAGCCCTGGCAGTCCTGACTGCTGGGATTAGCCAACTTTCAGAGGGCTAAAGCCTTTATGATTGTTTCTCTCTTGGACACTGAAATTACCTGCAGACTCTCCTCAGGGAGCCTCCAAAGGGACAAGCATGTTAAGCCACTATTTTTCTGGAAACTGACACTAAATAAAGAGGCCAGAGGACAAAGAGGAACTGTAAATATTCTGTGAAACTATATCCCCCTGGTTCATTAAAATTTTTCAATTCTGCTTTTTTTAAAAGACTATGCAATTACTAAGAATACATAATATTAAATACAACCATAAAATATCAGAATTATATAAGGAACAGTTGGGAACAACCCTGAGAATATTAACTAGGCCAGCTCTGGCAGGATCAATTTTCCCTGTGTCATTCATGAAAGGCATATGGCTAAATTGTTTTTAATATCTCCAGCAATTAAGATTTTACAAGCACTGCAGATGCCTACTCATACAGAGCAAAACTATGGTTAACAGTGTCACTTTCTTTTATAAGGAGGAAGTATTTCCTAATATCCAACTTGATCATTTCTTAATGAAAACAAACCTTAACATGCTTTCTTTATCTACCAAAATATTGAAAACAATTTATCCTCTCTTTTTTTTTGTAGCAGACTTCCATATGCCTAAATTCTATTACATTGTCCCAAGTATTTTCTATTCTGTCTTATCCAGATCCAGTTTTTTCAATATTTCCCAAAGGCCACCTTTTCTAGGGGTTCTTCTGGACTCTCTCATACCTTTCTCAAAGTGTAACAAGCACAGCAATGTAGCTGGTAGCTTGGCAAGAGAGGTCTGAGAGGAACAGAAACCCTGTGGGCTGCATTGCTGATAAAATGTCCCAGACACAATGTTGACAGCTGCTCAACCCTAGTAACTTATGTTCAGCTTGTGGTTCACCACATACCACATTCTGTCTCAAAGAACAAATCTTTCATCTTGTTTCCATCTTGACCTTTTTTCATACTTGCCATTAAGCTTCAACTTTGTCTTTCAGACTAAATTGTGAAAATTTGTCTACACACCTGCAGTGTTACTTTCCCATTCTTTTTAACTATTAACCAGAGACTTTTGGGATTTACTTTGCACTTTCAGTGTCCAAGTACATTGTCTTGTACATGCAAGAGAATACTTTTTGCTTTTTCCTTATATGTCCTTCCTGAGCTTAGTTTTTGGTCATATTATATCCATGACTTACACCATCCCTATTATGCTGGTTATTTCACAGCAGTGATGAGATTTTTTGCATTAATTTTGATTTTTTTTGCATTAATATATAGATGCCTCTAGAGTACCTATGGTATGTAGTCTAGAAAACTTTGATGGGTTGACCAACTATTCCTATTTTTATTCTTTCTAAAAAGAACTTTTAGGGGACTTAGTGGATAATAAGAACAATCTTTTTTTGTATCTAGAACCTTGTTGTATGTATTTAGTTAGGATCTTGTCACATATCACTGCTCATGAAATCTGATACACCTCCTTCCTAAATCAGAATGAGAACAATTTAGAATTATCTAGGGTGGTGAGATAATTATCCACTTTTCTGAGGTGAATTCAATTTGTCAGTGGATCACTGAACTTTGTTTCCTGCTGAAAGGACCAAAGCTCATGCTCTTGATGAACACTAAGATAGTCAAAATTTGAGTTTCAGTTACAAAGAAAGTAATTACACATGCAAATATGTCAATTACTCATGGAAATTACAGGTTATATGAGTACCTGTTCATTTGCATGCACAATTACCCAAACTGAATAAGAAACCATGTCAAATTTAATGTGTCAATTGGGCGTGCAGTCAGGCATTCAGCTAACTCATGCCTAATTGGGCACACTACCTTTTGAAAATTATTTTCCCAGTTTTCTGTTTACCTTTAACATTTTGGGTGAAGGCTCTATAGTAATTCTTTCATAGTTATAAAATTTAACAAATGGTAATCACAGCTGTCCACAAAAAACACAGAGCAGCACTGCCTGTAATCTTTTTTCTACTTTTCTTTCCCGTTCAGTCTTGCCTGAAAACTATATAAGGTCCAGGCCACAATGTTTATGTTGTCACTAATCAGTTTACATACTTCAGTCCACAAAAACCTATTAATTTTTTTTTAAATCATCAACAGTACCAACATGCAGAGATTATAACTGACTTTTCTCTCAATTTTGAGATTTAAAGATTGAAATACATATAACTAGTGCCTGTTCAGCATGAAGTTATGTTTTTAACTAGAATGACATTTAATTCACTGAGGTCCAGAATTTTGGTGACAGGCAAATACAGATATTTATTGATGCCTGATTTAAGTGGTTAAGCGTCAGTTGGGTAATCACAAATCAGATATCTACACACATACCTGCTTATATTGTGAGTGGCCCTGCACATAGGCAAACTGATACAGGGATACAGATCCACTCCTAAATCAGACATGGGTCCATATCTGGAGTGCAAGCACCCACATTCATGGTAGTCACAGCTAAATTGGCTGAAAACAGCTGAAGAAAAGTCTCATAATAAAGCACAAAAATATTTCAGGAAGAAGCAATAAATATAAAGTAAGTCTCATGAAGATAAGAAATTGTAATTCTGTATGTATAGCAGCAGCTTGCAATAAGATTTTATGACTTGAAAATGAGACTGTGGAGAGCCTGTGAACAATTCTTTGGTAATGCAAGCCCAGTAGTCAATAACAGTTACAAAAACAACTAGTACATGGGGATTATTTTAAAAATTAAAAATTTGAATTAATTTTTAAATTCAAAAAAATTTTAAGCAAAAAAGTAATGGAAAACATGAGTAGGAACTGGTATATTATTTTTTTATAAAACATAAGATAAAGAGCATAAAATTAAATTATAGGCAGCAGATTTAACATTAACAAAAAAAAAGCAATTTTATGTTGTATGAGGTATACAATTAAACTGTGAAACCTTTTGCCACAGGATGATTTGGATAGCACAAATAATAATAGGTCCAGAGATTTTTGAATAAAACTTGGAAATTACACTTCGGAATGCTAAAATATGACGTTGGAGATGTCAATCCACTAAGCTTCTAATCTCAAGTTCCAGAAGTGCAGAGAGTGTCAGGAGAGGTGGCATCATGTCCTTCCTGTTTCTTGTAGTCTTTTCCCAAGCATGAAGTGTTGCTTACTGTCAGAAACAGACACTGTTGGACTGTTGACCTTGATCTATGTCATTGTATTCATAATACATCTCAGTCCTTTCCTGGGGAAATTCTATTTGCCTTTTCCCAGTCTTGTGTTCTCTTCTTTTTTCATGTAAGCACAGTGTTTGTTCTAAGGCTAATGGAACTGCAACCTAGCTTTTTCTGGCCATTTCTCCAACTTGTCAAGATTAGGATATTTGAATCCATTTCCTCTCATCTTCTCTAGTAACAATGATTACCTAAAGGAATGGCTGACGACAGTAACATTAAACCATTGAAGACCTGCACAATTAAATTAACTTAAAGATCATAAAACTGACTGATGCCATATACAAGGGAATTATAGCATTTTAAAATTGTGATATAGATGTCAGGATAGATCTGGAAAGAGGGAAAGTTATAGTTCCCAAAAGTCCATATGATTTTCCTCATATGTGGCTATTTTGCATAATATTACTATTACTATGGAATATCATAAGACTTGTTTCTGGCTTATTAAAATTTATAAGATTGGTACAGCTACTGTTATCAGTTTGTAGGCACATGTTAAATTAACACAAGTTAAAAAAAATGTTTAACATGATATTATTTTGAATGATGTCATATTACACTTTCAAGGTAGATTTTCCTTCCATTACCAAATGGTGATACTTAGAGCCACAAAAACCTTAGTGCACTAAAAGCCTACCCTTGGGCTCAAGACCCCAGAGTTCACTATTTTCACTTCTGGCAGTAGGGCCAGTAAGGCAAAGAGCAATATAATGTTGCTCCCTCCTGAAGACTTAAAGTATATTAATGCTAGCAAAGTTCTATGCTATATGTCAGCTTGACCAGTGGAAACCAGCATTTGCCAGGCTTAGGCTAGGGGCTGCACATGCACAGTGATAGACAGCAGCCTTTGCAGATATCCTCTCAGGTGTCCAAAAATGGCTTGCACAAAGGTGTCTGAGGTGAGAGGGCCACTGCATTTAGAGTGCTTCAATAAAACTTCAGGGGGCATCAAGTATCAGCACCATGTTACCTAGAAGTCTTTCATACCTTTTCTATGTAGCATTCCTATGGGCAGCTCCACACAGCTCTGGCTCTTCCTCTCACCATACCAGCTCACTGTTGCCTGTCCCCAGCACAGCCACTTGACCCTGTCTGTCCTTCATACAGTGGCTTACCTTACCTGTTCCACACACAGCCTCCTGTCCCTTCATCAGCACAACCAGGACTAACTGACTCTCTACCCACTAACTCCTCCTTTTGTCACACACAGTTGTGAGAGCAAGGCTGTTCCCACTCTTTGGTAATTAACACAGTTGCAATATATGGGAGGCAGGATTGCCTTTAGTGCTGTCTCTATCTGTCCTCCCAAACAAAGGCAGACTCGGGAGACATCTAAACTAATCATTCAGAAACAGAGATGGAAGGAAGGAGAGCAGGGAAGAATTTAGGTACTTTATCCTATTTTGCACCTCTTTCTTGTCCTGCTCTGCCATCTTCCTTTCAGAAGATAATAAAGAGCTAGTGGATTTTTTTTTATGTCTAGAAGAGATGGCCTGCATAGCCACTTAAGCTCCCCCTCCTTTTTTTTTCAATACTGTGGTGGTCTAGGACCTCTCTCACAACCTATGATAATTCATTTGAGGAGCAATGTATTCAGGGAGGAAACTGCAGAAAGAGGGGAGGCAAAGCTATCTTCATTGCCTTCCCTTGGAGATGCTACACCTTAAACTAAACCACTTTTCATGAACTTACCTGAAAGTGGACTGCACCTGGGTTAGAAGTCACAGTCATGATTCTAAATTCCCTCAGTAAAATTAGTCCTAAAGAAATATTTTGCTACTCTTCTCTTTAAAACATATTTTGATTCAGATTCTGTAGCTCAGTCCCCAAGATGACTGTAGCTATGATTTTCTTTTCTGAGATTTCTAACTTGTTTGACAAAAGTAATTGGTAAAGTCTGTCTTTCATGAGGTGTTTGATTTAGTGCCACCTGTGAGTCTATCACAAAAGTAGTCTCTTATACACTAGTAGAGAACACATTAAGTGGATTAAGAATGCACTAATTGGCAGATGTCCAAATGCAGCTGTCAATGGAAAGTTATACTGAAGTGAGGAATATTCTAACAGGATGATCGCTGTACAGGGATTAATTCAATAATGTTTTATTAATGCTCTTTAATAATACACAATATCACTGTTGGTAAAATGTCTGGATGACACATAGATTGTCAGAATAGCAGATAATAATGATGTAGACATCTAACTTGTCAGTCTAGGTCTTCTCAAATGATCTTTTTAAATGCCAAGTATCTCTAGACAAAAGCATCTGGACCATGCCTGGGAAATTAACTATCACATATGAAACACGGACTTGGTGAGAACCACACAGAATTAGCAACTGAGCATGAGATTCCAGAGTGATGATGAGGTGAAAGGGGGCTAATGAAGTCACTGTGAATATGCAAAGAATGGAGCTGAGGCTGGGGGCAAGAGTGTACTTTGTTATGTGACACTGGTGAGGCCAGTGTGAATACTGCTGAGAAATTTCCAACAATTGCCACAATCTTCACACACAAGCACCAACCTTTTTCACAGTCTGTCACTCACCACATCCTATTTTCTTGTGTCACATCCTTTGGACCAAGCCTGTGAATTGTTTCAGGAGCAGGAGAGTGCCGTGAGCGCTGGGCAGCAAAGCTTTGCTGCGTTTGCAGCCCCTTTCCCTCTGCCCCTGCTCCTTCATACTGGGCAGTAGCTCTGCCCAATGCCCCGTGCCAACAGCACACTCAACCCCATATCCATGCTCCCCCACTGTCACCCTGATCTTTTTCAGCCTTCTGATGTTTGCATTTTTATAGAGGGAGGTTTATTTTTCACTTGGATTTATATAGTTTTCGGAGTTTGACCAAGGATTGGACAATGAGGTTGACACCTCTCTGACCCCGCTGGTCAAACCAGAAGTGCATCAATTGTCCTTCCTCCAGAGTGGAATGTACAGTTTACAAAACATTACTTTTGTTGACATGAAAATCCATGAGAAACTCCAACTACAAAAATGCAAACATCAGAAGGCTGAAAAAGATCAGGGTGACACCCCACAGCCTGATAACTTTCTTCATTCTTATAAAAAAAAATGCAAGTATTTATATCACCAAGAACAAGTAGAATGTCTGTCAACTCCTTAAAAGAGATGTTTTGAGTTTTCCTTTATAGCCTCCCAAGGAGCTCCATGCCATGCAAGCTGAAGATCCAAGCTCTAGCTTGCTCTTCTCTAATCCTTTTTGGAGACACAATACAAGAGACTGTGGTCTGAAGCAGAGGATTGCAATGTCATAGGGGATTGGGAAAACAATGCAGACCTTCTCAAAGGAGGGCCTGAAGCTGCAGTTTGAAAGGCCAAAATCACCTACATCTGATCTGTCTCATAAATTCTTCCTTCCCTTACATCTTTCCTTAAATTTTCAGTTGTTTTTTGGTTTTTTTGGTGGGTTTTTTTTTTTAATGAAGAACACACCAATCCTCTAGCCTGAAACTAAGCTAGCTCCAAATCACACCAAGCTGATTCCCAAGAATCCCAGAGGAAGACTATGATCAATAGACAATGTCTTTTTGCAAGATTTTAAACACAGTAGGCCTACAAACAATTAATGTATTTTAGAGAAGCCAGCCATCCTAAATCATGGGCAAACACAAGTCCAGATGATTAGACTGCTGGAAAACCTATCAGTGAGGTGCAATAGATTGCTATTATTAGAGTTTCTAATGGGTTCCCATGGAAGGAGTGATTGATTTCCAGTAAAAAGCATTGGATTCACAACAGGAAAGCTACCTCCTGCTTCTGTTTAAAAAGAAGGTCTGAAATGTACAAAGTAGTTTGTGTATAGCATTCTCTTTTCCTGCTGTTAATTCTTTAAATTACCTTTTAACTGCTACTGATACCATTTCTGTTTTGTTCATTAGTCTTCAGTGGCCCTATCACAGAATTCTCATAACAAATAAGAAAATATCCTTCAAACCTTTATAGTAACATTGTTACCATCCAACACTTCACAGAAATGTGACTGTATAATGAAACGTACTCAGATGTATAGATGATTTCATGGCTGGAGCAAGAAGAATGTAGTATAAGAATGTACAAGAGGGTAAGAACTATTCCATGAATTACAAGCTCAGACAGTTCATGGAAAGACAAGAGAGAAGGGTATTTTTAAATTGTTAAGAGGAGCAAGTTGCCATTCTGAAATAAACTCGGGCCACAGAGTTCTGATTCCTATTGAGATGACTATTGTCAGGGCACACTTGTTTTTCAGGCTCCCAAATTTTCTGGTGCTGCCCTCAGCCACTCAGGAAAAAATATGCAAACTGAGACACACCAGCAACACACAGACTTTGGCTCTAGATGTGCAGCCTGTTATTTTTGAAGGAGAGCCATACATACACATGTTGATCCATCTCCAGTTTCCTGTGGCTGCACAGTGCCTCATGGCTGCCTCTGCCACCCATGGCAAAGGGTGGGTGGTTGGTTAAAAAACTATTTAATTTGAGAGCAGCTTACAACATCAGATAGAATAAAGCTTCAACAAGACACATTGAGACAGACATCCTAGTATGTTACACACTTTGCTGCCATCTCTTTTCTCACTTCCTTCTTACTCTTTTGCCTGCTTTAAATACTCTACATACAAGGTTAGTTGTCTTTTTTAATTATAGAACAAAGGAGAACCAACATAATTTTCTGGTGGTTGGGCTGCTGCAAGCAGCAAATAACAATCATTCCTTCACTGACTGGTAGGTCAAGAGAACCAGACCTATGTCTCCACTCCCTCTTCCCATATGAATCAATGTTCAGCTAGGGCTCAAACACACAAATTCCTTGCTCAGAGTAAAGATCTGGCTTGACATCTCCCAACCAAGTTACAGTAACTGCAATCTCAAATGAGTAAGCACTGAAGGTTTCCTTCACTCCATGAAAAAAAGAGTGATTTTTAATTTAAACATGTGGTAAGTTCCAACTGCTCCACTTAAAATAGCTGTGGATCTCTGGGTTATGACACCCTCTCAGCAAAAGGATAGTTGAGACCTTAGAGTGAAGCCTCTGAGAGAAGTCTTTGAGTCTCCTTTGCTGTATGAATAGAGGTTGATTTATTTCAAGGAAGAGATTTAGCTGACCATACGAGAAGTATTCTCCAGATTCATAGGCAATGAATCCATGGATCCAGCACAGGACCCTATTTTTGGATTTTTTTTTAAGCAAAGAAAAAAAAAGTCAAACTGTAGTTTACACCCATCTCATAAGCAAGTTTGATGTTCAGTATGTGTTGAATGTAAAGAGGCACAATTAGTTAAGAGACACTGCAGTGTCTTTCATTGATCCATCACCACGCAGACCAGTTGTTCAGGAAGCCTGAACTTATATTACTCACACTTCTGAGGACTTGAATTTTTACCATAATAAAGGTCAATATGGAAAGGTTTCTTGCCTCTCTCAGTCCATTTCTTTTGCCTTGTCTCTCACAAGAGTAGCTGGAGCACGTTTCAGTACTCCTAGCATGAGCTGACACATCTTCTGAAGGAGGTGAAGGAGAGGTCAGATGTGTGTGCAGCAGTGCCTCTTTGATGATGCAAGCCTTATTAACTACATTTTATTATGCAAGAATTGTGCTTTAGAGACCTACCTCTTAATTACAAATAAAAGGTGTAAAAACAGCTTCTTCCATTGTTTAATTACTTGTAAAGAAGCAATTCTCTTCTCCTGTGGACTGCCTCCGTGCAGTGCACGGGCTGTTTCAGGTTCCCATTATGCCTCCCCTAACTGTCATACCAATAGCTTCCCCTAGATAAGATTTCTGCTTTAGGATATGATGAGTCACTTAGAAGTGACTGTTCCTTTTTATTGATGAGGGTGTATAGAATTAGGTCACATGTAAATGAAGATTGGTCAAATGAATGCCACCCATTTTGACTCAACTAGTTATTTGTCAGCTGCTCTTATTGTACGTTCTCCTTCACCTAAGTATCCAGCAGCTGTATTTTTGCATCAAAATACCATAACAGCAAGCAGTTCCTGACAGATTAACAATGCAAAACATGGCATTTGGAGCATAGGTTATATGAAGTACCCTGGCTCAAGGCAGATGGAGTACCTTCAATGCATCGTGGTACATTTAATTTGTCTGAAGGAGTGGTGAGCAATTTAAGTGTCATTATGAAAAAACAATAACCTATTATAGATGCAGATCAAGAGGAATTGAAGAGAATGATTTTTGGCTTTGAAAATAATATATAGCTAGTTAAATGTGTAGGTATAATTGTAAGTATAGACAAAGATATTTGACACAGAAATTGCCTTTCACTGGTGATCAGAAAAACATTGAGGTAACAAACTTCTTTCCATATGGCAGGACAGATGATTTTATCTTAAACACAGAAACAACGCTCAAAATAATACATCATACATCTGATACAATTCTATTGTGAATGAATTCAACCATTAGGAGCTACACAGTCCAGCTCCTCTTAACATATGCAATAGCAGCCTAGTTTTTCTTGTGCTGCCCTTCAGATGCTCTGCTCTGTGTACACCTCCTGTCTGATATTCTTTGGGCAGTTTAATTTCCATTATATAGCTCTTTAGAGCCAGGAGTGATTTAAATGCATTTTTCTCATTCCTAGCTAGCCCTCTGAATTGTAAAACTGGGATTTTGAAGAAAATTCATGACAATCAGGCATATTAACATATTTTTTCCTAGTCAAATTTATCCTTTGCAGACACGCACAAAAGAATAGGATCTTTCTGAATAACAAAAGATGGCTTTAACATCTCTGTGGACCCCAAAACTGGTTGAAGCCTGTACAACAGAGAGATTTTCCAGCTGACTTGCCCTCGCCCTCTTGTTTTAGAAAATACACCACTCCTGCCTTGGAAAAAAAAAATTAAAGCCATGTTTCCTGCTTTTTTTTTTTTGCAATGTGCTCCACGAGGGAGGAAGCAGAACAAGAATACAACTCTCTACTTGCTTCCCTTTCTTGCCAGTTCTCCCTTCACATTTTCTTCAACGTAGATGCCAGTCAAGGGCAGCAAGAGTTAATCTCTTGGCTCCCCTTCCAGAGTGTCCTGTGATTCATAGTGCACAGCTTATCTCCTAGGGGAGATGACAATAACCATGAATTCTCTTCTCCACCGATCAGAGCAGGTTGTAATCAGGTGATTACCTCACATATAG
The DNA here is from genome assembly GCA_008694505.1 of Cyanoderma ruficeps. Lineage (NCBI taxonomy): Eukaryota > Metazoa > Chordata > Aves > Passeriformes > Timaliidae > Cyanoderma > Cyanoderma ruficeps. The sequence continues at coordinate 50,272,124 of VZDJ01007749.1, forward strand.
ATGTCTAAAGTCAGGTAATGTGAATTTCCCACATCTGTCTTAATGATAGCAAGCCCTTGCAGCATAACAGTCTTTGAAAAATCCCAAGAGAGGACAGCTCTTACAACCAGCAAATCTCAAATCCATCACAGTGTTGGACACTAAATAAGCCTGCAGCATACAAGCTATTTTAGTGAAGGTAGGAAAACCCATCCTGGGGAAGACTAAAGGTCTGCCTGGTCCTGTTCCTGACAGTGGGCAGCAGCTGATGCCCAGGAAAGATGTGAGAATGCTGCAAGCAGGAATGGATGTTCCCCTGGTGAACTGTCAGAAACTTGGAGCTCTACGTCTCAAGATCTCCCTGAGACAGTGAACATACTCCTTTTGTGTTTAATGACCCTAGATAAATAATCCTTTTATGAATATATTTTTGGAAGTCATATATATTTTCAGGATCTGCAGTTCTGCAGTGCTCTGTGGTAATGGTGAAAATATTTTAATTAGAGGGTGAATGAAGACTCATTTTTTTCTTATGCATTCTGATGTGTGCAGCCTAATAATTTCGTGTGCTGACTCTTTGTTCATGTAAGGAAAAAAAACAAACAAACCCAGAAGGCTATTCAGTTTCTCCAAACCACTCATAAAAAAGTTTTTAGGCTTTTATCATACTTCAAACCCCACTGGCTATTTTCAGGGCTGAACTGTCTTAGCACATTTACTCTCCATGTGCAAATACCATTACCTCATCTTTGTTATCACTCTATCATTTCTTTTTTTAGTTTTATTATATTCTCTCTGTGCAAGCAAGCTCAATACTGTACTTTCTAGACTGACTGTTGATGGTAGTCAATGCTGCAAAGAGAATACAATTTTTTAAATAAATAACACAATAACATGGTGTTCTCTCTGCTAAAGTAAATTGATTTTCAGTTGAGAGCTGATCAGGAAGGAAAGGGCACCATTATATGCTGGAATAATACTTCGAGCATGGCATTATTTATCCTAATGCTTTAGTTCCTTCTCACTGTTGCTCTGGATATTCACCCCTCTCTCTCTAGATTTTCCCTCTGTCTGATCTATCCTCCCCCTCCCCATCATGGTTATTTTTGCTTCCTTGATACACATGGGCTCCTTGTCTACCACAGTATTGAGAAATTTGTTGGTTTTCACATGTGAAAGTGAAAAAATTAGAAAGTGATTCTGACACCCATATCAGAATTGAACGATTTTTAAAAGAAAGATGCAAAGTCACAGACTTATTTATTTAATGCACATCTCAGAAGATCTCTTTGTCATCAGGTGACAGAGGATGAGACCAAAGCTTTGGGATGGATGAAGAGAAAAGAAAAAAAAGGAACAAACCTTTGAATGAATGAATATGATTCTGAAGGACTGAAGGCATATACTAATCAAATCATGACCTTTCTGGAAGGCACCTACAGCAAACAAAAGACGCTGATCCAAACAAAAGATAAAAAAAGAAATCTAGTTCATAACAAAAGTATATGGATTTTGAAATTATACTTGCCTCATATTATAATGAATTGTAAAAATCCCAAAGGTTTAAAAAAAAATCCAAGTTGAAGCAGACGTATTTTATGCCATTGTTTTAGCTAATGTATCATCAAAGGAATAATTTAATCAAAATACATGTATTTAAAATGTTTTTAAAAATTACTTCAAAAAAGTACGTGACATGGAATTGTTTTACAGTTCCAACTTTGCTGTATCCAAAATCTTCAGTAGAAAAGAGCTTCTTGGACATATTCTGACCAGTCTCACTCAGGAGAATAGAGAAAGATGGGGAAAATTCAAAGGCCTAAAACTATCCCTTCCCACGCAGCCTGACTCATCACACAGATGCAGGAATCCAAACAGGGTGGCATTAATCATCTGTGCCCTGGAATTATGGACCTCACTATCTGAGGATGGAGGCAATAAAGCTGAGGAGTGCGTTGCTTAAATTTATAGAGCAGGTGCAAGTATTAACTAAACTTTTCAGAAGACTAGTCTTGCATTTTGAGATGGGAGTTAATGACGTGATTATTTTTCTCGTTCAGTAAATCAGGAATAAGTGACTTTTAGTGCCCTCTTAGGCTCTTTAATCTTATTTCAGCTTATCTGTTAAAGGAACCAATATATATTTACAACTTATGACTTTATATGACAGAAGCCATATAAGCAACAGAGCACGTTCAATTTAAGAGCTTCTCTTCCATGAGAAATTGTGGTAGTTTGGCAAATGAGACACAGAACCAAACAGGACTTGAGAACAAAACTTTCTATAAAAAATGCAGTGCTAATCATTGAGACTCATGATACCACTTTAATAACCAGAATAGCAGGCTTAATTAAAAAAGAAAACAAAACACTTTAACTGTTTTAGTTACATGTTATAAACAGACAGAAAATCAATTTGTAAATCAAAGCCATTTTGAGAGGGAAAACCATAGTCCTGTCATTTTAATCAAAATGCTCTTGCAAATAATAACTGCAAACTTGAACATTAAAATCAATACCAGTACTGCTACTAGCCTCCAGTAGTTTTCCTCACAAAATAGAAAATCCCTTGGGAAACTGTCTCAGCTTGGAAAAGCTGACAGTTTTATTCTCTGCCTCCCCAAAATTAGTTCTCTGATGGCGTGGATACTTGTCTCCCTAGGGTGCAGCAGTTCTGTTCAGTGAAGCTATGTGACAACAATCCCACGAAAACTAAAACCCATATAAAGTACCATTTATAAGGAAGAGGTTTCCATATCTGAAATGTAAACCAAGGAGCTGTGCTGTAACTGGTCTCTGTGGCCCCTCATTATATAATTACTTCAGCCAAACACAAACAAACTTCTGCAGTCTGAAACCCACAAATATCCCTCTGCAAACAAGCAATGGTAAAAGGCAGCAGACAGGTGCCTTTTTGTTATGTGGTGCCCAACCAATACACAACTTGCCCTGATAGCTTTTTGTAGTAGATAAATTCTTATCTGAGCTTAAAAATGTAAATAAATAAGCAATTAGACAGTGGCCATCTGATTAGTGCTTTGGTTTTCTTCCATGTGTGAGAATAAAGACAGGGTAAAATTAATTCTTTCCAGTGGAAAATACTGAAGATAAACCACATTATTTGCATTTTATTGTCTCTGCAGAGGTGTAAATTGCTGTTATCTTGGGCTTTATATTGCACTGTTAAGGTGCTTCTAGGAAAGGGAAACTGGGCAGGAAATTGGCATCATTATGCATTTTTAAGCTGCTTCATTAAAACCAGCAAATATTTGAATAATAAACAGGAGGAAATAGTCAAAAATAATTTTTTGTAACTGCAGGATTGTGAAAACATCATTTGATTAATTCCTTGAAACAGAAAAAAGGACTCATCTCCTCCCCTTCAAAAAAACCCAAACAAACAAAAATCCAAACAAACACAAACAAACAAACAAACAAACAAACAAAGCCCACCAGACACCACATGAGAAACCCTCACACAAAAATTGCCTCATCATCAATAAAATTAGAAGATAGAAATATAGCAATAAATGAAGATTAAAGAAATTCTTCTCTAGTAGATCCACCTGCTTCCTTTCACATTTCAGGACATTAGCAGAGAAATTGAAAGGCAATGAACTTGAGAAAACTTACAGAAAGGAAAAAGCAATGATAGCAAGTCACATCCCCAGCTTCCCTGAAAACCTCTGCAAGATCCTCCACCAAACATCAAGTGGCAGAGGATGTTACTCACAGGAATTGTGACTTCAGGTCAATTTCAGTTAATGACTGAATTTTAATTAATCCACACTGCACCGCAGTTGCCTCTGTATTTTACTAAATTCTTATAATGAGGCCGTTTTATCATAGTAAGAAATTAGCAGCAGGCTAAATCTTAGAATCACAAAATGTTTTGGGTCAGAAGGAACCTTAAAGATCATTCAGTTCCAAGCCCCCTACCAAGGGCAGGGACACCTTCCACTAGACCAGGTTGCTCAGAGCCCCATCCAACCTGGCCCTGAACACTTCCAGGGATGGAGCACCCTCACCACCCCCAGAGTAAAGAATTTCTTCCTTACATTGAACCTAAATCTTTCCTCTTTTAGTTTTAAATTGTTCCCTCTTACACTACCTGCCCATGTAAAAATGTTATATTTCCTAGAGGGTATGCTCCTTTCCCCCTCTTTTTAATTCTGGAGGTTGAAGACTATAATTTCATAAAGTGACTGCAAACCACATCTCTTTAAGAGACTATGTACCTGACAGGTAGGTTTGTAAGCACTTGTTCGAACACTCTCTTGAATGCAGCATCATTATTTCATTATTAACTTCAGCCTGTAATTTTTTTTTCAAAAGACACTATATGTCAAAGGGTTTTATTGACACTAAAACAACTTAGGAGACTTTTGTGGTTAAGCCTGCTTGTACAGGGGTGCCACATAAGCTGAGGTCTGTGGTTACAGTTTTTTTAAAGAAGAAAAGGAAGTCACATGAACAAGAAATTAAATCAAAAAAGATAAGTTGTGATGCGCCAGGTACATTTCCTTTCTTTTTTTTTCCTGCCAATCAGACACTTTGTTTCTCCTTGGCCTCTTTACTACATAAGCATTAAAAATATCTAATAATGATAATATAAAGCCTTAATAGAAAAACTCCAGTTGATAGTATAATGCACAGTGGTTCCTCATACTTTATTCTGAGCACTTTCAGATTTCAGGGTGTATTCTTGGTTTGTGGTCACGTGATCTGAATTGTAAAAGGGTATATGCATTAAAGAAAAAGAAACAATTGTAAAGCTTTGAATATACTGTCATTATGCACTACTGTGTTTATTTAGAAACTAATTGAAGGCTTCGTATTTCACATTCAAATTTTATAAATTTTTGGTCTATACAACAAAGTCTAAAAAAAAATCTCATTAAGATCAGCATCCCAGCTGCTTCTTCATCAGGGTTAGACTTTATTTGGTGCTTCTAGGATTGGGATATGGTTAAACTCAGTCTCATTTTTACTTCATTGCTCCATGAGGAAGAAATTATATGTCTGTTAAAAAACATTTTTATTTTCAGAGACTGAAATGAAAATTAATGCTATCAAATCATATGATTATCTGTTTTCTGTACCACTGCTGGAGATAGAATTTAAATAGTTATATCTAAATAATATTTTTTCACCGATATTTTTTCTGTAAATTTAATGATGAAAGTTGCAAAGCTGTATATCTGAATAGAAGAGAATGATAGTGTAAAAAAAATTATCTTCATTTTGACCAGTGTGACATATTTTTGCTATATGGGCACTTTCTCAGTTGCTAATCTCCAGGGGTTTCTGCAGTTAAGCTGATGAATGACGGGAAGAGGATTTCTTGACAGCCCGGTAATCTGTCCAGAGGAGAAAGGATGCTGTTGGTCAGGGTTCAGGTACTGGAAGGGTTTTTGACTAGCCAACCATCTGTACATGTCTGGAAGGCCAAGAGCTGTTTTTCCCCACTAACCAAATGGGAATGAAAACAGCACTGCCGAGAATCATGCAGGCAATGTGAAAAAATACTTTATCTGCTACTGACACAGAGAATTTTCAGCTTTTTGAACACTTACTTTGTTTATATTGTTCTCAACAGACAGAGATTTGTGTAAACACTGCCAGTACTATCGAAGTTATTAACACAGCTCCCAGTTTCACTATCCACTCCTCTACCCTTCATCACTGCAGCGCTACTGTGGGGTCCACCACAGCTGTGGTAGCATGATAGGTAATTAATTCTACAGACAAGACCCCCATATCCCTACACATCCTCCTGGCCATGCCACTACACTGACGGGAGTTACACTGACATTCTCCTTTTGGCTGGAGGTCGTGTATGAACTCCTGCCCACAGAGAGCAAAAAGCATTCCCCTGCCCACCTACCAACTTCTATGCTACTGTGGGTCAAAAATGTCTGTGGAGCCCCCATGTAGGTCCCCGTTGCCTGACAATTCCCTCAGAACAAAGGCAGACCTGGTACTCTTTCCCCCATCCTCCAGCCCACAGGCTGCTCTCTTCGCGTAGGAACTGAAGGTACTGGAACCACAGTGAACTGCAGGATGCTTCAACCAGTTCCACATCAGAGCCAGGTGACCTGAGCGTGTCACAACGTGCTGTCAGATGGCAACACAAGATGCCAGCTTCGAGGCCTCTCTTTTTCCCACAGAAAGCCAACATTAGAGAAGGGGGTTCAACACGGAAGGTGGGGTGAGACAAGCAGACATACACACACACACCCCCCCCCCCTCCAAAGGTGCACACACCGGGATCACATTGTTTGCAGGGAAAAGCAGTCTAGCAACACACAAATGGGTGGTGGTTATAACTCAGAACACTGGCGTTGCAAACCACACCTCTATAGGGGCTTCAACTCTGCTCAGTCAGAGGGATGCAGGTGAGGGATTTCCAAGGGAGCAGAGAGCTGTATTGACATGTAGCTTGTACAGTTATGTCATGGTAAAATGCACCCATGTGCAGCAATGGCTTATGTACTGTGTACAACCATGCCACACCTGGGAGCTGAGGGACTACACTCCCACATAGATGAGAACCCATCAACATTTTTTCAACATGTTGGGGTAAGGAATGCATCTGCACACACCACTGAAATTATGTGTGAAGCAGGAAGCTCCTGCAGCCTACTATTTTTTTTTTNNNNTTTTTTAGTCTGTGTAAACCAAAGAAAAGGTATGGAATATGTACAGAAGAGATGAATACATGTCCTTGTGTCTAAACCAAGGCATACTACAAAAATGACATTAAATAAGCACATAAACACATTGCTGTAATTTACTCCCCTCCCATGGGAAAAACAAAATCTAGAATGAAATATGGTCATCTGGCAGGCAGTACTCCAATATCACATAGCCTGCTCTATCGTACCGTGGTTAATCTCTCCTGAGAACAGAAATATTTTCCTGAATAAAGGGATGTCTTTGTCAAGACCTAATGCCATTTCTCCCTGATGTGGCATAAAAAAGAAAAGTCAATGAACACAAGATGATGCTGGGGAACACACTACAGACAAAGCTTAGAGGCAGGAGAGCAGGAATTATAGGGGGAAGTGTGCTTTTCTTGTGTTGCCTCTCTACATGATCTTCACCTGTGAGATAAGAGAGACTTCCAAGTGACAGTTCAAAGTGGTATTGTAAATGTGAAATATGTTAACTCTCTAAAACTTACTGATGGGTGGAAAGAGACAGTCAGTGTTAACAGACTTTCATGCTGACATACCACTCAGTATTTTTCTTTCAATACCTTGGTTAAAAAAATGCAGTTCATCCAGTTAAAGTATGTCTTCCATATATGTTTTAGCACAAGGAAGCCAGACAAACACTCCCATGTACAAACACAAAAATATATATGTATTTTAATTTTCATTTGGTCATATTTTATTTAACAGAATGTCATTTTTCCTCAATAACCAATGATGATTTAAAGTAGTAGCACTCTCCAAAGCAGCCTATTGATCACAGAGAACTGATGATATTTAAATATACAATATATAGAGTGATGTTTCACAAAGTTGCTTCATCTTCAGACTTTAGGTTAGAACACAACAGACCAAAATTAACCATTTCACTAGGTCCAAGAATAAAATTCAAACTGACAACAAGTTGTGAAAAGAGGATAGTTATTGAAACTTTACAGAGAAAGAACATGATTAATAAACTTGTCCTGGCTTTACAAATCTCAGACGCCCTGAGTCCTAACAGTACTAAACTGAGAAACAAACAAATTTTATCCTGAGGACACAAGCACTGTTTTTAAATTACTCCTGTAATTTAATTTTGAATTTTGATATGGTGCTATAATATTTTCCATAAGGCTCCAAAGTAGATTGGTGCATGCAAAAGAACATTATTCAGTAGTTACTGGTGTGCAAGTACTACAGATCACAAGAGCCTTAAGGCACGGATTGCCAATCTGCAATTTTAGATGTCACCATGACTAGCTGTTAATCATTATTCTCATAACAGAGCTGTATTAATAGATTATGTGAATGCTTTTGTATTTGCATGAGTGCAGAATCAAGAGTTAACATGATTTGTGCACAGCCTTCACTGGGACATGAGTACTTCCATAACATGTTGTTGATTAAATGTTGGAGCAGTAGTTCCTACATGAAAAATGACAACTAACAGTCAGGGAAGGTAACATCTTACATCATAAGTATTGTTTCATCTATAGTCCTAGCCAGACTAGTTTTATATTCCTCTATGATGTGGTTGGCCTTGGTCTCATTTTCCATCTCACCCTGTTAACCAGAGATTCAGACAAGAGAAATATTTAAAATACTGGTCCTCAAGATCTAGTCTGCAGATTATCAGCCTTTTGGGGTTTTTTTACAGTTTTCTTTAGTTATTCATAGAATAAAGCACACACAGAAGACAGAATGTTATTGAACAAAAGAGGGTAGGAGAAGAGATGAAAAGCTAGGAATGTTTTGCAGAACACATCTCACACAGCAATCCATAGGGTGAAAGAGATAGAGAAGCAAATGATTTTAAAGAGCCATTATTCTCAAGTTGAACACTACCAAACTGCATAACAATTTTTCTTAAGAGTGTCAGGTAATCTAAATATGCCCCTCTGAATATATTCATAGTCTTAGAATGACATTTTCTGCTATTTAATTCCTTCTACCACTGCTGCATCAAAGATGCACGTGAACCTCAGGGACAAGCATACTTAAAGGAAAGTGATTATACACTAAGTCCCATCAAGGATACAATACAACCAAACCCTGGAAGTCTTTAAGTTATCCTAATCTTAGGCATTACTTGTAACAATCACCAATTTAATATTCTTAGGCATTAAGTGTAATGCTTAAAGTTGTCAGTTTCCTTTAAATCATCTCTGCTCTGAGGGAGGAACGGCTACAATTAACATCACCGGCAGCACTTTGTTTAAAGACACGGGACACAGATCACCAGCTACAGCTCGAGGGCTGCATAATTAGCACAAGACACCGAGGTTGGCAGGGGAGATTCCCACACCACTTCCACTCACAGCTTTCCAGAGCAGGTGCTGATACTGGTGTCAGGGCAAGGCAGGCTGTAACTTGAGCAAGCACTGAATTCTCCCACAAAATTTTCTCTGCAGCAGGGTTTTGCAGAACATGTCCCTCCCTTCTCTTGCTATGGACAGGTTGGAGGCCTCTGACCTTCCAGCTCCTGCATGGTACATGATACCCACATCCTGGGAGCTACTGTGGAAACAGCAGCAGCAGAGGCACTTCAGGTTTAGCATATGCATCAGGTTTAAATATACTGAAACTAAGTTTGTGTGGGAAAGTGAGAAACATTCTCTCTCCTTCCTGATGACAAATGTGTCATGGGGTTTGTAAGTCCTCTCTTATATTACTGAGCAGGTGAAAGCCTCCCTCATAGCTAAAATGGTTAAGCAGTTCACTCCAAACCCCTAATGTTTTCTCCCTAGGCCTACCACCTTTCCTTACAGCCACAGGGCTCCTTCCATTCTCTCTTTCCACGACTTCTTCAGCCAGGCAGGACACAGCACTTCTCATATTCCTGGGACCCATATACAGGTGAGGCTCTGCTGTTGTGTTCTGACACCTTAAATCATGTTCACAAGCTCCGATACAGCACCTACCATTTCACATGGTAACTCATTTTCTAAAGATTTGGGAAACTCCATCGTTGCCATACATGGTAGACCATGTGAAAAATGGAAACTCTGCTCATAATGTAAAGGGGGTCTCATAATAAGCTACTGATGAATTTCTTGGAGTGTAATGAAAATTCTATCACATCATTTTTGGCACTCATACAGCTTTCTACTGCAAGCTTGCTTCTGTTTTGATTTTTTTAATTATTGTGTTTTATCATCTTCTATTATGTCTTCCCTTGATTTTTTCTACTCTTAAATTTTTATTAACCAAGGGACCTGATTGGAGCTGCCTGCCTTTAGGCACTGCTGTTTGTTGCTGATGATGCGACACCCTCTTTAAGGAATCACAGCAGCATTTCCATATCAAATAAAAATCCTACTTAACTCCCGCCATTTGTCTACTGCAAATTGACAGACATGTCAATTCGCAGGAAGTGAATTCTCTGCAAAAGGAAGCTTTGTCATACCTTTATTAGAGAGGACTTACAGTATGCCACTGATTCAGAGGGAAAAGATCAGGCTGACCACCATCTCTGCAGACAAAATGCTTTGGCCACATTTTAACAAAACGTGAACCAAAAGGAGTTATCAGCATCTTCCTTTGGAGGTGTCTGTATTTCAGCTGTGTGAAGTCCCCCCTGGCTTTGGATTCCACAGCAATAGCTGTGGAAAATCAATTCAGATTTTGAACTCACTGCAGAAACCTCTTTTTTTTTTCCTATTTTTAAATTCACATCATGCACGTGTTAACACGTCTTTTATCAATCAAAGCAGTTTACACACACAAAACACCAGAAGAAGAGTGACAAAATAGTGGGAACTTCTGACCCATGTTTCAACTTCACCACTGCCCAGCACTGCACAAGTTGTTATTTTTCTAACAACAAAACCCCTTTGCAAATTGTGCAATCCAACAGGGGTCAATGCTGTTTCCTGCCAACAGATCCTTGTGAAGGAAACAAATTAAGATCCCAAAAGCCGATAGGAAACAATTCCTACGCAACTGAAAGCTGAAATGCAGACTGAAAGGAATGTCCAAGTCAATCTAAATGCAGACTTTTGACACAAGATCATTTAAAGTTACAAGGCAATACAGGATGTGGGATTTTATCTACCTGACCTGGACTTTCATTTGGGGTCACCTGAGCATGTTTCTAAACAAAATGTTGATATTCCTTGTATAGTTAATGGGAGATAAGTATCTTGTTTCGACCTTGACAGAATTCTTTACAGGGCAAATTTACTTTTGAGGGGTCTTCGGATTAAACTACCCTTTTTCCCAACAATCAGACAGGGAAGAAAAGCATTTCATTTGGAGGACATACACCCTTTCTGCCATTTCCTCAGCAGAAATGGTTAAATGTACATTCATATTTAACTCCACAGGAAATCAGATTACTCCTGGTTTGCAAAGATCTCATGGTAAAGTGTTCTAAACAAACTAGGCATGAGTGAATCGACAATACGACCCTCTTACACAAAATAGGGACACATTTTCTCTCCTGCAGTTAAAATCAGACTGAGTGATCAAAGTGTCATCTTTTCCATATAGAAAAATGTCTTCCATTGAGATATCTCTCTAACTTGTCACGTTCCTGTTTTACTACCTGAGAAATCGGATAACTATTACTTTCTCAATTTCATAGGGTATGTTGAAGTTTGTGGACAAAAGAACCACTCTCAGCACCAGTACACACTTACAGGCTACTTACAAAATACGTTTCTTTAGAGGGACCTGATCCAGATAGCCATGTGATTAAGTGGTTTTTTCCAGCACAACCCTTTGAGACTTTTGCTCTTGTCTTTCATATTGATATTAATCTTCCAAATTTGTCTTGGAACCCAACACTGCCAATAGCTCAGCCGGACATGTCCCAGACACAATTAAAGATTATAAAATCCAAACCCAGCCTCCCCCTAAAATCCCATTTTAATATTCTAAATAAAAGCCTGAAGCCTGATTGATTTTGTTTTTTTCTCTCTTTCATGCTCTTTCAAACATGACTTTATCAAAAAACTTGACAAATACATCTATAATCATAACAGAAACAACATAATAATAGGAATATGACCAAAGCTTATTGCAATGTGTTTTTTCAAGTAATGCTGAATAGTATTTCTTATGATGCTTGACAAACTTTAATTTCCCAAACAGAACAGGAAGATTATAAATGGCATGAGCAAAATACTGTCAGGTTACAATTTTTTCAGGTAATGTGTTTAGGCTTGGCTGTGACTGTGATTAAATAATACAAAGAGCATTCCATGCAAGGTACGGATCAAAAACATTTGAGAGCGACATTAAAGTGAATCTGCTCCTCCACATATCAGTGACGTCTTGAGGCCCCTGTTACTCCTCTTTTCTTTAATTCTGTGTTCAGTTTGTGACTAGGCATAGCATGTTTGTAGAGTGCAAAACATCTTTTAAAATATGCTATACAGTGAATTTACATTTCTGTAAAGACATCTCAAACTATTTTACAACTAATAACTATTGGGAGGGAGTCTGTGTATTTGTTGGAGCTTAGTGGGTCTGATTACCTGTCGCTGTAAAGCCAAGAGTCTGCTGACATCTCTGATTTCAAGATTTTGGTCATAGAAGTTTCCATAACTTTTCCATATTTTTTTAAACATTTGTGTCTTGGAAAAGTCATCATGTAAGAGGATATTTTTAGATCTTATCAAAGACCCAAACCTATCAAATTTTCCACTTTTTTTTTAATCTTCCTTTTTTTAATGTAGTTGGACAGGTATATCCAGTTTCGCCACTAAGTTCCTCATATTGCAGGCTATTTTTATATGCATATTGGCATGCATAATTACAACAAGGTTTTATTCTACCCAATACACAAGAAAGGTAAGAAATTAACAGGAGTTCCTCCCAAGCATGTGCATTCTGGTTTTAGCACTTCAATTCTGCTATAAAAATTACACAGCAATTCCTATGGTTATAAAGATTGGAAAAAGTTTTCAGTCCAAATTCATCTAATAAAAATTGAACTACCTATAAAGATTTTCTACAAGAAAGGTGGAACCCTTTATGTACCCTGATATGTAAAAGAGAAATGCCTTCAAAGAATACTGAGAGCAGGTAAAGTATATTTATTTCTCTTACCCATTTCCATATTCTTTTTCAATGTCACAACTGCAATTACCACTGTCAGAATTTGCTTCAGTGAAATAAAAGCTGCAGCCACGAAGACCTGTAGGCCAACTCTTCAACAGAGAGAACCTTATTGAAAAAGCTATTTTGTTCTGGCTGAAAGATGGTCCCAGTTACACAAAATTATAATACAGCCTACTTTCACTTTCTGGAAAGAATGTATTAATATTCATTACCTTAAAATTGAAATCAGACATCAGAAAATATTACATAAATTACAGTTAAGTGCACAAATAAAAGGTTTTCAAACAAAAATTTGTAAGATTCCAAACAAATTTTAAGCTTCATACAGTGAAACAGATTTGCATTTTTTGATTAGACAGGTGATGTACTTTGAAATCAGCACTCTGCTGTCTTACAGCAGTCTGGCCCATGTATCTAAAAGGATCTATAAAGATTTTGATCACCACTGTGTAACAGCTTGTATACATGTGGAGTACTGACTAAATCCTGAAGCCCTTATAAGGAGAAAATTTCTACTGATGTTTTAGTTTTATCTGATAAGAATTTTTAAATCAGAACAATGACAATATACTAATCTACTAACCAGAAATGTGGAAATATATAACATACATTCAAATATGGCACTTATGCGAGTACTGGAGACACATCTCACTTATACAGCATGATTTTACAAGGAATGTGAAAAATAGAACTGAATAAAATAGTATATAAGAACTGATCATTTCTTCAAGTCTCTCAAACCACAGAAGTAGTATTAGGACAGTTTCTATTACTGACAGCTTGTACGACAGACTGATAAGAAATTCAGGCTCCATGTCTTTCCTCTCTGCATTTCCTAACACATACCATGAAAACAGAATTAGGAAAGCAGAAAGGCAATGAGTTGTTCAGACAAGTTCCTGCAAGGTCACGGCATATTAGGACATACCCTATTTATCAGGGCTGCTGATGACCTGGGAAGTAGGAAAGCTTTATCTGTGTGTTGCCTGGGCTAATCAAGGGTGATGCTGGAAGAGTCAGAGTCGTCTCAGCCCTGAGAAACGCTGACGCTGCCACCACAGGAGTTACAGCTGAACGCGAGACGACAGACTTTCAAGTTTTCACTCTCTGCTCTTAACTCATCTCAGCCTACCAAATCTTACAGCTGTAGTCATCCTGGATGAGAAGAGGTGACCTACAACCAGTGACTTTGAAACTTCACCAATCGCTGGAGTGATGGAAGAAATGTTTTGAGCTCTAGCACTTGGGAGGCAGGGTTGCCGTGAGCTGTCACCTCCACTGTGGTCAGTGTTTTCTTAACTTATCCCTGCACTGCCTGAACATGCATAATATCTTACAATACCTCTAATTATGCAGATGTCTTGCTGGGCACCCTGTGTGTCTTCCCACTCTGACTGTTGATTTAAGTCCTAATAAGAAATGACATTCTCACCTCAGCATAACACAGGCTGCACACACATCAGCCAGCACACAGAGATGACACAGCCCCTATGTTTCAGCTGATTTACTCAGTCCCTAGAGAAACCTGTTGCCCTTTTGAGGTAAAATGTATTTCTCTATTATGGCACACGTTCAGTATATACAGCTACACTACAACCAAAACAGAAGTGTCCTAAACTATAGGCTGAGATGTTTGACTACAACTTATTCATATTAATCCTTGCTTGGAGTGGGATGCTGTTGATCTATGGAAAGCTTTACTTTATTAATAATGACAGTATCTCAATATACAATCTATAATATATCTAAGTACATTGAATAGGTATGATTTCTTGTATAAACCTTCAATGAAATATACTTATCTAACAATGTCATCTTGTATGCTCATCAGAGATTGGTAAAAATATATATTTGTATCCAGTCTCCCTGTGCACAGGATTCATTGCTGCCAGGCTTTACTTTCCGATACTGGTTATTACACTGCATTTAGAGGACTAATGTTTCACTCCAAGAGAGAACAGAGTTTTGGAAAAATTCTTGATGTGCACCCAAAATGCAAGAGAAGTAATTCCAATTTGTCCCACATTACAACATCCAGATTACGGTACCAAGCCAGATTACTTGTGTAAATGAAAAGTTAGGGAAGAAACCTCAGAGACCCATACAGCTAAACAACAAAGCTATCCAAGAGTTGGTTCCAGTTCACCTGTGATCTTCCTCACAATGCACTTGGTTTATGCTAAACCACAATCCTAAGCCCCAGTGTTATTAGAGAAACCAATTCCTACAGTTAGGAAACATTCCACTGATTACAGCATCTCCCAAGTACTTGTATTCCCTCTTTATCTTAGCACTCTATGTGAGCATTGCAGAAAAAATCCAATGGTCAATATACTGGCTGGCTTCCCATGGGAAGGACAACATTTAATCGGCTTTGATCTTTTACTTTGTCCATTATGTTTCTCTCTGTGTATGTGTGTGTGTGCATGTGAGAACACGTTTTCTTCTCTTTTTTATGGTGCACTTCACTGACATATTTAATAGTCACTCATTTTCATAGCACTTGTTTACCATAACTTACAAAGTAAAATTGGAGGATTATATTGTATTTACAAACAAGTTGGCACTTACAGAATAAATTATTGATTCCTTTTCTTTTTTATTTAATTTTCTTTTTTTTTTCTCCACTTCCTTTTCACCAAAGGGCATCCAGAATTCAGGCAGAATAGTAACACCTGTTGCCAATATGCTACATTAACATGAGTAAATAGGATTCCAGCTGTTACACTCTTTCCCAATGATTTGCTTGTTGCTGAGAGGCAGTGCCTTCCACCTCAGTTCATGTCCAATGCTCAAAAACTGTTAGTCAAGTGAAAGCAAAGGCTGCATGTTTTCTTCCTCATTCTTATCCATGCGTTTCAGCACCCCAGGGTCCACAACTGACTGAGACCTGCAGAGGGACAACATGTTTATTTGACATTTCTAGATCAAGACAAATGAGGTTAAACCTTTCTTTTGTTTATTTTAATTTCTGTCAGGGCTTAAAAATAAGGGTACAGCATTACCCAAGCATCTGATCATTGCAAATCATCAGGAAATACCCCCATGGAGGGATAACAGGGCTTTAAAGGGCTCAGCGCTGATCTGTAAATATAGGAGCAAAAGTTGGGATAAAATGGATCCTCTCTTCAGTGAAACTGTGAAGCAGGGACTGTCCTCCACACACAGGAGCAAACTAAGCTGTCCTCTGTAGTGGCTTAAGCACTGCCTGTCTCTCCAGAAGGTTATACAGCACTGGGCTGGCAAAGAAGGTACAATTCAGCCACCCAGCTGGCTAATCACACACTGCAATTAGTGGGATGTGTTAGCTGGAAGCACAAGTTGCTCCTTTTCTGAATAGCATCTTAATTCAACAGTGGGAGATCCTAGGAAACTAGGAATAGTGCCATGGTTAGCAGGATTTCTGGAGCAGCAGACAAATGTGTCAAACTCACTTTTCAGCTCAACTGAACAGGGCAGGGAAGGATGATCAGGGCAAATTCAGTGATGATTGTAAAATTTCTCTAGATGCTCTGATTCAACCCAGAAGCGTAACATGGTACTGGTGCCCTGCTATAGCCATATGTGATGGGCAAAGAGGAAAACGGAGTCTCCAGCAAAATCAAAATGTTCCACTGAAAACAAAGCCCGGAGCGTTAAGATGGGATCTCACATCAGCTATGGCTCAGCTCATCAAAAAGCAGCGACTTCTAAGGTACAGTAAATGCAACCCTTGTTAGATGTTTCTTTTAGTGAGAAAAATCTCATGCAGGAAATGCCTACTTGTCTTTCTTTCTGTAAAGAAGATTTGAGATTACTAAAGAGCATGTGTACATCTCTACAATGCAGGCATCTATTTTTGATCAGTGGAAACACACTGTGCCTGCAGCACTGCTAGATTTGCCCATTTAGAGGACACAGTGCAGAGAAAAACCTTTACAAATTCTAACCTTCCCTAAGATAAGCCTATGGAGTCAATCCCCCCCACTCATAAACTGGCATCACCCAGTGAAACCAATGAACAAGGCTGACGAGGTCTTCCTCAAAAAAACCTAAAGAAAACTTACAAAAAAACCAAGAAAAAAATCTGACTTAAAGCCTAGGTGAAAACTTTGGACACAAGAATATTTTCTAATTATATTTATCCTATTCTGATACTAATACTAAAATCAAGAAAATTAGCTTTAAAAATATGATCATCTCTCTTGTGATAAGCATAATTTAAACTTTTTAAATTAAGGGTGTACAATAATACTCATCCTGAACACTAGTCAGCTCCTCAGGCAGAAAACTAAACCACCAAATTAAAATGCTTTTTTAAAATCTTCACAAGGTACTGTGCCAATGCAAAGCTGATTGAAAATTTGCTGGTGGGAAGCTGCACTCATGGAAAATCCAGTTCATCGTGATAAAAATTGCTGTGGAAGCAAATTAACTTCAAAGCTTTGCCAACTGGATGGAAGTGCTAAAACTGAGCCTTTTCCTCAGCTGCCAATGACTGAGCAGACAGGGTTTCCTGTTCTCATCTGGGGAAAACTGAAGGGGAGCTGGAATGGCTGCAAACCTGGCATCCAATTCCCAGTGAGAAGCTTTGGCCATAAATCCCCAGGGCCTCCAAAACCTCCAATGGCAAGGCAGGTACCAAAATTGAACTGTACAAATCCTGACCTACGGTTTGTAAGCTCAGATGCCCAAACGCCTTGAAAAAGAAGAAACAGTTTGCACTCAGTTTCAAACAGAAATTTACTGCCATGCTTCATCCCACGCAGCAGCAATTCACAACTGAAGATATGTGAAAGGAAAAACATTTGTCTAACTCTATAGCTCCTTCTCTTCTACCTACATCTCCTAAATAACTTTACCAACATTACTGAATACATTCTGAGAAAACACAATGGGACAGAGTTACACTACAGAGTTATACTACAGAGTTCCGGGGGGAGAGGTGAGGAACCAAACCACAGCTCCTCTGCAAAGTTTATCAACACAGACATCTGCCCTGCTGGGTTAGGTGAGAGGAGGATGCAGGTCTCCAGCTGAGTGCCTCAGGATGACAGCCACAGGCTAAACCTGACTGCTGAGACAGCTGCAATGCTGCCAGATGACATTAACAAGTTCTCCCCAGAGGTCTGTGCTACAGGTGGCATTAATTCCTCCTTATCTCCATCATCCTGCCCCACAATCAACCATCCTTTCAAGGTGAGGTCATCCAATTCACCAAAAATTCAAGGAGAACTGGAGGAATGTCAGTGGTTCACACTGGGGGCAAAAAGTAAGAAAGAAATGAATTCTCAGTAGGATTTTGGTTTTAAAGGATATTCTTTCAGGACAGTAAACTAATTTTAAAATGGTAAGCCAAATTAAACAAGACAATATTGGAGATCTGCTGCATGCTTATGAAATTTGTTCCAAGCTAAGCAGTTTTCATTGCCTTAGTCGTGGCTTTTCATGTTAAAAATCTTCTGCACTAACATAACATACTGACTGTGGGTTTAAACTGAGAGAAACAACCCATCAGTTGCTGAATACAAGTTAAATTTAATTTTTAATGAAATAGAGTTTATCTGCTGTACCTTAACTTTTCTATTTGTGTTTTAACAGTCTGTGCACTTCATACACTGAAGTCTTGGGATTTTCTGTCAGTCTTAATACTAGGACAGTAAGTCTACTTAGTACTTTTTATGTCCAGCAGCAGGGAACAAGGATTCCAGCAGATGCTGGAGGCATGCTAACTGAGGAAGAATGCATAGAAGATGAAGAAATTTTAGCATAATATTATATAGACACAGATTTCAACATGTTTATTTTATGCACTAGGTCTCTTACTGTAGTAGTTCACCCAGAATGAAAGAATGTCAGTTTGAAGCTTACACTGAAGTGTAATACTGTATGAAAAGAGTTTTCAAGAACAAATTAAATGAGAATAAAAAATATTTGAGAAAGAATTAAGAACCTGGTCAACTCACTGCTTTTCCACTTAATAATATGCTTGCCCAGGACAAGCTAGAACACTCTGCTCCAAACAGGCTGCTCCAAGAGGACTTGTCACAGGCCTTCTCTTTTTTTTTTGGTTGGTTGGTTGGTTTGGTTTTTNAAGTTATTTACTCTCACAAAATCATTTTGCAGCAAAAAGACTTCCGCATTTCAGTTCCTTAATTCCATCCTTCTGTCTAAAACAGCTTCTCTACTGTCTCATAATTCTTGTATTACATGCAAATCATATATATAACTGTATTTCTCACCTTTCCCCTCCCCTGGCTCTTTTTCTCAGTCCCATTTTCTCCATTAATTGTGTTAGTTACACAATTCTAACTTCATACATCTGGGCATTGGGGATTTTGGAGGCTCTGGGAATTTATGGTCAAAACTACCCCACTGGGAATTTGAGATCAGGTTTGCAGCCATTCCAGCACCCCTGTCATATAGTTTCAGAATCTCTTTTAACTTCTTATCCTCGCTCATTTCTATCCAGTTTCTTGCTATTTCTCACTTTCAGTACAGTGGGAGGCTTTTTCCAACATAAAATCCTTAAACTTTACTGCTTTTTTCTTTTTTTTATTTCCTATAGCAATCTTACGTTGTCTTCACTGTTCCCACAAAAATATCTCCCTTTTAAACCACACTGTCCTTCCCAGTCTAGGCAGTATTTTCCAGCCAAAATCATCTTCCTGGCTGAGACATCTGAAAATATTTTATCCTGTTTGGTCTGTTTCCAGAGTTTCTTTCCCTTTTGCATCACATGCTGTCTCCTGAAACTGGGTTCCCAACCTAGCATGTCCTAACTTAATTTTAATGACTTTTTATATTGGTTTCTGCCATGTTTGTTCTCTTCTGATCCATTGCTAGGCCTGCTCCTTATGAGATGCACTCTGACTTTTGCTGCCCTTTCTGCTGGCCTTTCTGCTACCTTTTCTATCACAGCTGTAATATTTACCCTTTTCTATCCTACTGCCCTGGCAAGCTTGGATCAGATCCACCCCTTCCAAGCTAATGACCTCACTGCTTCCATAGTTACTGGAGAGGTAATTAAGGCCTTCCCATACTTTATTCTGAATGGTAAAATGCAGCAAGCAATTACACTGTACCTTCTCAAAGAGAAGAATATCAGAATGCCAGAATGTTTACCAAACTTGAGTATTACAATTGACACTGATTTTGGTCCTGATTCTCCTCATATTTTCTCAGGCATGCAGTCACTATGACTGGTGGTTCAGATGCTGTAAATGTCCTGGCACCTACAGGCTGATGGATACCAGGCAGTGGGCTATGAGATGGAGGAAGAGAAGAGTTAACTTCACCACCCACAAAGATAATTAGCTCAAATCTACCCTCTGCACAGAGGCTCACTCCAGCTAGCACTGTTTCTCTAATAAGTACTGCAGGGTGAGGTGAGATAGCAGCTTGTTCCAAAGACAGTGCTGTGTACACAAGCTAGATGGCACCCAAAAAGTAATCAAGTGCACTGAGTTCACACCTCACACGGTAATAATCAAGGCCATGTTCTCTCATCAACACTGATCTCTTTAAGAAAGGGGAAGAAAACCCCAATTGTCTTCCTATATAATAGACTGAACTACCTAGAACTTCATAAAGGAGGAAGAAGGGAAATGTTAACCTTATGGCAATGCTAGAAGACAACAGTACCTTTAACCCACCTTTTCATGGATTTGGGAGAGAGGTCCTTTTCTATATCCTTTGCAGGAGTGTTGTAGGAGTCCACATTGCATTCACTGTCATCATCGTATTCATGGTCAAGCAGTGTTCTTGCCCATGTCCCCATGTCATAGGGGGGCAACATTCCTCCAAACTCTGAAGGCAGGATTTCAGGGTGGATGAGCTGATGCAGGCTGTTGAGGTTGTTACCATGCAGGAATATCTGTAGGTAAGCATGCAGGTAAAAACACAGGGGCATCACCAAAAAATATCAAAGCCCAAATGACATCATCATTATTAGGAGGATATTGTACAATTTAAACATTCTGGTTGTGTTGGGCTAACAGAGGTGCAGAGGAAGGTCATACTATGTTCACAAATCTCCAAAATGATTAAAGCATAAATAACCTAAAATGTTTGCAGAGAAAGGGACTTAGGGAGGCTAAGAACTGGTGTCTGGTAGCTAGATGAACAGAATATTAGACAGACAAACTGCCCTGTTAACCTCACGTCAATTGCTCTCCCTAATTCTGTGAATTAAGTGAATAAATTAAGACTATAATAAATAAATAAAAATAATATTCACCATATACAACAAGGAATACATATTGACTTTCAGCATACAGACATGAGTTCTATAAATAAGATATATTGTGCAGTGTAATATGAGTGCTGGAAATTTCTTCCTTTATCTAGTCCTACCAGTAACTGCCATTTATACTTGACAATACATGAAGTAAGTAGTAACAGTAAAATAATCCCTGTGACAACACTGAGGGAATAACTGATGGACTATTTGACATTTTCCATCAGTGTTTTGGTAGACTGATATTTATATATACTTTACATTTATATATCTGTATATTAGTGTGACGCGATATGAATACTTGTATTTATGTTTATGTTTAACTTTAGTGTTTCCCCTAAGAGATCTTTCACATTCCTTTTCACCTTGCAGGGACTTCTCTAGGCATGATTTATAAGAGTTAAATTCAAAAGGCAGAAAGACAAGGACCAAATATATGCCTGTCCTTTGTTGCTTACTTCAGACCACCTTCTGAAGGTGTGCTGTGGACCCAGGAAAGTTAATATGACCATGCAAAACCACTGATTTTCTTCCATCTCAGAAAGGAATTTATCCTTTGGTGAAAGTTATTTGCTTTATGGTGCCTTAACAGCTAACATTTATTAATGGTGAAAGTTATTTGCTTTATGGTGCCTTTACAGCTAAGTGTTTCACTTCATAGCAGTTGTTTTTATATATGCCTAGTACTGCATTTATCTGAATATAACCATCAGTTGCAAATCTACATGACAAATTAAAAAATACACAATAATTCAGGATAAAAACAATGGATAATAAGTCTGATTAAAAAAAAATCTAAAGAGAATTCTCTTGGGTTTGGGTTTTTTTTCCCTAATCATTTGTTCTGCTTCTAATAATTTTTTTAAAGCTGATTTTAAATTTTATGTGCTGGTCATAACTTTCACATTTTGACATCAAGTTTAGAACTGTAAATCAATATTTAACCACCTGACTACTTTTTATAGGTATTCAGTATTGACATAAAACAGTTGTAAAAAGTCAGCATTTCTGAAAATTCATGCCATTGATTCAAGTGTCTAAATAAAAATTCAGACGCTAACTGTTAAGCCTCCATGTTCAACTGCCTTGTCACTTATTTTCTAATGCTGTAACACTCCTATGAGCTGCACTTTACTCCCTAGTTCTGCATATGCAGCACTTGAGTTGAAAAGGCCTCAGACATATCTGGCACTGCAATGTTCTTTGCAGAAGCTGCAGTCAACAGAGTGCAACTGAGTCCTGAAAAATGGGGCTTCATCTGCATATTTATAACAGATATTACATAAAAGGCTTTGTGATCTATAGTTTAAAATCTGTAAATACCAGAGGCCTCTCAAGCATAATCTGTCAGTAAAAACCAGCTCAACACTAAGGATCATTGTGGCCTTGCAGAGTGTGTTTGAGGAGGAAAAAAACCAGAGCTGCTTAGAGATAAAAAAAATTCATCATGTTCTGTGTAGTGCCACTGCACATGATGTTGATTGTGTTTTCCTGGATGACAAAATTCCTGTCACAGAAATAATATCATTCTATACGCTATCACCACCAAGCTCTAATTTAATTGCACTGATGCAAATGGTACAAATTCAGCAACATCTCGGAGGCTGCTCATGCTCTTGCACAGATGCATGCACACAAATTCCCTTTTATTGGCTTTCATTCAAATTAGTATTTGCAAACTAATACTACTAGATGCCAGCTGGGTATTTTAGCTCATGCTAATGTCAAGGAAATCACACTAGGAATGGACTTTGTAGTCACTAACTCTGTTTTTAAAAGAAAGACACAAATAACTTTAACAGAAATTAAACAGAATGGAATTGAATACAATCTTAATACAACTTTAATGTTGGCAATATTTTTTATATAATCCCCAGGAGCAAGCATATGCTTACATTTTAAAATACATTTAAGTGCACTGCTTGACTATATCCTTCAAGGATAATGTTGTGTAAGTTTCTAAAACAGTTGAAGGTACCCTTTACGACACACAGATGTATTTAAACATTTTCCACCAATAGCAAGCTGATGTCTCTTGTTAATCTATTTTCTTAGAGTATGATTCATCTGCTAATGACAACTGCCAGGAGATGGACAATTAGAAAGAAGAATACCCTTTTTCGTGTCTTCTCCTTTAGAAAGGGCCGGATAACTGTGTAGAGGGCATGGATATACCATGGCTGATTGACGAAATGTATTCCTCCAAACCGAGCTGGAAAGCTGTCCTGTATGACAAAACAAATACATATAATTTGAACCAATTCTTAATATGTGTAGCACATGCATCAGATACCTTTTTTTTTTTATTTTGTTTCTGAATGCCTTCATCTTAATAATAAACCTTTAACAAGAAGAAGGATTATTCAAAATTGCATCCTCTCAGTTGAGTACCAACCTTCCACACCAAGGAGCAACAAACCTTGGGCAGAGTAAGCGTGGAGGAAGTGTGCTGAGATAGCTTGCTATTCAAATAAAAGCACAGCATTACTAACCTCCAGTAATGCTTTAAACATTTATGATTTGCCCATAATACGTCTATGTCATGTATTTTTCTCTTTTCCACTTCTATGGATTTTATTCATTTTTAATAGTAACAATCTCAACTCTTCCAGTGTCATTGAAGAGCACTAAAAATGTCCCTCGTCTCCACCTTAAAAAGAAAGTGTAAATCTAAACTACTATTCAAAACATCTCCAATATTATCTATATTTCATAAAACTGAGACTGCATTAAACATTATGCATAAACCGTTATGCAATATCCATGACAGTAATTCATGTCACATAGTCAGAGGCCTTCTGGGAACTTAAATGCAGGGACAGCATATCTGTATTGAAGCAATGGCTTTTCTTTTTTACTTGCTGAAAATCACAGGAGGCAGATAACTCACTAGGAAAAGATTCTGATATGCATTTTCAATTTCTAAGTCGAGAGAATACGCCAGAGGGTTTGGTAGTTTGAGGAGGGCGGCCACTCTGTCCTGGAATACAATTGCCAAATTCCTTGTGTTGTCCTCATTTTGTCTTTGCCTGGTTGATCATACGCACAAACATTGCAATAAGCAGCTCCTATGTTTCCTAGAGTCGCCCCACGGAGGAAGGAGGAAAGAGGTGCAAACAGGTGCAGTTGATGCATGCCCCCTTTTGTTTCCATGGCTTCCCTCAGAACCTTCTCAGAGAAGAACCTTCTCTTAGTTCTAGAGACTTACTAAATTAATGGCCTTCATCTGAAGCTTAATTCAACAGGTGACAAGCACAGGCAGCCACGGTAGTCACTTAGATCAAAACCAGATTCCTCACAGCAACAGCAGCTCCCATTTGACCATACAGGTAACTAAGAAGGACATCCTTTCCAGCTACACCTCCTCCTTTTCCTCCTCCTATGTGGATGCAATAAAGGCAAATTCAGGTCTGTGCCACTGGGATCAAAGGGTCAAAAGGAGGCAATCAAAAGGTGTGACATGGTGCTTTGTGCAAATAGACCTATTTGCCTCCTCGGGAGACAAGAGAGGAGCCCTACAGAAGCACCTAGCAGTCTCAATGTAATCTGCAAAGCACCACTTGTAGCATAGGGTCATACAGCACACCAACAAAATGGCCAAGAAAAGAGTTATAAACTATTCCAGCCAATCAAGAATGGTGACAAAAGGAAGGCAGAAACTGCAGGAATGGAATCTTCCATTAAACGTTTCCAGATAGGCATAAGCTTCAAAGTGCAGCTGCAGCTGCAGTGCCTGCATATCTACAAAATCTCTTTAGTTCTGCAAATGTGTTTAGACCTGTGGGAATAATGAAGTACTTATCACTTACTCCTCCCCAAGGTTCCATTCACATCTTGTCAGGCACACCAAACCCAGGGGCTCTTTACAGAAAGGTACCTCTTGCCTTGAAATTGTAACAATTTGCTGGATTTTCCATCAAGGAGGCAGTACCATGACAATAATTTACAGGGAGGATGACAACCACCACTCACATCGGGCTGGCCAGAGCACAAGAGTCAATGCAATCAATGGTCTGTTTTGCAGCTTTTCTCCAGAAATTTTTGATTAACAGCAGCTTTGAAAGAAAACAATCCTATGGAAAGATTGCTGCAGAAGCCTCATTCTGCTAAATGCCCGATTCCTGACAGCACTAACTGAATGTCAAACAGGATGGTTGATAATTTGACACATAATTTGCCCTGTTCGGTATTGTAAATCCCCAAACACCACTCTGAGGACACAGCTACGTTGTGCAAAGGGTGGTAAATTATGTTTGTATCATAGTGATCCAACAAATATCCATTAGGAAGGATAAATCACTGGAAGACACCTTAACCTTTAGTTATTGGAGATACAATCCATCTACAGAAGGTTGTGTTTATTTGGATTATCACGGCTGGCTCTCCAGCAAAGAAATCCAGTGCTCCATGCTGCGTACCATGCACAAAAGAGCACACACTTAGAGCTGCAGAAATCTCAGCAGAGCTGGGAGTCACAGAAACTGAGGATAATTTGTGAATTTCTTCTGAAATAAGAAGATCTCAATAGTCAAACTGACATGTACAAGCACGGATTCAGAGCAGAGTGCCAAAGGCATTTGTATTCTAATGTGGCCTCAGAATACTCTGCATGTTTTTAAAGATATAAAATTTCCAGCAGACAAAAGGATTATCCTTTAAAAGTACCACTTTGACATGTCTACTGTCTTCTCCTGCATTTTGGAAACCGTTTACATGGAGGATGATGGATATATGCAGAATGATCCTCAAACAGAAGATGCCACTTGATCTTATAAGCCAGCTTGTTTCAGTGTTTCTCAGAAATTCTGAAGGCATTTTCTGGAACTAAAGAAGATGGGTATTTATCAATCTGTGACTGAACTGAGGTGCCCAGATTCAGAAGCACTTCCTAAGGTGTAATTAGGACCCCCAAAAATTTGTGCCAAAAAAAAAGAAAGGGTGATTTGATCAGAATGATTCTCCATTGTACACAGTGCTTAGACTGGTATTCAAAAGCTGCTGAAAGTAGATCCAAAAGCAAATCTCAAAAGCACCTACTGAAAAAAAAAAAAAAGCAGAATANAAAAAAGGCAGAATAAGTAACTACATCTGCTGGAGAAACAGGTGTCAGAAGGTTGTCTTGCTCTTCTCAGATGTACCTGATTTCCACATGGGGATTTGCCAGACAGATGGTCATCCTCCACAAACAGCAGGTAGGAATTTCTTTCAAATCACTGATTCTTCTGAGGTTTTATGTAGATTAGGTTACAAGCACGGTGGCAGTCACAACTGCCTCTGCAGATATACTTTACTTCAACAGATGAGCCTGTAACCCATGAATCACATGAATTCTAAGAGGAATCTCTTGGCAGAAAACAGTAAGAAATGGAGATCAGATGTTAAATGAGCTGTGCATCTGACTGCAAAAGTAATAAATCTGATGGGGTATTACCAAACTGCAAAAAAGAACTAATTATGTATACACAGTGGGTGGATTTTTCTTCACATTCACTGAAAGCTCTGTTTCAGCAGCAGAACACAACTTTTGCTTGTCTCTGATGAGCACAGTTTGTGACATGCCCATGCCGTAGACACAGACAAGCAGGCAGTTACTATCAGAGACCACAGGCCCAAGTGACAACTAACTGTAGGCTGCCAAGGAAGAGGCATGCCCTACACTACTGTCTGCAGCACTGGGGGACCACCAGAGCACCAGCAGCAGAACCCCTCACTGGGTTTCTATCTCTTGAGAAACGGTTCTGTGGACTCACAGCACAGCTATTTCAACCTCTCTGCCAAACACAGTTTATACAAACTATCTTTACAGGCTTCCTCTCCAAGGACCCAGCTGCTATTGCCTGCTATCAGCCTTGGCACATGCTAAGAAACCAGGGTTTCCACCTGCCAGACACCAGGTTCCACCCCGTGCTGGGCTTGGCTGTCACCTGGGCCAGCTTTCGGTGTTTCACAAAGGGACCCCTGCTCCACTTTGGCCAGCAGAAACTCTTACAGCACAGGTAGTAACAGCAAAACCTGTATATGACATTTTCAACAGCAATTATTAAAGTGCCAGATTCCTACTGAAAACCAATGTGAGTCTTCTTAATGGTGTCAGGACTGCTGTTATCGTATCATAAAAATGACGCATATTTTTTTATCTTTACCAAATGCAAAAAATCAAAGAAGTTCTTAAAGGCCACAGCCTTCTTCACTCCTTGAGCATTGTGTCTACATTTAAATCTCTGAAGTCTACTTTTAATGAAGAAGCCCTCCTAGCTGAACTCAGTACTGTAATCAAATTTGTTTGCACAGCTTTCAGGAGTGTAGTCTCAGAAACCGTTGAGACCACTGTGTGCCCAAAGGTGCTTTGGCAGCCCATTGTCATCAGAGCTTTAAATGTATGCTGCACATCTACAGCAGACAGACTGTCTGGACACACCTTGCCACATACTAAGACCAAGAGAGTGCTTGGGCATGTGTGCTCTGGGGTTATTTTTGAAGGTTTGCTGTCCTTATCTGCAGTTAAACCGTTTTTACGGACAGTCTAGAGACATCCTTCAAAGGACAGCCTAGACAAACACAGTGAATACACTCACACCCTTTACTTAAGGATCTGTGGATCCACAGCACCTGAGTTCTCTGATGAATTCAGGCTGCAGCATCTGCAGACAACAAGAGCTGACAAAGTCAAAATTGCAACAGCTGTATCTTCATAACAAAAAGTGCAAGTTCAAAGAAAGCATACAGAACTAATAATATCTTAACTGTGACTTAAGACTTATTCCTGAAGATAATACTCTAGCCTTCCTTTAGCTTTTCTGGAAAGTCAAGCACTTCAGGGAGAAAAAGAAATTATTATGATGAACCAAAGTAGTATCTTTATTATGGAAAGTTCCCCTAGAAAGAAACGGAAACATTCTGTCTGCTGCAAAATGCATCACAACAAAACTTAATTTTTAGCATGTTAAAGAGAAGACTCTGGAAACTCATGGAAAGAAAAGGCTCTGACTAGAAGGAATAGTTCACATCCTTAGTATCCAAGAGCTGAACTATCAGAGGAACCAAGAATCACTGCCATCTACATCAGGAAGGACACTCGACTTGCTACCAAACTGTAACTTTCACCAAAGGTAGGAAAGAACAAGGCATTCCTAATACCAGACTTCCTGCCAGCATCCATCCATGACATGAGCACTTGCAATGCCTCAAAACAAACAAACTTTTATGTCAAGACTGATCACTTGTGCTCAAGACATGATTGGAACCAGTGGTGAGGACTGGATGATTAGGAGACTGGAAAGTGAGTCTTTGGCATCTAAAAGAGTTTGGGTTGGATTTTTTTAGGGAAACAGATGCTAAGCACACTAGGGAGAATAAATAACAGGAAAGAACCTTTCAAAACAAAGGACAACGCTGACACCAAAACAGAGGAGAGAAAACTGACCAGGAACACAGCCAGATTGGAAGCTGGTAGACAGCTTCGAATCACCAAACATGCAACAAGACTGGCAGGGAATACGCACCCTAACTTATTTTGAGAAAATTAGTAAATTCTGAAGAAGCTAAGCTTCAGGTTGCCTAACAAGAGGACACTCCTTCTGTACCACTCTGTTAAGGCTCTTTAAGGTTCAGACCCAAAAAAGAAGTCTCAGGTGGTGAAATTTTGCTTGACCCCTGGAACAGCTGCACTAGTGATTTCCCTCTGTAAGTTTAAAATGTTGTTTTCCCCTAGTCCCAGCTTTCAATTTTTTATACAATGTTGAGCCATTTCTAAGACAAACAAAAAGTGCCCAAATAAATTTTTGTTACTGTGTTCAACCAAAAGCACAGTACCTAAAGGCAAATGAACATCATTCAGTGACATTCCTACCAAATAAGATTTAATTATCTAGAACTGGATGTTGTCATTTTGCTAAGAAGCTTCCAGTGAAGCAATTTGACTTTTGGCAGTTTTTTCCATTTCTATTAGTCATTTTATCTTACAGCTCATATAGAACTATGTTAAGTTGAATGAAATGAGAAGAGAGATGGAATCCATCCAGTGAGAATATAGCTTTTTTTAATTGAAGGATTTGTTTTAATTTCAAGTAGTCTTCCACTTTTCATTTTAATATGCTACTCATAAAAATTATATATTGTTTAAATTAATTAGGTGGGATTTAAAAGTCATTTGACCATATGTGTCTGCATGTTTATATATACATTCAATAAAATTTAAAACCTACATAGATTTTGTGCTTTCACTGTTTGGATAAAGGGATTATATCACTCTCAATTTTTAATTAGGTGGGCTTGATAAAGAAAGTATTTTGTGCAAAACCTTCATTTTAATTTGAAATTACTTTATTTCTTTGCAAATTACCTTCAATAGGCCTTGACCTTTTTCTTTTTTTGAGTTTTAATTAGAAATTATGAAATTCTTTTAGAGATTTTTCTTCATTTTGATGGGGACTTGAGGTTCTGAATATTGGTTCTTGGTCTACTTGTTTAGCTTAAACCTGGAAAATGAAAGCTTTAATTTTAAAGAAGAAATTAAAAATGCTGTTTTTCAAGGATAATACTGTTTTCAGCTATCAGCACTGCCTCTTTTCTAACACTGAATTTGGAATGTGAGATATTAAAAAGGGTGAAAAGGAACCCAAAAATTTTTACAGCCTGATCCTATTTTCCAAACCAGCAAAGCCGGAAAAAGAGTAGGAAGGAGGGTAGAAGTGGGTTCTTCTATTCTGTTTTCTACCCTGTGATGAAAAGCATTCTTTACAATAGGCAATTATTAGATGGTGATTTCTTCCATGGAAATTCCCATGAGGAAAAAAAGTCTGTTTTCAAGGCAGCTTGTGAATGTCTTATTAGATTAAGATTACAAATGAAGAGAAAAAAAACACTATACTGCAAACTGCTGTGCATAAATACAGTAGCAATACTTTCATAATACTGGTGGAAAAAAAAATAATGTGGAAAATTACTGTTTATAAAGGATTCCAAACTCCAGTTCCTGAAGGAAGAAGTCTTTGGCCAGCCACTGCACAGCAAGAGCTGAAACACCACACCAGCATCTCGGCTTGTTCCACCCCCGTCCTGGTCACCCTCTTTTTGTCAGTGAGACTGTCCAAACAGCCCCTGGTCTCTGCCAAACTGCTGACCACAGGATTACTGTCAGGATGCTTTTCATCATGCAGAAAGCTTCCCACAGGCCTGAGGTCGTTTCAAAGAGGAGCATTAGTAGATATCTGATACCACCCCCCTTCCTTGTACCTGACCACTTTCAAATCTGGGTAGATTAAACAGCACCTGGGAATGAAGGGATATTTTAGGATAATGTTAAGATGAGGATTGAAAGAAGCAAGGCAAGGCAGAAACCATAGAAATGAGATAAAAGTAAGGAGCAGGAGATTAAATAAAAAAAGTATTTCAGAGAGAGCTATCAAGATACTACTATGATTCACAAGAGAAAAATACTCATCTTTTCCCTCTCTAGCCTCTTTTCAAAATTTTCACAGGCAGGTAGGGAAAGATAAAGTATTCCTGCATGGAGGACCCACATTTTACAGTCACATGTCAAGACTGATTTTTCAGACCTAAACTCATATAGGGTAAATAAATACCAAATCTTATATCTTCCATGTAATTTCATATATCATTCCAGCTGACAATCTCCCAGGACCAGACCCAGCCCAAGGATCTTCAGCCCAGGACTGACTTCTGTCAAAATTTGCAAGAAGCTACTCTGAACCTGTCCAGACAATGGGGTGCACAGGTCTGCAGATGGATAAGATGAAGAAAAATCCTGCACAGAGGCAAAAATGCATGCTTTTAAATAGAACTACATAGCTATCCATAGCCAGTAAGTTACTGAGTTGAAAGATCCCATTTCTCCTGCCATAATATTCACTTTTTCTCCCCTGGAAATGGAGAACTTCTAAACTGGTGTCTACAATTTTACTGTTCAAAGCTCCTCCAAAAATGCAACTCTCAATTTCAGGCAAGACGCATTAAAATTGGATTAGCCCTTTTTAAGTTTCATTTGATAACAATACAATAAACTGAAAACTATAGTGTTTCAAGAATTATTTCATGAGCTATGTGCTTCCTCATATTATGAGGAGTCAAGCTCCATCACTGCAGTAAGCACTAAGAGCTGTAATAATTTTAGCCCTCCAATTTTAATCTGTCACTCCATGCAAATGACAGTCCTGAGAATTGAACTGAACCGTACAATTGGAGTGATAGTGATTTAAGAAAAATCAGCTGAGGACAGCCACTGAGATCTAGAATGCACCATAATTAAGCTTTAAACTACTGAGGAAATTGAATTTTGACTTGAGATCCATTAATAAGTATTATATTTTATTAAGAGTAGAGGTATCATGAACTATGCAGCATACATAGTTTCAAGAGGTCAGTTCCCCATAGGACAAATCTATTCCCAGTTCCAAAAAGTGTTCAAATATCTTTGTCATAGTACAGAATGCAGATTTATTTCAGCCTTTCAGCTTTAAAGAAAGCCTTAGTCTGAACTGCTTAGCTACACTTTATCTTTACAAAGGTGCTTGAAAAGATATAATTTCCATGCTAGCTCCACTTCAGCTTCCCTCTTCTTCTGCACTCCTGAATGACTGCTGGTGGTACACACACACAATAAGTGCCTGGGAGTCCAGGGAATTTCAATATTGTTTAAGGGAGAACTGTCATTCAAGTTATTGCTCTAAAGGGCTATAAATCTCTGTTGTTGAATTCTAACTTCAAAACATCAACCCCCTGTCTTTGTAAAGCCATATAAGAATGTGTGTCTCTGTGCTAGCTTCGGTGGAAGAAATCTTCCTGTAAAAAACAGAGATTCACAACAACTGGGGAAATAAATAGTTACATGTTTTACCATACATATCTAGGACAAGGCTAATGTGTTTGCTGTGCTATGAGGATATGCCAGTAATGAAAAAATGTGATGGTCCTAAAATCACACTTTCGAAACTCTTGAAAATTCATGTGCAAAGAGTTGAGAGATCAAAACCAGAAATGCAGATATCTTCATGCTAAGATAAAAGCGGAACCCATGTGAATGTATCCACAGCAAGAGAAAACAACAGTAGCCTCAGTTCACATCACATGGATACCCACAGAGAAAAGAACTCAAGTCTGAAACTGTCTGGAATGCGGGGTCCAGTTCTGGGCTTCCCAGTACAAAGCAGACAGAGACACACAGGACACAGTCTGGCAGAGGGCCAGGAGCATGACTCAGGGTTTGGAGCATCTGTCACATGGACAGAAAGTGAGAGAGCTGGGAATATCCAGCCTGGAGGAGAGAAAACCCAGGGGAATCTCAGCAATGTACATAAACACCTGAAGGGAGGGTATAAGAAGCTGGAGCCAGGCTCTTTTCAGTGGTGCCCAGTGATAGGATCAGAGGCCATGGGAACAAGCAAACTGAAACACAGAAGGGTCCTTCTGAACATAAGGGAACCATGTAAGAGCACAGTTCTAAACGAGTCAGACACTGATGAAAAATATAAAAAACACTGAGGTTAAATTGTCTTTTACCTGGTATTTTTTCAAACCACTTACCAAAGTTGTGCTCTTTTTGAAATTTCTAACCAGCAGAAGTAACCAGGGTGACGATAGACTCCTCAAAGGCAATTAAAAATGATTTGCTGGTAGATGTTAATATTTACCCTATTCTAGTTACTCAAACTTCTTGGCTTGTCTGAGGTCACTTATCTTAAAAAGTGACTGTCAAAAGTGTGCTTGGCTTTCTCCACCGAACTGAAGGCTTACCCTACCTGCAAACCCTGACATTTCATGTATCACACTCTCTGAACCAGGATTACAAAACACAGCCACTGCCAAGCTGTCTGCACAACACTGAACAAGTTCAGTTTCCAAAGGCTGGGAATGAGCTGCCTCCCCAGTTCTGGCACCCACCAGTGAGCCCACCTTTTCAGAAATGTCAGAGGGCAATACAGGCAGCTCGCAGACCAGGGAAAAGTCAGCAACAGTCAAATTAACTCCATTCATTAATGACACCTCCAGGAAAGAAGTTCAATTTCCATTTTGAAACTGACAATTTGCTGCTCTGCTCCTAGTTCCAGCAATATAACAAAGGGTGGTTGCATCTGAAAGTATGTCTTTTTTCTAAATATAGTATTATTTACAAAGATATTGCTTTTGCATATGTAACATCTTCAGATGTTTATAACTGGAGATTGCAAAATATTTATTGCTCTACTGCTAAAACCTTATTTAAATTGTAGCATCTCAAGTGCAATGCAATACATTAGACTAGTGTAACC
Organism: Cyanoderma ruficeps; assembly: GCA_008694505.1. Taxonomy (NCBI): domain Eukaryota; kingdom Metazoa; phylum Chordata; class Aves; order Passeriformes; family Timaliidae; genus Cyanoderma; species Cyanoderma ruficeps. The sequence continues at coordinate 50,305,351 of VZDJ01007749.1, forward strand.
TACTTTTTACAGGAAGCATAAGAATGTATGCAAAAAGATCTTCCTTCCCTCAGCTTCCATTCTACTTTTCTGATTTAACCACATTCTGATTTGCAGCCGCCTTCTACAGCACGGCTTAAATTTTCTGCTTTCCTCTACTCCTGTCTCCCCAGTGCTGGTGGTTGAGGCTAACCAGAGAATTAAATCCCCAGTACAGGGATGATGGCATATGGCATGCGTGAGTGGGCTTAATGGAAGGCAGAGACCCCCTGCTGGCTGTCCCCTGCTTCCCATCCATTAGCACCACACGAGGCATCGTGCCGTGCTATCCGGCACATCCACGCTATTAGTGAGTGCCACAGCCGTGCAGCCGTCATCCACATCCTTCATGCTGAAAGGACCCCCGCTGTGACCACCCTGTGCCCCTCAGAAGGAGGCTGGAAGTACAAAACTCCTCACTTCAGCGAGAATATTACTAAACATTAAACCGTAAACAAGCTTCTCCCTCCGCTTAACTGAACAGTCAAGAGCCATTCCTCAGCAACACCAGGACAAGCTGAAATAAATTCAGAGCTGATGCTAATGTAAGCACATGCCGCCTCTTCCAACCCACCCATTCACAAATGGATGCTGTTGTTGAGACTGTGTCGCAAAGCTCTTGCACCTGTACCAAAAAACAGTTTAAGCAAGCAAAATCCTCTGTTAGGTACTAACAAGTGTGGGGTCACAGCAGGATGCAGACACAGACTCAAAATCCAGCACATTTTTTAGATGTAAGACATCTTCAATTGCCAATGAACAGAACTGCATTGAAATCTAAAAGGAAGGTGTCAGAATGCATGTGCATCTGTGTCTGTGTATAAAAATCATTATGCCCCAAACAGCAAATTAATTTCTTAAAAAAATTATTAACATGGATAATTTGGCAATTTCCAGTAGCCTATTCACTTTAACACAGATTTAAGAGCTCAGACTATCAGCATAGGACAAAAAAGGCATTTCCTGTCTAGGAACCAGAATCAGTTCTTCGTGCCCTACTGGTAGATCAATTATGTATTAGAGCTGCTGCTGCTTGACTTTTAATCCACATTAGTTCACAGACCTTAAATAAATTTGATGTTACCATATTAAAAAGGGAAGGCACTAGAATAAGTTATATATAAACAAAAAGGAAGACAGATCAAGCAAGAGACCGATTAATCAGTGAGACGCTGGCAGTGAGGGGACAGGCAGCCTACTGCCAGCACACAGGGAAATAAGAAGCACACAGATCAATCATTTAAATTTCTTTAAATGTAATTAAATCCAACCGAGAAAAAAACGTATCATAATTTTTAATATGTTTCTTTGTTAACCTTAGTTTTGGCAATTCAGACAAAGAAATTTGCTAATGGGTGTATGCATGTACAGTGGAGTACTACAGACCTATAATACCTGTTCTCATCCTGAATAAACAACACTTTGAGCCACATTCTGGATATCAGACACCAGCTGTATGCTTAGCCATTTAGAGATCCTGGCTGTGTATTTACTGAAATAGATAATTTAAAGCAGTACTTCAGTCAGCTCTGCTCATTTTGGAGCCTAGCTGATAAATCTGCACACGTAGCCGAAGCATTAAAAAATCCTCCATTTTCTGAGCCCAAATTCCTGCATCATCGTATCCACCACAGTCTTTCAGCAGTAAAATTAAAGGCAGCATGAATACTTAAATGTTCTGTGACAAGAACACAGCAGCTAAATTGCTGCCAGTATACAAAATTCAAAGGCTACCTTAGAATTTGAGTTCACTGGATGGAGAGAGGGAAGGAAGGTAGACATAGAAAAAGAGCAGGGGGGAAATTATCTCAGAATTCTTGCTAGCGAGGAGCTGTAGTTTGAGTGCTCTAAGCTTCCATTTCCTTACAAAGACAATGTTATTTAGCTGAAATATTTTTTCCTACAGTGCAAAACAGTCTCTCCTGGAGACAGGAACAGATACAGCCTAGAGGTAAATGAGAACGTGAGGTGTCTGAATGCTCCAGTCAATGCTGGCAGCTTCCCCAAAATTAAACACTTCAGTTTTGACCCATTTGACACTTTTCAAATGAAAAAAAATCTCTAGAAGAGAGATATTTTAGATAAGCATTTTCTTTTAGTCATTATGGAAAATTTGTGATTCTTCTTAGAAAGGTTTTTGAAAGGTTATTATGTATCTGTTTAAATTTTTAGAAGAACTATAGTCTTTGTTTTTGTGGATAAGAATGCAGCATTTTGGAGCTATTCTAACAGATTTCATTCTGTTATTTGCTGTGATTGCTCACAACATAAGCATACACCAGGACAAGAAATTGAATTTCATGCAGATCTGATATGGAGAGTTATGTGATGAAATAAATCACAGACAAGCTCAATCCTGTGTGTCCCAAGACACCCTCAAGTATTCAAACAGATTGCTTTGCTATTTTAAGCTGTCACACTGCTGCAAATTTCATTGCCCAGCCCTGTGACTGTGACAGACCTCACCTGCAAAGTAAGGCCATCCAGAATGACCTCCAGGTGAAACACAAAGTGATGCCCAATGGTCGTTGGCACTTTAATAATTGGTTCTTCTCCTCCAGCTCAACTCTGCCCCAGAGTTCCAACACAACTGAACAGTTGGTGTGCTCACTGAAGCTGCCAGTTCTCAGCAAGAAAAAAGTAACGAAGGTTCTTGACCATTTCTGGGTTTATGAAGTCCCCTGGTGCCAGCAGATGGAGAAGCATTAACCTCAATGACTTGGTCAAGTAACACCTCAAGTAATCTCACTGTGCCTATCTAAATCCTCTCTATACTTTCAGCTGACAGCAGCATTCAGCTGCCTCAAAGTGTCATCAAGAACTGGAAAACACCAGACACGCCAACTTATCCAATGTAAGACGGGATCGTGCCATCACTGTGAACGTTATCAGAGTTTATAGCGAGTGGGTCTCATGAGCTCAACTAACTCTATGACATTCCAGTCCCGCTCCATCAGGCTGCAGGTGAAAGTACAGGTGCAGGCTCATCTAAGATCTCCAAAGCAATGTTCTTCAGATACAGCTCACTCACCTGAACTCGCTGTGGACTTGCAGTAGTTTGATTGTATCGGGTGTACTCTATCATTTCTGACTACAGAGACAGGCCTTTCCCTAATAAAATGTACCATAAGAAGTACCAAGATACACAAAATAACACTCTACAAAATCCCAAGCGGCATCTATACTGCACAATTAACAGCACCCAGAAACATTCATGGAGAAGAAACTCAGTTATCTATACTGTGAAACAGTTAAGAGTAAGTTATAGCCATCATCCCTCTCCCAAACACTTCGGAAGGTAAACAGAAATCAAGCACCATTTCCAAAATTACCTTTGAATGCAGCTATTTGCTTAGGTTAACAAAAATAATAATAGTCAGGACACAGCCACTACAGCAGAAGGGAGCAGCCCTGGGCATGTCTGTTTTATTAGTACATAATTACACTCTCTTAGAGATGTTGTCCACTGGCAGCTGCCCATTATAAACCAGCAAGAAACTCAGGAAAACATGAAGCAATTTTATTATTATGCCTCATACAAAACAAACATATTCACTTTCAAATACTAGCTATGGATTTTTAAAATTCTATTCATTACACAGATTAAACCTTGTAAATACCATTAATTAAACAGAGTGGCTACTCAAGCATTATGAGGTCTATTGTGTAAATACATTTTAAGGAGTTGAAAAACCTGAGAGATGGTTTTGTCCACTACAGTGACCTCTACTGAATAGCTTTTTTTTACAAAAATTACTATCACACAAATGCTTCTGTTCATATCATCTCTGTTGAAATTTTTATTGTCCATATTCTGTCCATATTCTGTGTAGGCTGAAATGGTGACTACAAGTGGCTGCAAGATATAAACAGCTCTCCATGAAAAATATGCATCATTATTACTTTCTTAGCCATCAGATCTTCAGCATTATTCAGTTCCTTTTCAACAGGACTGAGAAAGGTATTGTCATTTATATTTACGTCATAATTAATTAAGTTCTGTCCACATTCCAATTAATTCAGCAGGTAACTCAAAGGTTTCAACCAAGAACCCGACATTTGGTAAATGGAGAAAGTGAGGGAGAAGAGCCCAGATGTGTCACAAGTGAAGGACACCAGAGCTCACTGATCAGCAGATCGAGAGAGAGCTTGCAGGGATTTTGGAGAACCTCAATTACAGCAACTTAACTGCCTCTGAGGAGCTGGACTCTGCATCAGGTGAGAATCAAGTCCAGTCTGAGTACACAACTGCTAAATCCAAAATAAATAAAATGCGCAGGCAGGGTTGTAAATGTTGATGATGATAACTATTTCTGATAGTCTTAAAGAGTAACTCATCTGGGCTATGTGATTCTCCTTTTTCAAAACAACGTACCTGTCTGAAAATGGTTCTCCACTGCTGAGTATCTCCTGAATGTTTTTTTCTATGTAAGAGGCTTCATATGCATATAATAAAAACAACTTATTCCCTATCATCAGTGGGATGCACAGCACGACCCCAGTGGGAATAGGAGCTAGATTAACAGACAAGCTGAATTCATAGTAAATAAAAAATGTGAGCAAGACCTTTGCATGGTTTTGCATTTCACAGAGAAAAAGAATTGATTTACAAGCCTTTTATTCTTTTGAAATAAAACTCTCCTTCATTGTGTTGGTTTTCTTTGGCACTAACATAAATACAGATGTAGACGTGTTTGCAAAAAAATTAATTATCTTTCCTACAACACAATTTTTAAACAAGTGTTGACAGATTAATATAATTCAGCATCAGTGCAAAGACCTTACAGGCGTATTCCAATACATTACAAAATTACATTATAAAATAGCTGCATTTTTGCATGATCAGCATGCTGTATATAGTTTTATATAGTCCACACAAGTTATAATTCTTCCCTGATGCACATCTATCATACTGGCATGTGCTTTTCAGTACTACGCAAAGTAATAACAAGTACAGATGCTATTTACTATCAAAGCATGTGTACAAGTATGTGCATCATCTACAATTTCTACAGATGAAAAGTATTCCCAGCAAGGATCATACTGCATTGCCCTGGACATGGCTTCCAGCCAGGGAGGGAAGATATTTTCTCTTCGAATGAGAGACCTGAAATAATGCCTGAAGCGAGAATCAAACCAGAAGTCAAAATCTTGAAATTCAAGCAAGTAATTCTTTGTCCAAACTGGCAGGCCTAGCTTTGTTTAAATCCACATCAAATTGACACCAGCTCTGATGATCTCCGTGGACAGGCAACCACTGCCAACTCTCCAAAGCTGCAGGGCTCTGGAAGCGCAGGAGGCTGCACCAGAGCTTGTAGGAGTATGAAGATGGGCACAGAGAATAAAGAGAAAACAGAAAGACACCAGCATCAGGGATGGGAAAGTTTGGATCTCCTGCACTGGAGCATCTTGTCTAGCTCAAGAGGAAGTATGGTTAGGATGAGTTTTGGTGAAAGTCACCTGCACACTCACTGCAGGTAACCACTGAGCCTTTTCTGCAAGGATGGAGAGCAGCATTCATTACTTTAAGTGTGCGAACTAGAAATTTAATTGTTAAAACTAATTAAAGAGATTTAAAAGCTGGGTTTGACTCACTGTTACATAACACTAAGGGAAATTAGATTTATTCTAGGACTCTAAAAATGAGGGCAAAACAAATGGCACACACAAACATGAGCCTCTATCCCTAAGTCCCATTTCACAGTCTGGACACCTCCCAGCTTCAACACACTCACCTGTTACCTGGGAAACAAAGTGGAAATTTGACTTTCCAGCACCAACTCCTCTAACTCCATGCCTGATTACATTTTTTTTTGCAGTGACAGCTCCTATTTTCACCCTTCTTGCTCCTTCTCATTAACATATAAATGCATTAGAGTACATTTCTTTCTAAAATAACCTGCTGTTCATCCCATTTCTATTTTACAGTTAATGCTCAAGAAATGGGATGCCCTCAGTTGCTGCATTACCCATCCTCTCTGCCTTCTCTTCAGTCCCCCTGATCCATGCCAACTATCTTCTCCAGGCTTCAGTGATGGGGGTCACCTTTCACCATCCCACAGACTTCAGTTCTTACTTCTTGCTCACTTCACAGTGAACATCATCCCTAGAGAACTCCCTTTTCCTATGAGCATTTCAGTGTCATTCCTGTGTCAATACGCACATAACCTCAACTCGTGTCGTCCACTGCCAAGCCTCACCCATCAATACTACTTGTCTGAAAGCTCACTAACAGCACTAAGCTCAAATTCACTCTGTTTCTATTTTTTCTGGTGTTGCAGCAATCCTCACAGTGCAGTCAGCCAGCAAACTCACAGCCCTGGGTTTCTCTGTGAAGTCCTGTTCTCCTCTAACACCACAGGGTCTGCAAGACCAACACTTACCACGTCTTCCCACATCAAATGTTGTGCCAGGGGAACCTGACTCTGTTATCTTTAATATCCTACCACCTCATTTTGTGTTGCCTGAAAGTTATTCTAAAGGCTGAGGGTTTTTAATCAATATGGGCTTGATGAGCCCAGGGCTGTGAATTTCAGTCCATGTTGAAAGGATCAAACCCAAGAGAGAAAGGACAGGAACACATCACCCACCTAATCAAACCCAAGAGAGAAAGGACAGGAACACATCACCCACCTAATAAATGAAAAAAGGGAAACCAGGCCGACACTATTTGGGTGCCCAGAATTGTGATCTGGGTAAATCCTGGCTGAATTCCCTTCTAAGTTTTTACTGTGTGTTGAAAAGAAAATCAAGGTTCTGAACAAGGAGGGGTGAGAGAAGCCAGCAACACCTGGCCCAATATGATGCACTAATAGCAAAAACATTCATTTTGAAACCATCTACTTCGCAGTCAAACATGCCTCCTGCAATACAATATGTGAGTCAAAGCAGACTATGACCAGGCTTCGCTGCAGAACGCGGAACCAAGCAAGTCATCCCAAATCAGCCCCCACTTCGGACCGTGACTGATGCAAGGTCAGGAATGCCAAATAAAAAGCTGAACAGCATGCCAGGGCTCCGCTCACTCTATCCGGCCTTACCTCAGGAAGAGGGACAGATGGTGCCAGTGACTCAGAAGAACGCCAAAAGGCTCTCATCTTACAGCAAAAACCTATGTCCCAGCCCTGTGACAGTCTGTCATCCAAGCAAATCGTATTTTTCAAGGACATAAGTGTGAACTTGACGCTGGTAGGAAAACATGACAGAGTGCTCTCACACACAGCCTCTCTTTCTGCAACCTGGGCAAAGATGATTCTATTCTGTATTTTCACCTGTGTGCTCCTCTGTGTGAGAAGGAAGGGCCTTGGGTAATAATGCCTAGCAACACAAATTACAGCTTAGTGTACTACTTCTGACTAACTTTAAATTGTCGAAAACCTTTCCAGGAAAAAAAAAAAGCCTCAGGGAAAGCATAAAAGATTTGTGAGCAAGACTTCACAACCTTAAAGGAAATCAATCCCAACTTTAAAATCTTTAAAAAAACCTCAACATACCATATCCTCCAGATTCTGCTTTTCTATTTTCTCAATTTTTTGAGTTTTTTTTCAATTACTGTATTTGCAAAATAGAACAAAGCAGTTGTAGGTCTGTTCCCTGCCTCTTTAATTTTTTTTCCATTTGCAAAGTGCAAAATTATGGTTTCCCACAATTTCTACTGTGGGAAAAAAAAAATTGCTATTGTATTTCTTTTCCCCAAAAGCAGGCACTGAGTGAATAAACACAGGGAAGCGCTGGCTCAACATCTGGTCCCATACAGGAGGCAGGACTGATTTAAGACAAAGAGAACAAGGAAAGAGCTTTGAATTGGTAGACCAAGACCTGGGCAGAATTGAACTGCTGAGAAGACCTGTGTCAGTAACAGCTCCTGTAATAGCATTCTTAGAGACACGGTTCTCTAATGACTTAAGCACATTAAGCTTCACAGGGAAGAATAATTTTCTCCTATTAGACAAAACAGCACAGAATGAAACAGTTACATGTTGGCCCAAAGTGCTATTCTGGGGAGCTGTTCCACAACAAAATCTTCATACTGCACTTTTATGTCCCTTATGACACAGGTACTTCCACTCTTCCACTCTCAGCTCAGTACACCAAACACTTGTCAGTGACAACTCAGTTTCCATTTGCCCTCCCAACTCAGAGCTGTTTCCCAAAAGACCCTCCCTGCTTCACATGGGCCCTGAAATACTCTGTTCTATGTCCCATTCTTTTTTTCCCCCATGTGTCGCTCTGAGCAGTTCACACATCATCTCTGTGCAGGCAGCTCACATGGAGATAGCCCCAGTGTCTTTCTGAACAGTAACTTAAATTTGCACCATGTTGCTCTAAGAAATGTCCAGTTGAGCCCGGTGCAGCAAGAAAAAGAGGTCCTAAACCAGCCAGCCTTACCTCCATTCTCAAATCTTGCACATGACAGAGCTGAGTCATTCATCATATTCAGGCCCTGTCATATTCAATTTCAGCTGCTCTCAAGCCCCACACATCCCCCCTCAGCTTGCATTCTGCAAATTCTCCTTGCATGGTGTTGCTTAGACAATGTAAGTGGCTGAGAGAGTGTGCTCACCAATGCAGGAAATTATCTTTTTTTTTTTTTCCAAAAACACAGAAGTGTGGCTTTCTCGTTTTTCAGGGAAGACATCAGTGCTGCAGATGCACGTTTTTTCATCTCAGTCCTCATGTCTGCTTTCCTAGCCTGTGATTTAATGAAAGATTAAAGACTAGCTTATGAAAGTTCACCACGGCAACTGCTGATGTCATTGGGAACTGGATTCCCAGTCGGGGCTTAAAGGAAATGAAGACCATATTGATAATTGACAATATTTCTGACATTATTCATCTACCTAATTAAGCCACAACTCCATGCCACTACATATGCTCAAAACTGAATGAACAGAAGACGTTGCACCATTAATATGCGTAGCTATTGGTGCTACATAAAATTAGCCCACAGCAATTAACTGTTCATGGAAGGTGTAGAATATTTACTCCTTTCTTATGAAGCAGCAGGAAAACATAATTATTCAGGCATCTACTTCATGATGCCATGCTTTTTATTATCCTACTGAAAAAAAAAAAGTTTATGCATTCTTCCTCAGAAAGTGAACCTAAATGCTGCATCCTACATGCTGTAAAACCAAGCAAGATTTTTTATTCATTTAATCACAAACACACCCGAACATTGAAAGAAAGGAGACACACTGACAGCCTGGACAGCTTTGCTGATAATCATTGTTGTGTTCACCATCCTTTAGGGAAGAGGTAAAACTTTTGTCTGTGTACAAACACAAGACCAAAAAGCACATCAAAGTAACCAAAGTGTACATATGTTCCTCTTCTGACTCCTTCTGAAACAAGTTACTGCTAAAATGCCTTCCTGGTAGTTTGTTGCTTGCTTCATCCCCCTACAGCAGCCCAAAAGCAATCCACAGATGGGCAGTCAGCCCATAGCATGGAGATACACCCAGTAAAGGAGAATCTGCCCCAAACCCATAATTTTCAGGGGTGGCAAATAGGGGTCTGTTCAGGACTTTAGCAGATTTCACGAGGAAAAAAATGGAATTAGGGTAGGAAGCAAAGGTTGATTACACAGACTTAAGAAACTCTAGCAATGAGTACAAACAGTTGTGCTTCATGAACCTACTATAATTACATGTATTTTGATGACAGAAATGAGAATGGAGGCAGACAGACCATCTTCTCCCTGCATTTAAGTGAAAGCCATGAGAGCTGGAACTGTGCCTGAGTGCTGGACACACAGCCAAGAGGCTCTGCAGTTCTCCTACACAGCGTGGCTGCCATCCTCATTACAAAAAAAGGGTAAGGTTGTCAAGGGGAGCTCTTAAAAGAGGACATTTACAGTCCCCATAAAAAACTAAAACAATCCACCAAGAAGATTTAATGGCACAGAGTATCAAGAGGATGACGAAAAAAATACATAGTAAGGCTCACCTTGCATGTAAGATGCTGCTTATTTTGGCTTCATTTCTACAACTTAAAGCAAGAACACACATGGTCCAAGATGTTCCCATGGATCTTCAAATAAATTCATTCTAAACTGGCTTCACACAGCTGTCTTTAAAGGCTGGTGTGCTGTTTTCATTTGATACTGCATTGATTTTCTCTGAAGTTTCCTCCCACCATGGCTACCCTGATCAATTAGTGTGCTATAAATAGAGCAGTCAGAGTCCTTTCACTGGTGTCATTAAATTGCACTCCTGCTGAATTTCTGTGGAGAACAGAATTGGATCATACTGATAGCAATAGTATGAAGACGTCCTAATGTTTTCCAGAGAAAATCAATTGCTCAATATTACTAACAAAATGCTTCGAAGAGCATGACCCAATGGATCTCAGCTAATGCCCAAAACATATGTCAAACCTTGCTTGCAGTTCTGCATCTCTAAACCACTGAAAAATAAAAGATGAGCAAATAAGTGGTTAAGAGGCTCAGGCAGCTTCTCACTGATACATAACCCTTCATCAATCACAACTATTTAACTGCATCCCCTCATAATGGAAACATGTTACTGGAGGTATGCAGTTAACTCATAGAATTGTTCTGGAAAATGAATTAAGAATTTGAGGAAGAGGCGCATTTGGTGCCTGTCAAAGTCACCATGTAATGGTGGTGTGCTCAATGACTAAAACTAGAGAGGAATGATAATATCTGGGGCTATGGTAAAGGTTAGTTACTGCAGCAGATACGTGACAGCTATGATTTCAAAAATGTTAATCTTTATTTTCCAATGGTACATCAGTACAGCTTTTAAAAATTTGTTTTAGAGATGACATTTTACTCAATGAGATTGATAACAGCTTTAAAATAGGAAATATAATTGTCTACATTGAAACATTTCAAAATCTAAACTGAAGGGCAGTTTTTAGGTCTCCTGCCCAACACCTTGCTCTATCCTTTCATAATTATCCTGTCTTCTCCTGTCATCCTTAGCGTCCTTTTTCTCTCTGTTAAGCACTATCCTTCAAAACCTTTTCCATCTTCCTTACAAAACAAATATACATTTTCACCATACACTCTTCTGCAGGTTGAAAATCTCTATTGCAAAGCCTGGGTTTATAAGGGCACTTGAATTATTGCGTGTATCCAATGTTTCTACATGCATCCACTGTGTCTGGGGCATAATCCATGGGGTTTCTCCATAAAGACCAGAAAGATCCACTGCAGATTTCAGAGGACTGGCTGTACCTTGCAAAGACTTTCTGAGGAGAATGCTGGAGGACTACCAGTACTTGATGATTTGCCCTGGGTGCTTTGCACAGTGGCCTCCAGCCAGAAGATGCAGTGCTCTAAATTACACTTTCAGTCAAATGGCTTAGCATGAGATGAAGGCACATCCCAACAAACTCTGAAGCTTTTGTAGGTAATAAGGCACATGGAGTGCAATGTCAGGTAAGAATTAATGAAAACTGCAGTTGAAACACACCTTTAGGGAGGCCCTCCTCTGAATCATAGGAGAATCACTTTCTCCTTCCAGAAAATGTTTTCAGTGGTGTAAGTGGCCAAGGGTTGAAACCCAGTTCTTCTCAGAAAGGAAGCCCTACCCCAAAGATTCTAACAGCTATAAAGGATTCATGAGAACCAAGTAAAAAGAGCAGGGAAATAACAAATACATTTGAAAACACGATCTTTAATCAGTGATTAAAGATTGCATTTTCCAATGACACTGTGTGATAATAGAGTCAGTCCTATAAGATAAGGGACAGGAATATATATTTCATAGTCAAAACCTATACTTGTGAGGGACAACGTAAAATGTAACCCAAAAGACCAAGCAAACACCTTGGCAAAGCCAGAACTGTGCTGGGGGGGACGCTGACATGAGGCTTTATCAATGTCAGGTGTTGGAGTGAAATTTTTTTTTTTTTGATTGAATGTAAATTTATTTTCCTCAAAAAGGATGATATGTTCAGCCACCTCGGATTTCAGTCCATATTTGAATATTCACTATGTGTAAACAAAATATTACTACCCAATCCTTTTCATTACAGAAAACACGGGAAAAGATTACAAGCACTATTTTCATATTCCACATAATAAGAAGAGATTTTTTAAAGGATGTATTCTGATCTTTTCAAAATATGCAGGAAAAGACTACAGAAATGCTTTTTGGAGAAGGGAGGGGTTTTTTTGGTGGGTTTTTTTTTTTCAAGTGAAGCATGATATTTTAGAAAGAATTAATACTTAATTTTTTCTTCAGAAATACAATTTTCTTTATTTGTTTTATAACTAAACTTTCAGCTCCTGAACTACTTTAAATCACCACCAAAGCATCACTTATTTAAACAGTTATGCCTATTAAAACACATAAAAATTGAATTTTCTAAATTGTTTTATGATTAGGAAACATGAGATGAGAGAAACCATCACCAGCCATATAATTTCACATTTTTTATGGTGCTCCCCTCAGAGAAGTTTCCCACAGTTGTTTTTAAACATTAGTGAATTATGATGGCAGTGTTCTTCCTGCACAGCAATCACTTATAAACAAAGTCACAATTTTCTTGTAACCAAAGTCAAATTGAATTAATTAAAATAATTGTCAAAGGAGGTGAACACTTGCTAAGGAATATAAACCAAAACCACAAAATAATACATGGTATTGTTTTGTGGATGGAGCACTGTAAGACTTTGCTGGCAAAGGCACTATATGCATGGGCAGTATGTGCAGAAGACAGTAACATAAAGACAACTGTGCACAGCCTAATAAGATCACAGGGGATTTATTAGCATCATGGAAAATAATGGTTAGACTGGTTTCAGAAAATATTTACAAAATGATCCAGTGCATACTTTTGATATAAATGTGAAAGATGCATATATAAAATTGATTGATAGCACAGGTAAATTGAACACCATTAAAAAATAGATTTAGGCTCTCCAAATAAAGAGGATCCCACTGATTTTCACACCTCACCATCTCCAGTGCCAAAGAAGTCAGGAGGAACATCTTCAGGTCCTGATTCCAAATCACTGCTTCTGCATATAGGTGCTGCATCAAAACAATTCCTTTCTATGGGTTACTGAGAGTCACATACTAATTCCTGCTTTGGGCCCAACAGTACACAGTGAAATAGCAAAGGGTTTTATAGGAGCTGACATTTTGAAATGGAAAAATTAGGATTAATGCCGAGAGGAAATCTGAAGAGCAAGAAGTCGTAGAGAGGTTTCCAAAGAATGTGCCAGACCTGCCTTGGAGCTTTTAAATTAAACTCTGAGAAGCACTAGAAAATATAATGCACAGGATAATCTTGCCTTAGCAGGAAGGTGAACTATGATCTTAAAACATGTCTTCTGTCTCCAACATTACAATTTAGAACAAATTAGTTTTATTTCTGAGTGACCTTACAAGGAAGACTACTATTTATTCCCTTTATGGCCTTAAGATACTGAAGAAAAGAGAAATATTTAGACCTTGACTGAGAAAAAAACACTTTAAAAAATAAATAGCTGTTTTGAAGCTGAGGAATGGTTATAACCATATAGTTGTTAAACTGTGATCTACCAGAGACAACAGAATGTCATTCACAGTGACAAGAATTAATTGCTTATACTGAGTTTGTGCTACAAGCCCTTCATGTTTGTGTCACCTTAGTATTGTATTAGTTTTTCAGCCTAATCAGAGCAATTTAGTCACTCTCTTTAGTTAATGCAGATAGATTGTTCAGGATCCTTATAAAGACAAGAAAAACAGAAAAGTGGATAGCATTTAGCAAAAGCTCAAGAAAGAAGCGGCCTGTATGTATGTGTCTCTTCTATTTTCCTCCTCCCAGGATGCAATAATTTTATTTGGATGTTTTTCGCTGTTGACAGAACTGATGGAAAGATGTCAACTATGAGCATTTACACTGGTTTCTACACTAACCACATGTACTTTGTTGAGCAGAAGAAAACATCAGATTCAAAAAATATTCTTCTTTTTCTAGATCATGCCATGACATTCCAGTAACATCCTCAGAAGCTCCCAGCATCTCCTGCCTGGCCCTATGAGCACCGAGTCAACGTGAACCAAGCAGGCCAGCTCTGGTGTGAGGAACTAAAAGGAGAGTTTCCTTAACAGCCTGGTGTCTAAAGGACTCACTTGGTATGCAAACAGTTCAGCATTCACTCTCCAGTGCTACTTTCATGGCTAGTATGAAGAACAGTGGGAACACTGGTTAAAAGAAGATTTGGAGGTGGGAAGTTTGAAGCTGTTTGGAAGCCAGATGTAGAGAGCATTTGGCCAGTGAGATCACTAAAGCCTGAAATCTCCTAAGGAGTCTAAGATGAACTTAATGTGCCATGCAGTCATCTATGGTGACTGAGGTTTTGGAGGATGCCATCAGAATAGAGACAAATAAAACCCACATCAGACTAGTACAAAGTAAGACAATGTCAGCAGGAGTGGGTTGAGAAACTGGGGAAACAGTAGGACTGTGGCAAAGCCTGCTCAGACCAAAAAGGGCAGGAGGAACAAGCACAAGAGTCACGAGTCTGTGCCAGTTAGATCGAAGTGTCTGAACAAAAGCCAAGCTCCCCATAACTAATCACGCCTTGCTTACAGCAAATATCTGCAAACCACTGGCAAAGTGCCCTCTGTCTTTCTTGTTCAGGTTCACATGGAGGATGACAACCTACTGCAGGCAGATACTCCACTGGATCCAGTGGCAGTGTTTGGAGGGTGGATATTTAACTCCATTAAGCTTTCTTGCAGTTTTCAGTAAGATGCCACAGCTCAGGGTTTCTGGGGGGGAAAGGGGAGTTTAGTTTGCTGCTTCTTCTCATTTGTTTCAGAGGTGGCAGCCCACACGGCATTATGTGCATTCAAAGAGAATCTAATGAGAAGCTCTTAATTTAGCCATGCTAGAACTCAGACTCCTGGCCTGGGGGCTCAAGACCAAGACTAAAGTCTTGAATCCTCCTGATCAAAAATAAATGTCAGCTGGACTCCAAATATGTAAAAAGTTACTAAAAATCAGACCAAAGCCTGTCATAGTGGGCACCCCAAATCAGGAAACACTTAACAGTAATCTTTCACTGGAATCATTCTCAGCTGGGGATAGAAAAATGAAAAGAAAAAAGATTATGGTATTCCCTTATCTTAAAAGTGTGTTTGTGAGAAGACATAAATCAACATTCCAAAGGCATTCAAAGTTTTTTTGTGACCATCATAAAAGATTCTAGCAAGTAAATTAATTATTCTGTCTTCAGTAACAGGTTAACAGCTGGGAGCACACTGAACAATGAATGGCTGTGTCTATACAGACATGCCTGCTTGTAGCTGAACTTGAGCTACAGTCATAAAGTCCTTTCTCACCCAGCAGGCTAAGCCCATCCACACATTAGGTGAGGAGCTAGAAATAAAAATCACTTCCAGTCCACCCTACTTCCACAGTAAACTGTTGCTAAGCCTTTTTATGGCCTTTTTATAAGCAAGGAAGACCGAGTGCAAGCAAACTCTTGAAAATAACAAGCTCTTAGGAAAAATGTCCCATTTAACTGCTGTTGCTACAGAACATGAGGTGAACTGGTATGCAATTATGCTGTTTACAAGCACTTCCCTTTGCTCTCTGGGAAGTCCTGGGCTCAGGGGAGTCTAGAATTTACAAACTACTTAGTTTTTTGATAAAAGAAAAAAAAACACACCTGGATGAAATTATTTAGTAGACTTCCTGAAAACAGAAGATACTCCCATTAAAAGCTTGAGTCTGGTACTTTTCAATATTCTCTCAAGAAACACACGAAGTGTTAGGACGCTGTTCTCAAAAACTGGTGGAGAATTCAAGCCCTGAATGAGAGGGGTTTATGTTTTTATGTCTGAATGCAAAAACATTTAAAGCTCTATTTTGTGGTTTGCAGCTCACTGCTGCTCACTGCTAGTACTAACTGTTCCTTCAGCTCATTATTAACAATCTTATCCACTGCATAGAGCATGTGACCATGTAATTATATGAAGTCAAGATACCGTTTTCAGAGGCATCCTTAGTTCTGGAAGTTCCTGTCTTTAGTTCCTGTCTTTAGTTTCCTGTCTTGGCATTGCAGCATGCTGGTTGCATAGATGTAGTCCAGAACCACATGGCAAAATTTAAGCACTCTCTGTGCTTGTTGAACCAACCCTGATGTTCAGCAAGATTCCCTGCATGACATTGATAGAGTTGACACTTAGAGAAAATGGGAGTAGGAAATCCTGTCACCTTCATCACCGATTGTACATGGTCTATGTCTGGTACTTCCACCTTGCACTGCTGCAGCAAATCTGCTTGGAGATACTGCTCTTACAGCTTACAAGAACAGCTGTGTGAAAGACATTTTTGAAAGTAATTGCAGCTGCAAGGATGCTGCCTTCATTTACTTTCTGGTTTGCTTTCATTTTTACAGGAGTGAGTTTGTTTTAGCTTATGAAGCCTTCCTCTGTTAAAAAAAAAAAAAAAAGAGAGAGACACATTTAAAAGACCTGCCTTGTCCCCCATAACACTATCACTGTTTCTTCCAGACACCCTCGTCCCAGAAGCAAGAGTTTTCTGTCTTCTGCAACAATGCTGACTGTTCACATATGCTCAGCTCCCCATTTAAATGTGTATCATCTCTTTTCCACCAGCTTTTTAACTAGAGGAGAAGCATTCACATTCAGCCACCAACAACTATGCGCTTCTGCAAAGCATTGGGATGTGCAGCCTGCCTGAGTGAAAACATGCATGAAAAAAATCTGTCATGCATGCAACTACTATTATGCACTAAATCGAAATCAATATTTAAGAAGGAATTAGTGGTCCATGTTTTAGAATACTTAATATCAGTTAATCAGTTAAAGTGATTCATGCATACCTATAGTGTTCCATTTTGC
Organism: Cyanoderma ruficeps; assembly: GCA_008694505.1. Classification (NCBI taxonomy): domain Eukaryota; kingdom Metazoa; phylum Chordata; class Aves; order Passeriformes; family Timaliidae; genus Cyanoderma; species Cyanoderma ruficeps. Next base: position 50,322,207 of record VZDJ01007749.1, read on the forward strand.
AAAACTCAATTATAATTACCCCCAAAGCTGTCTGTCAGAGTTAATAATAAGCCCAACTTTCAATACAATTTTCAAATTGAATTTTCAGTCTTTGAAACTGTTCTCACCTGCCTTATGAAAACAATGCTGTCTTGATAATTTAAAAAAAAATAAGTCTATATAGGGGCTTATGTTAAAAAGGACTACCACCAAGAAAATAATCATACCCAGAACATCCTCCCTCTTTCTGCCCAAGTGTTCTCAGCTAGGTGTTTTGGTAGCAGGGGTCAGGGCAGTGCCAGAAGCAGTAAAATGAAAGGCAGGTTTTCAGAATGGGGGAAGAAGGTGTGGAGTATGTAACACTTAACTTAATTATGCCCTACCAAAAGTCTACCTAGCTTTATATCTTGGCCTTAACAGAGGCCAAAAAACAGAGCCTAGAGCACTACAACTTGGTGAAGGAGGCAAAATTTGGTAAAGTTTTTGAAAGAGACCTTATCAGGGCAATCAGGTACTAAAGCACACACCACTGTAACTCTCCCTGCTTTCAGAAACACAGCTGCTGGGTGACATGAGCTTCTTCACAAGCCCAAAACCAGTGATTGGCTACAGAAATCAATGAATGGGGAAAGTGGGCACCTAAAGACTGGAACTCACAAACATCCACACATTGAATACACTAGGGACAGTCAATACAAAGTCCTGAAGTCAAGGCATGTATTTCAGCTCTCAAAAATGTTTTCCTTCTGACTTTACACTAGGGAAGGTGTCGGACCTCTAAGTGCAAATCCTCCTTCTCACTGATGAGGAGCAACAGGAGTGCTGTAGGCACAAGCATCTGCAGGGAAAAGAGTTGCTCCTTTTTTCCAAAAGCACACAGCCAGTGTATGAGCTAGGACTGGAGCATCAAGAGTCCCAGACAAGTGCACCCACCTCCTGCACATAAAGATTTCTTCTAGTCTGGCAAAGTCATTTGTCCTACAAATGAGCACTGACCTACACTGCACCAATTGTTTGGTACAGCACTGTTGCTCTGGGTGTGCTAAAATTTCCCATCAGATTACAGATAGTCACTGTCCTGTAAATGCCATGATCAAAAGTCTCTTTTCCTGGAAGCAGCTACCTAGGAAGTTTTTCTAATTTATACAGGCAAGTTAGGGGTATGATTCTTTTCACATTCCCATTTAACACACATTCAGACAAAATATATACCAGAACTCATCTTCTATACAGTAGAAAACTGTGTATTTACTTATCTTGCTTTCAAAAGCAATTTCCTAAATATTAAGCATTGTGAAAAGCCAAAAGCTGTCATAGCTTTAAAGTTTTTGGTACATACCATATTGAGTATTCTGCTCACCATGGAAGCTAAGCAAATATAATGCAAATTCAGTAGATTTCATTCAGAAGGCAAAGGGATTTGGCTAACATCAAATTCAGTGGTCACTAATCCCACTCTCACTATCCCCTTCCGCCTAAGCAACACAAATATTTAAATTCTCCAAATGGTAAAGTTCAGCATCTTGAGCCCTGTTAAATCTTATAAGCCAAAGTAAATTTCATTTCTCTAATTACATAGAACGTATTTACAAAGATCATAAATAAATAGTGTGTGAGAGTTGTTCTTTTTCATACTATCTGATTAAGCACTTTTTACTTTGACATCATTCAGAGTGATGTTTTCGCTATACATTTTCCTCCAAAATAAAAGGCAGTCATAAAAATGCCTTTTCCTTCTCTCTTCTGGAGCATTTCATGCCCACATTTGCAGTAAAAAGCACTGCATGCAGTGGGCACAAAATGACGCCACAGGTTCTGGCCACCATCAGATTTGAAAAATTCAAAACTGCAAAGCTGGGGGCATGGGTAAGTTAGGTAAGGCAATGGACTTCTCCTCAATTCAGCCATTGATGAGACTCAACCAATTGATGGCAAGAGAATGAAGTCTTAGGGCCCACCTGAAGTTTGGTAGGTCACCTGTCATATTTTCAGATGCAGTTATCCACTGCAGCTCTCCTCAAAATAACCATCTCTGAATAACACCCAAGAAGCAACACCACGATTTGAAAAGAAAGACTACTAAAGCTTTTCTTCATGTTCTAAACCAGAAAACAATGGCTAACTTTGGAACAATCACAAAAAAGAAAACAACTTTGAAAGCAATAAAAGGAAATGAAGCATTTCTATGGCACAGGTCTCACTGCTGCCTTCCTTCTAAGGTAGTTGTGAAGACAATGAAATCACACTGTTGCACACGGAAACATAACAATGAGAACTGAGATCTTTGTCTCATGTCACTACCCTTCTGTGAGCAACAGCAGGTTGAATACTAGTTGAGCCATTTCATCAGTTAGATCAAAACTCCCTATTACTGCTATACAAGTGTCTTCAAAAATCACACTATCACAATGAAAAAAGTTCAAAGGTAAGGCTGTTATTTTGCTTTATAAGTAATAAAAATTTATAAACACAGGATGTCCTTCTAAAAGCAAGTCACACTGCCACTGGAGTGAATTACAGATATGTTTAACATGGCAACTCAGGCTTGTGCAGAAAACAACTACCGAAACAATTTTAGTTTCTCATTTTAACAAGAACAAAATACCATAGAAAAGAGATGTGAGTTACGCAGAACTCTTTTCACCAGTGTGCCTGTGCCATGTAAAGTGCAATTACAATGAGCTGAAAAAATTTAAATCACTGCATTCTCAGTCCCAGAAGCTGCTGCTCAGATTAATCTTGACCCAGAAAAAGAGCCAAGCACATGCCGAACTTTGAGTAAATAAATTGTCCCAGCTAAGTGTCCAGTCACAGGCCCCCACACTTTCATGGCAAATGATGTAGAGCCTGTCTCCAAAAGAATCAACAAAAAACCCCACAACCTGGCGTGGCAGCAGCAACCCCTATTTCATTAGGCCTGTGCATAATTACAACATAAACTGATTACTTCTAGCTTCCTGTTGCAGAAGCCACCATCTGAATTTACAGAAAGCCAGCCACTTTGGAATGAAGACAGTAAAGTTGCCTCGTATTTATAGCAAGAAAGGAGCCTACACATCAGGAGTTACTGCAGTTAGCTGACTGAGTTCACACTTTAGTCACAAGTAGCTTGCCCGTACGCCCACACCTTAAGGTTTTGTTTCGATCTTTTTTATCGACCTAGATTTGTAACAAACTTCAAAACGAAGAAGAATTAGAAAAGAAAGAAAATAATAATGTTACCTGAAGGCCCTCTATGGCTAATCTAAGCATGCTTGGTGTGAGCTTGGAGGCCTGCTTGAAGGTGAAGTTGCTCCAGTCTATAATC